>OX328127.1:48027760-48423073 GCA_946811695.1 Gonocerus acuteangulatus
GAGAGAAGAGAGAGAGAGAGAGAGGAGAGAGAGAGAGAGAGAGGAGAGAGAGGAGAGAGAGAGAGAGAGAGAGAGAGAGAGAGAGGAGAGAGAGAGAGAGAGAGAGAGGAGAGAGAGAGAGAGAGAGAGAGAGAGAGAGAGAAGAGAGAGTAGAGAGAATATCTCTCTCTCTCTCTCTCTCTCTCTCTCTCTCTCCTCGTCTCCCTGCCTCTCTCTGTTTTTTTCTCTATTCCCCCTCACTCTCAATCCCACTCGGTCAAACGACGAAATTACAACAGTTTAATTTTGTTTATTTGATTTTGTTATTTGACCATTTTATAAGATTTTCTATAAAAAAGGAGGTAGGATCAATTTTGATCTGTCCTATTTAGTCGGAGGAAACTTTGGTAGAATTTTAGTTCCATTGAAGACAAAATATTGTATGTATATATTCTAACCTTTCCAAATCACAGACGGCTAAAAATGTATATGGCAACACGTTAAGATTTTGCAGTTCCTGTCAGTCAGATATTTTAAATATTATTAAATATTCTTGAGAGATGCCTGTTCATGGACTTGTTAAGATTAGCACTAAGCGCCTGTCTGAATATTTTTTATTTCTTACAAAAATAAAAAAAATAATAGTTCAATAAATCTGTAAACGATAGTACACATAAAAGTACGCATGAGTTCTTCAAAGAAGAGAGTAATATGTGGGAATATCAAAGCCTGCCGGTAGATGGAAACCTACCCTTTGGTTTGAAAGAAAACAGTTTTGTTGCCTTATATAAAGATATACGAGTAGATATTGGAGTGTTATCACTCTGGAAGATAGAATAAAGGGACCTTATCTACCGTTTACTCTCAGTTTAGTGTATATTGGATGTGGAGTTATAAAATTGATGTATTTTTTCAGTGGTGGGACAACGAAATCCACTCTTCGAGGGATTTGGAAAACTTTATAGTATTTGTATATACAGCAGAGAAAATATTTTGCAAAATATAAATTAAATTTGATCTATTTTTATGATCAATTGGAAAGAAATTCTGATTGAGGGATTTTGAAAATGTTTATTATATTAACGAATCTATATATATAAAAATCACGTGTCTGTTTTTCTGTTTTTCTGTTTTTCTGTTTGTTTGTTCCTTATACAAATCCACATCGTTTGACTGATATTGACCAAACTTCGCACATAGATACGTCTTGATCCGGGAAATCTCGTAGTCTAGCTCAAAATCTTCTAGGATTCACAGTTCGGGAGTTACGCCTTCGAAAATGTCATTTATGAAGGAGTAAATTCTCCGAAATAGCCATTTTCTTCCAGTGTTGCCCCTCCTTCTAAGAAGAAGTGCAATAAAAAAACCTTTGTTTGTTTATCTAAATAGTAGGTTTATATTCTCAGAGTTTGGACAAATATCATATAAGATATCATATAATAAAATATCATATTTTTTAAGATTAATTTCCTTAATATCAGATCAGTTTTCTTCATATCAAATCAATTTTCATTTGATTGCCTAGGGCAACACTGCTCTAACCAGAATATAGACTAATATCGTATAAATAAGTATATTATAAAAATGTTCTGTATTTATCTAATCATAATTTGGACTAATATAATATAATTAAGTGGTCATGTTTCTATTCAGAACTATAATAATTTCAAAACTTTTGTTGAGAGGAAGTTTTTTCTCTTTAGTAAAGGAAGGTTGCAATGTCGGTTATAGTATTCGGTTGAATAATCTCTCACTCGCTTTTCTGTTAAATGAATATGTTTGTACTGGTATTTGATGGAGAGGGTTTTAGTATGTGGAAAAACACTTAACTTTTTTTTTTAAACTGATGAGGTGTGTAAATGTCATTGAAAAGGCAAAGGAGACCAAAGTTCAGCAAGATCAAATAAACAGTTTGAATTTATTTGTGATTTGACAACAGCCTAAGACATAATTCAGAAATTTGATAGATTATACCTAAAGGAATCAACAGCATAGTAAATTGTACATAGAAACTTCAGATTATGTTAAAAAAATAAAATTCAAACAACTGAAATGAAACAATCAGTTTATCTGGACATGTTATAAATTTATAAAACTTGTATTGTAAAATGGACCGTGTCCCTTTGGAAAACAATAAGAACAAGGCTAAAAGTATTTTGGAATTGTTTACACTGATGTGGACCTTTTTTTAACTAGGACTCTCAAAGGTGAAAAATATTTTGTTTCATTTATAGATGATTATAGTAAGATTGCCCTCATGTTAATTTCTTCATAATTGTTCAGTATTGTTTATTGTTATTTAAGTGTTTAGTGATGAATTCCCTTTGTCGCGGTCTCACTGATGTATAAATAAATAAATAGTAAGATTGCTAGGATTTAAACTATTAAACCTAAAACAGAAGTTTTTCATTCCTTTCTTCAATAAGTAAATGAGGTTGAAAACTTAGGAAATTGGTATTATGAGGTGTGACATTGGTAAGGAATATTAAATAATAAGAATTATGACTACCAAAAAAAAGGGTATCAAAATTAATCCCTGCCCCATGAATTCATGAGTTAAACGGTGTGATTTACTAGAACAATTATGAATATATCTCATTGCTTACTGGCAGAAGATATTGTAGAAAAAAATGTTGGCCAGAAATGGTATGTGCAGCAACTTATTTGAAAAATCCCTCTTTAGCTAACACCATTGACAATAAAATACCCTATGAAATCTGTTTTGGAAAGAAACCAGATGCTTCTAACTTTAATTTATATGGTAGTAAAAATTTTGTTAGGAAACCAGAACAAATAATAACTTCTAAATGGGATAAAAAGGTGAATATGTGCATTTTAATCGAGTATAGTGAAGTGGGATATAAAGTACTTTTGAATAATAAAATCATTGTCGCTAGGCATGTTGATGTTATCCAAGAAAACATAAGCTGTATTGGATTGGCTGAGGGCGAATCTGATAAAGTTCAAGCGATTGTGATTTTTGGGATAGAGAAATAGATAGTTTGAAACAAAATAATGCTTGAGATTTTGTTGAAATAAGGAAGTTGAAGATATCAAATGGGTCTAAATGTTGAACAGATGGATGTAGAGACTATATTCTTAAATGATCATTTAGAAGGAAAATCCACCACTGGTTTTCTTATTAGGTTATTTGGTAATGTATTATACTGGAAATCGAGAAAGAAAAAAGATGGTACAGAAGAGTCTCCATATGCAGGATATGTAGCTTTAAGTGAAGTTAAAAGTTCCAAAAAGATATAACTTTTTGTTTTAAACATAAAGATTTTTTTAAACATTAAAAACTCCTTTGTGAACAATGTCATTTTGTAAAGGACTTAAATTTATGAACTTGAAATTAATTCTCTCACATAGGTACATATGCAAATATTATTAAAATATTATATTAAATGTTGTTATATTTAACTTATTGTTTTATTCGCATATAGATAGATGTACATAATAAATTATATAAATGTTTATAATCATACAAATGAATGTATATAAATGAATTCATTTTCACCACATTTTGAAACAATATTTTATTATAAGAGCTGTATGGTTTAGCAACCCTATTAATTTGGGCAGCCTCACTTTAATTTTTTTTTTAATAAAGTTATTCTTCTTATAATATTTCTTTTACATGCTATTTTTTTGCAGATAAATTAATGTATTAAAATATTATTTTTACAAGAAGAGGAAGTCACGTGAATTGTGGTGTTCTAATAAATGAATAAGTAATTAAATTTTCCATGCAATTTTTTATTAATTTAATATCCATAATAATTTAATCATTATATTCTGCCATATGCTTCCTTTTGTCTGGGATAGTTATATCCTCTGACTGTCACCATTTAGTCGGATAGCTGGTAACGCACATTTCATGAAGTGTTTTATGCACCTTGGAATTTTGGTGTATTGCATGTCGTAATTTCGTTTTTTTTTTTTTTGTTTGGTGGGATGAGCGCCAATCATCTGGACAGGACAGTTGTGGCTGTTCTAGAAATAAAGCAACTTGCCTTAATTATACATTAAAGATTGTTGGCTTCTGAATAAAATACCATTTTAGTGACATATTGTTTTAACACCTTTCCCCTATGTGCAGTACCTGGTGTTTCAAGGTATGTCCAGCAACCACATACTTAACTTTTTATCTACACTAGAGACCCACTATAGCACAATTTCAAGGCACATAAAACACTTGAAAAGTGTGTTACCAGCTCTTGGACTAAATGTTTAAATACGGTTGCAATTCTGGTAAAAATATTGTTGCTCGCCAAGTCAATGTCGTTATTGAAATTCCCAAATACCTTTAATTCATTGTTGTCCATAACTGCAAGAAAAATATCTTAAATTTGTTTTTATTCTTAGAGGACCCTATTTCCTATGATAGAAGGACTATCCTTATAGAAGAGCCCATGAACCATAAAATTTGAAACAGAAGCTTTAATAGAAAGGACTATTAACAAACTATGTTTTTAAAACTTTCCTTTTGGCATAAATAACATACACCCTGCACGACTTACCTACTTTTTCATTCATAAAAAAAACTCAGTTACGGATTATTACATGAACAGGTAAACAATATAACATATTAATCTTATATTTGCGCAAGGTTGAGGTTTTAGCTTTAGATGCGAAGCCCTTAAAATAAATAAATATTATATTTAAAAAAAAAAATCAATGAAAATAAAGAATATAGTTTCAGTTGTAGGTTATTACAACTTATAACTAATCATAACCTTAATTAAATGCCTCATTTGTATTGCTATTTTTTATGAATATTTATTTATGGACCACATATTTTTTTTTCTTTAAAAAAATTAAACACAGGGAGTTTGGTTTGGATTTTCTTTAAAACGGTATTGCAATTAAATTATTTGGAATCATTTAATTGTAATACCATTTTAAAAGTAAGGGTACTTTTTAAAATAAGGGTACTTTTTAAAAAATAAGGATTAATTTATTTTCCACCCCACTTTCTCTTAAAAAAATGGAAAATAAATTTTTCAGCCGAGCTCTCAATTTATTATCTTATATTCTCATAATTTGGACAAATATAATATAATCATTCATTTTTTTAAATATATAATATAAAGTAGGCGTACCATGGAAGCTGGGTTACAACTATTTAATATGAAGCATGTGTAGCATGGTAAGCCCGGCTACAGATATTTAATATAAAGTAGGTGTAGCATTGCACACCGGGTAACAGCTAGTATGCTATATAATTCAAATATTCTCTAAAATGTATGTAAATATTATTTATTGAAATTCAATTTTGTATTTTTTATGGAGTAAGGTTCAATTTTTCGAAGATTAAAAGTTGTTTTCTTTTTTTAAAAGCTAAACGATTTTTTTTCAAGTCGTTTCTTGTCTTTTTTTTTTAATTTTACCAGTGAAAAATGCACCTAACTTCTTACACCCAGTGCGGTGCAGACTAAAGCAAGCGTTTATTACTAGAGGTTGTTGGTCTATACTCCTGATTCTTTTTAGAAAATTTGTAGACATTTTAACCTCAATATCTGTATTCGTTGAGAATGTTCTAGAAACGAATAGAAAGATAATAACTAGTTTCTAATTAGTTCCATTTTATTGGCGGAGTTTATACAAAAAATGACTGGATGTGTGAGTGATTGTAGAAAACGCAGCAACTTAACAATTCCAAACGACTTACATAATTTAATGGCGGTTGTCTATACAGTCCAACAGTGCTGACACATTTCAAATATACACACACTTATTCGAATAATATTTATTCTTTAATGAAAAAAAAAATTATTTTATTTTGATTGTATTCTATATCACAAGTTTACTAGTCTTCTTTTTTTCTTTTGCAAACTGATTAATATATTAAAGAACTTTTCCTGTCCTGATGAGTTATCCCCCACCGTCGAGGAACTCACAATATATAAAATAATACATTTTTACTCCCTTAATGCCTTATTGATCGGTATTAGCAATTATTGCTTATCATTGTTATTACTAAGTTGTTTTTATTTGAATCTGTTATCAATAGAGCATTGTCTTTATTATTAATATAGTTAGTCGCCTTCAACATAATGAATTACGTACAAATTTTTTTTTTTTTTTTTACGTTGTAATGAAAGTTTGAATTCTCGCCATGAATAGGAACGATGAGTGGAGGTCTTAATGCCTAAGTTAAAGCAATTCATGGAGGCTTAGTGAAGGTCCTAAGCCCAATATGAACCCAGTATAATTATTGCCAACACAATGGATATAAGTCCAGCTGGGGGCTTAACTCCTAAGTCCAGCTATGTACTAACACCAGCTGAAGGAGATCTCATTGTTACACCGCATTCCCGCAATTAAACTCAACTTTCTTTTTAATGCTTTTTTTTCTTGGCCTTCCAAACTGTATATCTTTTCTTCTTTTAATGCGGCCTTTAGACTTTCTTCTCCTCATTAAATGCTTACAGGGGGAGAGCAATTAAACTTAAGTAATTTCGGCTTGAGTTTATTTTTTCAATCAATATACAGTGGAACATGGACAATTCGAACTTCGATAATTCGAAATCGTGGTAAATTCGAATATTTCTCTCGGTCCCTAGAATTTATGGCATAAACAATGTAAAAAAATCGTGGTTAATTCGAATAAAATTTTGGATAATTCGATTTTTTTATGAGTCTATACCTCCAATGGGAGATGTTCGATCTTAATATTTTTTAAAATATTGTCCCTTCGGCTAAGAAGGATAGTAAGATACGGATGTAGGGGTTCCGGGACTAGAAGCGCGGCGGTTCCATCTATGAGACGTAAAAAAAGTGTGTTGATTAGACATGGAATGACCCAGAGTCTAGTTCTTGGAGTCTAGGAGCTCTGCAAAGTGGTGGGTCGCGCTTTCTCCCTTCCAGGGGTTGTAGTTGTAAACACCATCCTGTCGTTTTATCCTAGAATTCCCTCCCACCATCCCTCCCCTCACATCTTCATTTCTTATTCAGTTATGAGTCAGCGTCTAGATCTGTTGTATTGTTTGTGCCTTGAATTTCCGGTGTACAGTGCAGTTCAGTGACTTCTTGATTTAAGATGTCGAAGCCTACCAGTTATACAACATTAACGCTGCCAGAGAAAATAGCTGCAATTAAAGAAGTTGAAAATGGAATAAAGAAAAAATCTGAAATTGCCAAGGACTTTAGAATTCCTCCTAACACTTTATCAGCTTACCTGAAAAATAATGAAAAAATTCTTGCCCATGAAAATGACTTTTTTCAAAACAATAGACTTTTATTTTTACTTTTTTTATAAATTATTTATTACATATGTACGTAATCATCAATTTATGAAATATTTTTTATTGTTTAAATAAAATGGGAGAAAATATGAAATTCGATTTTTTAACCCTTTATTTTCAAAAACTTTTGTAATTCGAATTTTGGATAATTCGAACGTGTTTATCGGTCCCTAGAGGTTCGAATTATCCAAGTTCTACTGTAAATACAGTATACAAATAAAACGATTTATTTCTGTTTTTTTCTGACCTCACAACTCTTCTCGAGTCAGCAATTGTTCAATTTTCATGATTACCACAAAATTCCAGTCATAGTTGCCTGTGTTTTTTTGATGTAATGAATTCTTGACCTTTACCCTTGTCATATTTCCCTGACTTATTAGTGTTCTTGGAATGGTTCCAGCGTTAATTTGAGCCCCATGTCTGTTTTAAGTCTGTTCTGGCCTAGTGCAGAGTGTCGATCTCGCCCATCCTAATCAGTCGAACCAGTAACTTGGTGTTTTTTTCATAAATGTTTCTTGGTTGAACTGCAACATGTTTAGAATAATAAAGAATCTTTTTTATAACATATCTACTTACTGTAGAAACATTCAAACCAACTCGAGGAGCAATTTGTCTCATCGAAAGGCCTTCAGTGACCAAAAGCTTAATACTGTAGTTTATGTCAGAGAAAATTAAGTTCATCCTCATTTTTTTAATTTATCTAGCTTAAATGTCCGTTTTGCTCGATAGTAGCTATTATAAATAGTTAACTTGACACTCTACATCTTTAACTGCACTCCACAACATCCGCCACAAAACTGTTGCAATGAACCAACAACGGAAAGCAAATCCCTGAGAGTGTAACCAATAGCTAATCTCTTCAAGATCCTTCTAGAAATATACCTACTAGTCCCAACTAAATTATCTTGAGCGGCGGGAGTAAATATTATACTGGTTTAATTTTTTTCCCTATAATATAAATTAACTTTCCTATCATTGAAACGGTTTTGTGAGTCACTGTACATACATATATTTAATACATTTATACAACACATAAAAAAATTCAGAAACTTATAAATCTTTAAATGAGGGATTCAGAGGTAAACATATACACTGATACCAATGTTTGGTCTATAAAGTTTTGGTAAATACAATAAAAAAGTAATAGATACTTCAATTTCATATTAAAAATAAAATAAAATTCAAAAATAGTAATACACATCAATTATTTTTCCCTTGTATTTAATTTTCTTTCTCTAAACACCCATGGCGTATTGTCTATGCATTCGTAATCACTTCCGTCTTTGAAATTAGAGGTTATTAACTCATTAAAAAGTTGTATTGCTTGCGGGGATTCCACATGCTTTAAATCTTTATTTTATTTTTATTTTTATATATATACGAGGTAAGGTCCATAAGTTTCCGGCCTGTCCTGCTTCCCCTCCTTCAAACGTGCCGGGACCTGCACGCCTGTGCAGGTCCATGCCTGCTCACTCCATACACATCGCCCGCACTTCCTCATTCTTGTCAGTCAGTGTCCAGCCTTGAAGGAAACTCCCCATTTTTACAATGTTCAAACTCGAGTACCGCGGTAATTAAATTCTTTTGTAAAGAGGGTCTTACTCCTGCGCAAATTAAAGAGCGCTTGGATTGTGTATACGGGCAGTCCTCCCCCTCGTATTCCACAGTGAAAGAATGGGCAAAATTATTTAAGTTAGGGAGAGAAAGTCTAGAAGATGACCCACGTCCCGGTCGCCCATTGGAAGCTGTCACTTCTGAAACAATCCAACTTATGGAATCTGAATTGCTGTCTGACCGGCGACTAAAAAACAAGGAAATAGGGCAGCGAGGTTAGGGCTTTCAAAAACAAGTGTTTTGAGGATCATCAAAGAACATTTGCATATGAACAAGGTTAGTGCAAGATGGGTTCCAAAAATTCTTTCAGCTGCTCAAGAACAGGAACGAGTTCACTGCTGCAATGAATTTTTACGCGAGCATAATGCCGACCCAAGAAATTTTTTGGACTCAATTGTAACTGGTGATGAGACAATGGTTCTACCAGGTCATTCAAAAAGTCCTGTCGTTTTTTTGGGGGAAATTATAAATAAATAAATATGTTCAAATAATCACCTTTATTCATCAAAATATCCACCGTTACAGTCGGTAACCTTCTCCCAACGAGATGGTAAAGCCCAAATTCCTTCCTTAAAAAACTGTTGATTTTTACTGCAAAAATAAGTGGTCAGTTCGTGAATTAGGTTGTCACGGTCTTGAAAACATTTCTGTCTCAGATTGTTGTCGAGATCTCTGAATAGGTGATAATCAGTGGGTGACAGGTCAGGGGAATATGGTGGGTGAGGCAAAACTTCCCAGCCTATTTCTGTCAATTTTTCAAATTTCTGTCAATTTTTCAAATTTCTGTCAAAAATTGACAGAAATAGGCTGGGAAGTTTTTCCTCACCCACCATATTCCCCTGACCTGTCACCCACTGATTATCACCTATTCAGAGATCTCGACAACAATCTGAAAAGAGAGTCCATGGAATGGAGAAGCGCCTCCTTTAAAGGCAAAAGTCACGCAGTCAACAAAAAAGGTAATGGCCACAATTTTTTGGGGCTGTAAAGGAATACTACAGATTGATTTTAAAGAAAGGAATACCACAATGAATGGTGAGTATTATGCAGCCCTACTTTACCAAAAAAAAAAAAAAAAGAAGGGAGAGGAAAAAAAAAAAGAAGAGGGAAAAAAAGTACTGGGTTTGATGGTTAAAAAAAAAAAAAATTAAGGGGAAAAAAAAAGAAGCTAAAAATAGAAAACACAAATGGCTGAAAAAATTAGGAAATAAAATAGTACCAATTGTAAAAAAAAAAAAAAAAAAAAAAAAAAAAAACTCATGAGCATGCGGTGAGTAATTTGTGTAGCTATCTGCACGGTAGGGCGATGACGACCGTGGGGTTCTTTCGCCCAAAAATGCCACAAACAAACAACTTCACCTGTTACGAGACGCCATTCAAGAGAAGAGGCGAGGGAAGTTAAGCAGAGGTGTCCGCCTCCTTCACGACAATGCCTCTGTCCACACAGCATTGATTTCCAAGGCCGCTGTGAAGGACTGTGGATTCCAAGAAATCTCTCATCCACCCTACAGCCCAGACTTGGCCGCTAGCTATTTCTACCTTTTCTCAAAGTTAAAATCTGACCTTCGTGGAAGGCGATTTAACACTGTCGAAGAGCTCCAAGCAGCAGTGGAAGAACATTTTTTTAACAAAGAAGAAAATTATTTTTTTCATGGTATAGAAATGTTGCCAAAGCGTTGAGTGTGTTGAACTTAGAGGATAATATATTGAAAAACAGTAAAACCAGTTTTTTTCTTTCACCTTTCCTTCTATCCCAGGCCGGAAACTTATGGAACTTACTACGTACAATCGACTACAATAAATGTTGCCGGTTTTATTCTCATGGATCGTAACATTTTTTTATTTTTAGTTTTAGAAGATATGTGAAATAAGAAAAACAATTTTAAATTAGTAATAGAACTTTACGATTGCAATTCGAAGAGGCCGGTGAGTAATTTTCCCAAGTGTACGATTCTATGCATAATAGGCTCTTAAAGCTCATTTTTCTTCCATATTTAATTGTAGCAGGCCTTTATATTTTTCAGAAAATATTAATTATATATATTTTAAGCTTTCCAATTGATGCTAGGGATAAGGTGACGCAGTTCTGATAGTTTGACTTTTTTCCTTTTTTTCTAAATTCTTATTCGTGGGTTTAAATTATTTCATTAAAGGTCTTTGGCAAATTTGAATACAATTGACGAAAAGGTTTACAATTTCCAATTCACCCTAAGAAGAACTAACCCTAAGTTCAGCACTCTATTTATAAGTTTTTAATGGAAAGGTATTGTAATTTGAAGAGGGTCAACCTCAGCCGATTACTATTCCTTCCCGGCTTCTGCCGAAAAAGGAATTAAACTTTTATTAAAATTATAATCTGTTATTAATGAAACGGTTTTCATTAACGACTTCCACGGAAACATTCTTCATATAATGGATTCCGGGAGAGCCCGCTTCTTCGGAGAGCCCTTTTCAAAATATACATAAACTTCCCTTTCTATCCCTCCACCCACCCCTCAGAAAGTTTCTCAGGGATTCTTGGCCATTTCTCAGTTCCTCCTGCTCCTTCAGGGCCTATCCCAACTTATAACAACCCCTTTAAAACTTGCTTTCTGCCCTCCTTTTCTCTGTACAAATTGTAATATAAAGAAACAAATTGAGTCCTTTATATGTGCCCTATCTGTCAACCGTCCTGGAGGGAGGATCTTTTCAAATGAGATGGAGATAGGGAAAGTTCCCCCTTCTTTATTTCCTTCTTCGTATCAAGGCATCCTCGATATACCTGCAGCCTGCCAATGAGAGTCTCTCTCTTGCACACTTTATCGGCTCAACGACTCCAAAGAGGTTTTCCAGAAGGCTCATTGTATATACTTGTCAATTCTTGCAAAAATACCTCTTGTCAACAGTTTACCAGTTATTGTTTATTTATTTAATTGTCTGTGAGGTTATGCGATAGCCTCGTAATAAAAGAGAAATATAATCTGTCTACCCTTCAAAAAAACACACACAAAAAAAAGAAAACATGGCAGTAATTAAATTAACTAAAATGGGAGAAATTTATGAATGAAGTACCTATTGCTTGTAAATATAAAAAAAAATTACACACAAATGCTTTTACACATATCGTCCCTACCATGTCAAACTATCGAATATGCAAAATCTCGTTTTTCAGATTCGAGACTTTGCTCTTGGATTGTGCACGATACGGCTTGCCGTAAATTCTCGGATCTCTAACCCCGTCAGGGTAGCCTTTAATGCCTTAAATAAGTTATCGAATAGGACCATTTTTCAATATATTACTTCGTCAATGTATCGAATACGTTCGTTCTCTAGTTTGCTCCGATTTTCATAATCAATATTTTGACATGGTAGGGACGATATGATTCGAATTGTGCACAAAAATAAAGATTTAAATTTGAAAAATAACACGAAAGAGAGAAAATTCGTGAGGTATGCCTAGGCCAATGCGAGGTCTACATTCTTGCTTAGTCAGTTTGTCTAATTGTCAGTTTTTTTACGGCCTATCAACTTTTTAAGTCGAGTTACCACGCTCTCCAAACATCCATATATTAGCAGAGATTTTATTCAGCAAGCGCATTGCTGAAAAATACCAACCTGTCACAGATAGCTCACACGCACATCTCCTGCATGAGAATCAAACGTACCAACCACTAGACCCCGAGGAGACCCTTTCATGTTCTAATAACTACCAATACAATGTATAATAATAAGGTAGCTTATTTATTGCTATATATTGTGTTATTGTGATACATTGTATTATTGTTATGCTTGGTGTAGAGAAATAGGATTAGTATTCTCCTTATTCTTGGTTTTTATGTTACACTGTAGATGCCTGAAGAGGAACGTGAACAAGTTCGAAACGTTGCAAGTATAAGTTAATGTTTTAAACAATTTTGGGGAGTAACCCCTGCTAGTTATTTCAAAAATCCATTGAATCTTCCTCACCCTCACCTTCAACTTACATGCCTTTATAAGCATTTCTGAAATAACAATGTCCGTCACGTTAGAGCATTGTGTATTATGAAGAGTAAGCTTTTAATATATTTTGACTTTCTTGCGTCGGATTTTGATAGACTACAAGCCTAACTAATGAGGAACGTGTTGTCAAAATATGCAAAATCGGCCCACGAGACAAGTTTTGGTTGGCTCCAGAACAAAATTAAATTATCAATAAATAATTCAGTGAGCAGTTCAATAAAAATGTAACAAAGCAAAACAAATTGTATACGCTATATTAAGGTCGTAAACTAGCTATCTATGTGGTCTTGCTGTTTTCCCCATTATTAAAAAATTTACTAAATAGACTGCCATGGATTTGAAATCATCATCTTTTAACCGTGTGTTGAAAAATCTATTTTCATAGAAAGGCTAGAATTCCTTGGTAGACCATTTAAGACTAAATATTCATCTTACTCGTGAAGATAAGGCGGAGTAGAGGATACGACGAAAGGAGCTAGGGCCAAACCGGTCTCAGGATTTATAATAGTTGTTGTGATAATGACCAGCAGATGGAGGTGAGAAGAGTTTAGGAACAGGTGTCTGCTCCGGGTCTAGCTCCCAGGGCTGCTTTGTTGTACTCTCCTACAGTTGCCCTTCAAACTACAGTCAGCAGGAGGAGAAAGTTTGTTTACTCGGTGTAACCTATTTGTAAGCATGTACATGATACGTGATTTCACCTTATTAGGTGTTCTACATGGTTCACATCATGTGGCGCCCCTTCAGGAAGAATTTATATGTATTCAAGGCATGTCGGAAGACCTTTCACTAACTGGGCCCATTCCAGACAAATAAAATGAATATGGCCGTTGTCAATTAGCTGTTTAGAATTGGTAGTTCCCTTTAAAATTGTTTTCCATAAAACCTTTAGTTTAAAAAAGTAATTAATAACTAACTTACCCTTTACTATGATCAACGAATATTCATTCTAATTAACATTTCGATTGTAAATTCTTATTTTTTATCTCTTTTACTGAAACTAATTAAAACCTGTTTTTTTTTTTAATTTTAATTGTAGTATATTGTGATCGTTCTAGGCAAAACAATCAAGTCATAAGATTTATTTCCCCCTTAGATAATTTTGTAATTAGCGCATTTCCTCCCCGTTTATAAGAAACCCGCTTATGATCTTGACCTGATGACGCAATTTTTAAGTGCACATTTTACGTTTCAGAGCTACTAAATCACGAAATTACGGTAGTTCAAATTTGTATATATACCTACATATTATCCTGTGGATTAGAAAATTCATGCATTTTTAGAGAACTGATAAAGTTAGGAAGTTACACAAAAAGTCCATCATGTATAAGAGGAGTCCTGACCAAGGTGGGTAATAAACACTTGTGATCGGCGTAATGATAATGTGGATTACGATTATAATCACAGATCCCGAAGACGTGATTACGATGGTAATTATATTCTTAATTAGAAGAGCGATTGTGATTAAAGTTATAATTCCACCTTTGATTGTGATTACACTTGTAATCACAACATGTTTCTGTGATTACGACTGTAATCAGAATTGTTTGTTATGCGTGAGAATACCACATTTCTTACCGAATATTAATAAATTGTTGCCACTGTCATTTTAATAGACACTTTACGGTGATCGATATTAGTTTCTATTGGCTAGAATCGATGAAGACAAATTCATTCATGAGTTCAACCTCTATTACTCCATTCCTTCGAACGTGTTAAAATTAGTATGAAATGTGGTGTTGGTGAAAACTAAATTAAGAAGACTCCTTTAGAGATGAATGAAATCCTATAGGGCGAAATTAATGAATGAAAATTAGAAGGGAGGTTATGTATTAGTTTCATTATTACCGAGGCTTCTCAATTACATTCTAATTAACGTCTAGGTAAATTATATAAAATGGGGCCGGAAAAATATATTACTGGGAAGAATGGCTAGTTTTAGGGTCATTACTTCGTTAATTAAATACTTGCAGGGATATTAGCGGATTAAAATTATTCTTATCCTATATAATATATTCTAGATGTATGGATTACTCGCCAAAATTATTTGTTCTTTGTCTTTGAAGTTGTGCGCACCTACATCCGCTTATGATACTAGTCTGATGACAATATCTGGAAGTGTAACTGAGTAATCGTCCAAATTCCTATATATATATGTATACTATGTTTTGGGCGCTATTCGGTAAATATTGTCGCCCAATTCATAAAAATACTGTAGCGTGGAAATCGAATTAAACCACATCCAAGGTAATGTCTGAAACATTTTCCAGTGATGGGGAAACGTGGCGGTCATTTTTTGATTCAGCACACCAAAAAACATAAAATTCAGGTAATAGATGCCGTGCATATGTACTAAACTTTTTTTTTTTCAGGGCTGTATAATTCGTACCAATGATACAATGCGAGCACCATATGGGGATGCCTTATGCACCCTAGGGAGCGTGTAGAATCCAGGAATTCATTAGGTCCCTTGGTTCGTTTGATTTGCGCTCCCCACCTCTATCTCTTATTTGAGACCTGTTTCTGATATTTTTTTTTATTGTTTTTTTTTTGTTTAACGGCGTATCAACAATTTGGCTATTAACGCCGGGCTATCTACAGGTTCCCACCCTATTAAGATGCCAACGGCACGTGGTCGGTCACCCATTCAGATACTGGATACGCCCGACGTTGCTTAACTTCGGTGATCAACGGGAACCGGTGCATTCAACGTGGCTATGGCTGGTTTCTGATGATATTTTTCGTTGCGTCTATTTCGCCTGTTCAGTGTCTTTGATACCAAAATTGTATCAAACAAAAATTAATCGTGTAGTATAAAACAGTAAATGGAAGGTTTGTTGGAGCAAATTAATAAAAAAATAACATTAAAATACCTTGACCGTATGGCTCTCTCTCTATTATATAATGGCATAATAAATATTATAATCATACAGTCAATAAGCAATGGTAGAATTGAATAAATAATAGAGATGCAGTTTAATTAGGTGCTTGTAAATAATGAAAGTGTTTTTGTCGATATATTTCGGTTGGAATAGCTTTTTAAAATCTTGTGTTCCTGGTCATGACAAACGGTGCTGTTAGGCTAAAAATGAAAATCTATAGGTCAAGGTTTCTAGGTTGACTTTCTGCCATAAAAAATCAACAATTCCCTCGGAAAAAAACTAGGACATAGAGATGGGATATATATAGCCTTGTTTATATTCCAAAGGGCTGCCTTGTACGGGAAAACGGGAAAGGATGGAATGAACGAGGGAGAGTGACGAGGTCAAGGGCAGTGAGTATGAGATGTGTTTATCAGAGGCTTCTGGAAACAAGCAGTGTAGAGAAAATCTTCCGAAAGGTTTCATTACTGAATGAAACGGGCTCCTTACACTAAAAAACTAAAAGTTGTGTTCAAGCATCTAAACTGAATGTTTAAATTTGAGTACTTGTTTATGACGTTTTATATTTATTTTAGTTGCTCGCAACTATAGACATAATGGACATGTTCCTTGTCTTGTGTGGCGGTTGACTTCAGTTTCTCTCAAAATAAATAAATAAAAACATAAAAAAAAAAAAATAATGAAAAACAAAACAAAAAAAAAATTAAAAGAAAAAATGAGTATATATATATATATATATATATATATATATATATATATATATGGGTGTACAGCATTTCGTTTGGATTTTGTAACAATTTGAAAATATGTTAACCTATTCGCTGACACGTCAATTACAAAATTACTATGCAAGAACTATCAAACCGCTTTTAGCGAAATTTAGTTGATTGTGAACAACCGACATATTTGTCCTGGATTATGAAGTTCTTAATTGCATTTTATTTCCCCTAGAAAACATTATATAAAAATGTCTATTGTTTACCTTATTTTTTATACTTATTGCTATTTTGCATTGCCGAGAAAATCAATTTCAAATAATAGAACATTACAGGAATTCCCATTACAAATCTTTAGATACCTAGGGAAGGTCTCAAGCGTGAACACTAATACAGCTAATGGCGAAGGAAGTACAAGAAGAAGGGATCTTTTCGATTTTTTTTATATGTATTTTTTTTTAAATACATGTTTCAGGCAATTTTTCGATAAATTGCATCCCCCCTGAAATTTTTCATTTAATCAGTAGAAATGTGTCATCAAAACCTTAAAAATAAATTAAATAATATCACTTAGTTCAGAAAAAATAGTTGTTTTGTGTGCAATAGCGTTTTAGTTAATATTCCAAGTTCTAGATTGTTAGTATTCAATACCCCCAAATGTTCCCCCCACCCCGAAATTATTTCCTATATAAGCCCATGCTGCAAAATATAGTGTCCCCACTCTCAACAACCTACTATAGCTCATTTATTACAGGTGCGCCAGTGACTATAAATCAAACAATAATTTGTATCATTCATATTCCTACATTGAGCATTTAAGGCATTTATGTTGTTTAAGTTTACTTTAGTACTTGAACATCGAACTTTTGATCGCCCTAAAAAAAAGGTTCTCCATGATTGAGAAGTCTTAAGAAATTGAAGAGGAAATGGAGCTAAAGTTTGCCCATTCTATCTGTAGTTAACAAGTTGTTGCTAACAAGTAGCGAGTCAAATGAGCGGGAAAAGACAGCCGTTCGATTAGGCGAGAGACATGGGGAAGCGCGCCCACAAATGGGCGGGAAAGGCTCCTTAAATGATAGTAGATCATTAGGAGGAATTAAGATAGGCCCACACCATCCATCCCTGTCTGCCGGGATAAGCAGGGTAATTGGATTTACTACTTACCGCTTCCAACTGGGGGAGGGAGTACTGGAATTGTTTTTCTGAAGAAGACGTGGAAATTAGAAAGAAACTGCAATTGATGAGGGAGAACGTGGATAGGTTCTGTTACACGATATGGATAAATATTCCTTTTTTCAACCAGAAGCATCATGGACGGATATATGGGCGGGGGGTGGCTGCAACCTCCCCCCCCCCGAAATTTTAATTTAATCGATAAAAATGTGTCACAAAACACACAAAAATAAATGAAATAATATCACTTAATTCAGAAAAAATAATTTGTTTTGAGGTGTAATAAGCGCTTTAGTTAGTATTCAATACCCCCCAAATCCCCCCGGTGATCCCCCTCCGAAATTATTTTCTATATACGCCCCTGCGAGCCATCACATAGTTATTGATATAAGATGTAATATGTTTACTATGTTTAGTATATTTCCATTTTTTAACACCAAGATTTGATTGTGCTACTTCAATATAACAATGAAATAGCTTTTGAGGTTTTGATTTGTGTAAAAAAGCATTGTAGCTAAATATATTTTAAGGAATATTGTAAGCACATTTTTCTGAAAGAACATGGTATGTAGGTTTGATTAAAAGAGCTTTAAAAGTAGATTTGTTTAAATAGCTTTGTATCTAGATGTGTATCTCTTTTCATCATAGATTATTAGTCGATAGGAAAAATTGAATGGTATAATAATAATGTGATTATTAATTAATTTATTATTTTATTCGGGAAGTTTTGAAATATTCATTTCTTATTCACATTATTTGCCGAACTTCTTATTTCACTCCTTTTTTCACGCAGACATTGTAAACAGGCCTTATTTGTTACTCTATGAACTGACATATTCCAATGTATTTTGTCTACCATTCTTAAGAGTTCACAATGTATTTGTTTAATTACAACTGGAAATGTATCTGGGCAATTGATTTGAGCGAGTCGCCTTCGTTGCGAGTGCTCATAAATAAATGAATGAAAAAAAAAATCAGTACAAATAATCTGCTGAATTCATTTTTCTTTGAGTTATCTTCAATCTTTTGATGTATTTAGTTCCCTAATTTACTGATGATTGGAAACTTACAAATTTGTTTTTGTTTGTTGTTTAAATGAGAGCAAATTGTCGTCGTTGCAGATCTCTTAAAAAAACAGTTAATAGGTAAATGTGTTTTAATTAATATTGTAAGCAGAGAACAAAATTGATAATTAGTCCGAAAAATAAATTTTCAAGAACATAGACTCGTTAAAATCCCCCCCCCCCCCCCCCAAAAATAGTATAAAGAAAATACCTTACTGTTAATGTGTCTATTTTGAAATATGCTAAATATTTGGAAGAACTGAGGGTGTACCAATGAACATTGTGAGTGGGTGTAAGCTGGAGGATTAGAATTTCTGCCAGCAATAATATCAGCATAAAGCTTGATATTTAATCAAAACCCTTAGTAGTCGAATAGGAAATAACGCCAACCCTTCTTAACAATTCCTTTTATCGTAACCATTTATGTAAGGCGTTTTAGCTGGTACATCCGACGGAGGGTGAGTTTCCTCGCGAGAGAATATCTTAATAATGAGATTTGTAATCCAAACATTGTAATAAGCTTTGTTTTAAGCTCATTTCCGCCGAGTTCGTATAGTCTTTCGGGTATACAAAGGCCCGGGGGAACGGGTGGAGGGGAAAATCCCTAGATCGGGACTCCAGAGCTGAAATACTCATCTCTCCGCTTTTTCGTTTAGTTATAAAATCAGGGGAAGGAATAGGAGTAAGAGAGAGAAAGGTACGAAAAAGAAGAAAGAGGGAGAAGAAAAGAGAGAGAGAGAGAGAGAGAGAGAGAGATACTCATTCGTCGTTTTCAAGTGACCGAAACTAAAATTATCGTTATTTAAAATGTTCTGAAAGACGTTTTAAGATATCACCCAAATCTCTATTATAAGCTAAATATGAAATTTCTACGATTTGTTTCGTGCGATTTAATTTCTAAAAAAAGTTACTTCATATTGAGTTAGTTGGTTAAGAATTTGAACATTCGGCTCAGTCACGAAGAAGTTGATATGCATTTCCGAAATATTAGTATCTTTCTATATACCTATATATGTATAAAGGGGACGAGAAGGTGTAAAGTTACTCACGCAGGAGGTTTGATTCAAATTAAAGTTTAATCGATATTTATTTCAAACCATATCCTCATAATTCTTGCGATTTTTAAAAAAGAACGACTATCAAAAGGGGAGAAAACCTAATAATTTCATGAAAAAGTATGAGTTAATTGAAGAATTGAGTTTGAAGGATTTGTGCTAGTAAAGAAGTCGGAAAGTCTATTTGTAGCTTCTGTTATCAGAGGTGCTGGTAAACCCTATCTTATCTCTAATTTCCTTTACACCCTATTTCTCTCTCCTCATTATGTATACCTAATAATGTATCTTATGTCTTCTTTCTAATATATATATATATATATATATATATATATATATATGGGGGGCGAGATTAGCTCAGTGGTAGAGCACTGGACTAATAAGCTGGAGGCCTGAGTTCAAATCCCGAGCAAGCACTAAAGATTTTTTCTTCTAGTGTCTTCGTTCATGGGTTGAATTTGGCCTCCCTGACCGTCCCTAGGCCAACCCAGCCTTTAATTAATTTAATAATGGGTACCTTGGTTGGTGCTAATGACTCTAGCAGTCGAAGCAGCCAAGGGGAAAATCAGGCGGCCGGAGCATAGTACTGACCACACTATCTCCCTAGTGTGCCGTATGGTCATGAATCAGATACCTCTATAGTATCTGCCCCTCAGGGCCCTCGTGGCCTGTTACGGGACTGATTTTATATATATATATATATATATATATATATATATATATATATATATATATATATAGTAATCAATAGAAAGTATATTAAATTTCCTAAAGATTTGTTCATTGGACCAAACTTTCCAAATAATGAATATGTGTATTTCTGTGTGTATATATATATATATATATATTTAATTTATAATTTGTTTCCTCCTTACAGTAACAGCATACCCCTTGCATTTGTAGATTAACATATTTTGTTTTTTTAAAGATATTATTAGTTTTAGTTAAAATTTAAAAGTTTACAAATTAAAAACTATACAAAATTCAACAGGTGGAGAATAATTAACAAAATAACAGAATATAAAAATGAAGTAAAACAAAAATATGAATAATTAAGAATAAATGAATAATCAACAAGATTTAAAATTAGAAAAAAATAAATTCAAGTACTACCACATAAAATGCTTAATACCACATTTTATTTGTAATAGGCATTCAATCTTCCCATTGCAATGTAAAGCTGCTCAGCAAATTCTCTTAATGCCTTATTATGGCATATATATATATATATATATATATATATATATATATATATATATGTGCCATAATAAGGCATTAAGAGAATTTTCTGAGCAGCTTTACATTGCAATGGGAAGATTGAGGTATATATATATATATATATATATATATATATATATATATATATATATATATATATCTATTTATATATATTTACATATATTTACATACATATAAGTGTTGGCATGTAGGTGTGCATATGTATATTCGTTCCACAATATTGAATGAAGCACGTACAGACTACAACGTCTTCCTTTTCCTTGCCTTTGATTGTCTAAACATCGTCCTTGAAAAGTTATAGTAATAAATGGAAATCACTCATGACGCGATGTATTCATCATAGGATCCTCAATGGATTACCGTGATTTTACGTAGGAACTATTGTTACTATGTATTATGCATGGGGCCTAACTTTTACATGGGAACAGGTATTCGTATTTAATCTCATATTGTACACGGCAGCTGTTATTATGCATAGGACCTGTGATCTGACACTATGATTTTTACATAGGATCCTCCTATTTTAAGTTTGACTGTTTTTCTATATTATTTTTATTTGTAAGTGTTGGTTCTTAGAAATTTATTGTTTTCACAAAGTTATTTTTACTTTTAGTTAAAAGTAAAAATAACATTTAATTGTGTATTCGGATTTATAATTATTATGTAACTGGAAAATATTTATAAGTTCAATTTTAAAATTGGAAGTATATGTAATAATTGTATTTGAACGTATCGCCTTCGTTGCGGGTGCTCATAAATACATAATACTAATTAAAATTCTAAAATATGCTATGTTTTGAGTCTCCAAAGAACAAACTTCATTATCTACTTTTATTTATAAAATGTTTATTTTTTTAATGTGGTGATCTTTTGTAAATGAAACAAATATTCATAGTGTTAAGCGGCTGAGCATTTGAATTATTCATTTTGACTAGGGTTATTTATTGAAGCAGCGAGAAATCGAAGCACTTATTTGCATCATTGACTGATGGCAACTATAATTAATTTGTTGTGAACTGTTTGTCATTGCATATGACTCTGATGAATTGTGTCCCCCCCCCAAAAAAAAAAAAAAAAATAAAAAAAAAAAGTTCCCCTTGGTCATGACATCGGAGCCATAAATCCTCCCCTATCAGATATGAAGAGTTCCCCCCTGCGATGAATGTGAGGACCGGGAGCGGACTGGACACGTGGAGGACCATTGATCTGTTAGGGTTCGGGAGGAATTTGAAAAATGTCTTTAAAATATCTTACTAGAGAATGGTTTAAAAGGTATTTTGATTTTTCGTGTAGGTGGATTTCTTCCTAATGAAAGTTACTTTTTTTTTATATCTTTCTCTTCAAATACTTGACAGAAATTTAAAAGTGATGCGGCTCTTATATAATTTCAGTAAGGACATCGAGCTTCTTAATGTTATACTAGCTGTTACCCGGCGTGTCATGCTACACCTCCTTTGTACATGTAGAAAAGCAAAAATAAATTAGAAACCAAATAAGTAATATTAAAGTATAATAACGAAAATCTGTAACTGTTTGGGTTCAGAGTTTCGAACCCCTAACCTGTAAGTCCTAGACGATCCCAGCCTATGAACTACCTGTACGCCAAGTTTCGTAAAAATCGGTTTAACGGTGTGGATTTGTATAAGGAACAAACTTACAGATAGACAGTTGGTTGACGATTTTGACCTAGCCTATTACAGTCCCCGTATCAACACCTACCTGTGTGCCAGGTTTGGTCAAAATTGGTCAAAAGGCGTGGTTTTGTAGAAAGAATAAAAAAAAAAACAAAAAAAACAAAAAAAAAACTGACAAACAGCCGATTTTTATATACATTGATTTGCATCTTAAACCGGATACCCATTCTAGGTAGACCAGTCAACACCGATGGTCACAGCTAGCGAGTTGGTAGTTGAAAAATTAGTTATGTGCATCATCATTTTCACAGAAGACTTTTTCATAGTGTAAAGAACTCACGAACTCACAACCTTGATCGTTTGATAAATATCTGCGTTTCTTGGCGCCTTTTAAAATAGCCTGTTTTCTCTGTTAATCCTCTGCTACAGAGCTACCCTGAAAAGTTGAGATTTTGAAATTGCCTAATTATTTCCTATGATCACCGATGTAGCTCCAATGTAAATATCACTTAATTCACTTGGCTGCATTCCACAGATGGCTTTTTCATCTATAGAAAATAAATGTCAATAGTTTGGGGTGTATATGTTCAATATGCCCTCTTCATCTTTGAGAGGGAGATAAATCTACTTAAAGTTGGTTTCCATTGATCCAGTTTATCACTTCTCTACCATGTTTTTGGATGTTTTTTGTGAGTCGGTCATGAGGAATCAAAACTTCAGATTTTATTTTTTTTCCCCTATGAATACTAAAATATTAGATAAAGTAAGTTCGCTGCTGACAACAATTATATATTGTCAATCCTGTTTATTTGTCGAAAGCGACTCAATCAAAATGTTTGACAGGGTGTTGGATAACGTTCGCGTCACGTTTTACTGCTTCCTTTAAAGTACCGTACCATCCTTATAGCCAATGTTATCTGTTTAAACTACCCTTGTTGTAGTTTGTTGTAATTAACCTTCAGAGGGATTGAGTAGGATTGGGGGATTACCATTAATTATTTTAGGGGGAGGAAAGCTTGTAACATTAAATAATAAACTAAAACTAACAGCCTGTCCCTATTACACCCCCCCCCCCCCTGGGTCCCTGCTACATCTCCAATGACTCCTTGTAGCTTAGAGATACCAAAATAAACAATAAAGTGAAAGCCGCTTTAATAATTCGTCTACTAGGAAAAGCAAATAATGCGCAGAGTAAGGTAGAATGTGTGAATAATTATTAAAAATCAGAGAATTAGGTCATTTACAAATTTCCAAAACGCTAGAAGTAATAGACTTTAATCAATTAAAGAAACAGACCCACTTAATAATAAAATCTTTGTTTTTTTCGGGCGTTTAAACTGTTGCTAACCTCCATTTTTATATGAACACAAGCCTCTTTTTTAAGCTTACATTGTTAGGGTAGGGGTTATATCTTTCCTTGTTTCAAAAGATAAGCCAACACTCTCTATAATGGAAATCCGGCACTCGACTCTAGGCATGGAGTGTTCATAACTTAAGACTTTCGGCCTTTGGGCTTCTCTCGTTAAATATAAAATCAGACATACATAGCTCACATCTATTTACAAAACAAAACGAACTGCTATGCGACACCTAAAACGTAATGCGTCACGCATCGTGCACCACGCTAACGCAACTCTGATACTCACTTACAAAACTTACAGGTGCCACATAAGTTGTGTGTAATGCAGTAACTTGTGTGTACTTCTATGAGACTGGAGCTCTAATATTACGATCATATTTATCATAACTCATAATTTTAAGGTACTTCAAATCCAAAATTACTGGTCTCGTGATAATTGTTTATTGATTTATTTCCTGGAAGACTATTATGATACATATTTGACAAAATTAATCTTATTTACATACATATATATCGCACTAGTATTTCTAAAGTGACACAACTCAAAAATCGGTTTTATACACACGGTCATAGTTATGACTGTGAAATGCATGGTAAATATATCTTTATCGGCCATGAAAAACTGCATGTACCTAAGCTTCAGAGCTTCAGGGCACTTGTGTCATTCTTCATGTCTTAATCCTAACGCCCCTACATAGACAAGATTAACACATTTTCAGTTGAGTTTTATTTTTGAGTTGTGTCACTTTAGAAATACTAGTGCCATATTATCTTAAAGTAGTTTTTCAGATTACGCGTAATCAATTAACAAGAAAGAGAAAACCAATCTTTTTTTAAAGAAATGGTTTATTCAAGAGAAGTGCTGGAGGAATATCAACCTGAAATTTAAAAAAATGGATTAACTTGATGCAAATTTTGTTGAAAATTGAATTACTCTTTCATTTTATTTATCATCTGAGGCAGTTAAGCCTTATTAAGCTCGAAATAATCCCAGACATTTATTCAAGGAGCAATTTAGAGGGGGGCTATTCTTAATTTCTCAGTGACAAAAAAAATATATTTTGGCGTCCATAAATAAGGACCCAAAGCGAGGAAGGTTGGATGTTTTCCCCACAAACGGTGAAAGACTCTGAATAATGTGAGGTCGGAGACGATTACAATCTTGCAGAAATTAATCATAAAGGGTCCTGGAGAGGGGGGGGGATGAAGGGCTAGGGCGATATTTTAAAGGGAGGGGGTCTTTCATCCCTCCCCGCCCATCCTTCATTTCTCCTATCTCTTTCTCCCTTCTAGCGGTCACGATTAATGCCATTCCCAGGAATCTTATCCATCAAACCGAGTCCTTGTCTTCCTCTTAGCCCAGAAAGAGTTGGGCCGAGGCATTCACTGGATTTTCATATTCAATATCCATCCTCTAGGGACTCCTTTATCTTCTTGATGAGGCGGGCTAGGAATTCAGATCTTCTTTCTCAGTCATTTCTTCTATTTCAATTCAAATCCTGTCCAAGAAGGTGCTGCATAGAATGTTTTGCTTTCATGCGGAATAAAGAGAATGCAGTGAAAGAAACAAGTGTTTAAAACTTTATAGGGTATCTTGATAACTATGAAGACATGCCTTACACATACTCAAGACAAAAATGTATTTGAAGACTCAAGTACACAATAAATGACAGATTGAATGGTTATCATTAAATTACAAAAAGCTTCGGGAGATAAATTCATTCATAAAACAATGGAAGCCCTATTATAGAAGCTGCCAGAGACAAGAAGTGGGCCTTACAGGACTTCGAATTGTACAAAAACTACTTACCCACTCTCAATTAATGATGAAACAATACGTACTACTGTGTGCACCATGTAACACGACATTATCAGTATAACACGTATTATCGATTTGACTGCCATGTTCGACTATCCCTTACCTTTCGCTTCCCCCGCGTCTGTAACCCCGGAAAAGTTTAGAAACTTCAACTGGTAGACATCTCGGATTGCATGAGGTTGGTTCGGGCAGATTCGACTTCCTTCAATTTTTGTTTCTATTTTCCCTAGTTTATATATTCACATTTGAGTTGTTTTCTGGTAAAACATTAAAATGTTGAATTGGGCCGCTCTTCGAAATTTTGGTAGCAGCCTAACTGTTAACTGATTACTGAAAACGATGAAACTTGAACGTACGAAGTTACATTAATGAACTAATGATGTTCCACACATAGACACTATCTTACAATTTCTACGCAATACAAATTTATACGAACTCATATGCCAGAAGCTTGTATGCAGCATGGATTTTTGATTTTTAAATTTTATATGTACTAAGGAAAGCGATAAATAATTGTTAGTTTTCTATATTATTTTTAGTCTTTAACAATTTTAGTCTTTATTGATGTTCTTTTTATTTACCTATCTTAAATTTGTTTCATTTTTAAAATCTTATTGAGTGTTCTGTTTTGATTTTTAGTCGTAATTTCACAGTTTATATTATTTACTTTCAATGACAATGATGCTTGCAGCCTTATTTTTTAATAGAGCAAATCGTCTGTGTAGCGGGCTCTAAAAATCAAATAAATAAATCAAGACAAAAATCTATAACTTCTTCTTCTTCTTGATTAGATGCCACCTCCTCAGCTGAGGTTGGCGATGATTTCTGCATTGTCATTTTATAAGGAAAATTCCTGAATTCCCTATTTCTTTATGCATTGAAACGCTTCGTAGCAGATTCTCCGCCTTCAGGGTAAATTTATTAAAACTATGACAACAAAGTGTATTTTCAACATTAGATATCTGTATACTTTAACTAAATCCCTGGCCATTTAAAATAGAATTGTTTTTCTTTGTACCTTTACTTTGACTAAATTAGTGACCCGGAAGTTATGATAATCCCTGCTGAAGGTGTTAATTTTATCGAGATATAAGTGCGTCGTCAAGATTTCATTTATCCATTAATAAATATAAATTTATCGATAAAATACACTAGTGTGTACACTTCTCTACATATTGATAATACTAACCTACTACTTTAGCATGGTTTGTACCAGGTAGAGTATTGACAAATAGAAATGAGAATATAATTAAAATGAGCTAAATGTAGTATTATTTAGTCTCAAAAAATTACATTGTACATTAATTTTAATTGATTAATTTCTGTTTCAGGTAAGTGTACTGTAATAGGACTTTGACATAAATCGTGTGCTCGCCCAGGTGAGTTTTAGTGCCTCATAGATTTTATACAGATTTGTTTAAAAAAAAACAAAAAAAAACTCTTCTTTGGCAATTTGGCTATCTTTCTGTTGTTACTCCTTTTCGAAATAATCTTTGTATCCCCCTCTTCTCCGTCCGATAGGCAGGACACGTCTCGTCTCAAAAGGAGGAACATATCTTGGTGAGAGTTGAATATCAAAGCAGAGAGAGACTGAAAAATAAAATTTTGATTTCAAAGGGAACAATTTCAGCAACCAATGAATCGATCCAGAAGTTGATGAATAAGTAATTGGGGAATCCATGGGCCATTAATAATGCATAACGGGATTTTTGGATGCAATGTATTCCTGATCAAGCATTTCCGATAGTTACCAACTGCACTAAATTGAAATAATTCCTTCGTGTGCCTCCGGCAATGATTAACTAATGTTTCTGTCGAACTATTTAAAACCTCGAAGAAAAAAGCTGATATGCAAGGCAAACAAAAGTTTTCAATTTTTAAATACATTTTTTCTAATGTTCTGGAGACCATCAAAAGTAAAATTCTAGGACGTCTTCAATTTTTGAATGATGATAGTTTTTGGGGGGGGGGGGGGAATTGGTTAATTTGGTTCCCCACGTCAAACTAATTAAAAAAACGTGTTCCTAGGGTCTCCCCGTGTTATAGTAGCTAATTCCCTGGATTCACATGCGGGAGATGGTTGTTAGAGTCCCCCGGGAGCAGGGACTTCTCTCAGGCCTAGATGTTGGTGTACGGTAAACAAAAAGCGTATGTGTAAAAAAGTGTATGTGTATAAAAGTGGTAGTAAGTGTAATTCAGAACCATTTGCAATATCATTACCATCTCTATTAAAGGAATTTCACGCAAAAAAACGTCGAACTTTGCCGGTTAATGAACTTGACTTTTAGTCTTTTGTTTTTGTTTTTTTTTAATGGTATGCCAACCGTTTAGATCATTAACGCCGTTCCTTTGACACTCTTTGATGAGTATAATTATATATATATATATATAAGCCGCGTAAATACACACACATTCACAAAATTCAGTTCATAGCAGTAATTATTTTAGTCTGGCAAAAGTCTCGCCAGGAAAACTTCTTACGTTTTATATTTATATGAGAAAGAAGGTCAAATTCATACACTAACACTCACTTTCTACACTAATCCTTTATTGTTTCGCGTTCCTATGATGCCTCTTCAGGCGCTCTTGACTCTAAAACTATCGATTTTAAACAGCTGATTGATCTTATCAGTCAAGAAGTGGCCCTACCTGTGGAAGGTTCTCGGTGGTGTAGGCTGTAATTGTATATTACTTTAAGAGCTCCTGAACAGGCGTAATGGGAACGCGAAACATGTAGAGCATAATAAAGGAGGAGTGTAGAACCGGAAACAACACCACCTATTAATAACCGGAATAACACCACTTATTTTCTTTTTGTATCTCGGATTAATGGTTTCCTAGAATTAAAATTCCCTTTAATCTCTTGACTTTTATATTGGATCGAGCCTTTTTTTAGGCGTTAGGTTAAGGCTTATGTCGATGGAAATTCCTGTATTTTTATTATTTTGCTCAGGTTCAGTAGTAACTAAAATCCAATGCTAGACTAATGCCCCAAATTTCACGAAGGGAAAGCACTATTGTGTCAACATAATTTTTAGGATTGTGCAAAATATTCATTTTCTTTTCTAGCGAAACCTAATCCTTCCTCCCGGTAATAATAAAATCTTCCGCCTCTGGAGGACATGGACAAATGTGTCTAAAAATAATCCGAAAAGAATATGAAAAGAAAAAGCTATAAGAATGTTGGTGGAAGCACGTAGAGCCGATAGTTCACAGTTATATCGAAGCTTTCCTCACACATCAGGATGACGTGGGCTGAGAGAGATGGGTTCGCATCCACTTTTTATCCGGAATTACTGGAGACTTCATCCAGTACGTGAGCCGACTTGAGATTAGAGGATCAAACAGACACATGATGCAATGACACATCACTCCTATTCCTTATTATCACCGTTTAGCAACTTGTTAGTTGTAGATTGGGATTAAATTTAATTCATTAAATAATTTTTTATTATAATTTTAGTTTCAAAGCTCTAGTGAACATGATTCAATAAATTTTACTTGTCTAATTATCCCCATATGTGAATAAAACGGAAGATAATTCTTCATGCATTTGGACATATTTGTGTGCTCGACCGGTCATCTAACAGAGTTTCCCGTCCAAACACAAGAATTTCCCTCCTTTTAGTTTATTTAAATGCCTTCAAGGAATATTGGGTCCGATTGTTAGTTAGTTACTTTATAAAATATATTAATAGTCTAGGACACACCTGTTTTGAGTTGGATGTTAAGAGGGGGCAAGCTAATTGTTGCGGGAATATATTCCGAAGAACAGAAATAACAATAATTATGGTATGCGTTACTCGAAAATTTTCCGGGGACTTTTTTTTCTTTAAAAAAATAAAATTTAAAAAAAAAAAAAAACAGAAATCTAAATTAAAAAAAAAAAAATCTAAATTAAAAAAACAAATATCTCAAGCGGTCTAAATAGTCCGATTTTCGATTAGAAAAATGTTATTGAAAGGCGGAGTGCCTTAGTTAAAAAAAAAAAAAAAAATTTCAAATATGTAAAGAAATTTCGTTTGGGTTTTGGAGCAATTAGAAAAATGTTAATGTTTTCATTGTTGCCTCAATTGTAAAAATTTTATGAAAAAGCTATTAAAATTATTTAAATGAAACGGGTTGTTTTATTCTGTTATCAACGTTTTCTTTCTAGTATTTGAAGGTCCTAAATAGATTTATATAAAAAATGACTATTTTTCATACGTATTGCTATTTTGCTTAGTCGGGAGTCGATTTTATGATTTATGAATAATGAAAGAATTTGATATTTTTATTAGGAATCTTTAGACGCCTTGAGCAGGTCTCTGGCATGAAAACTTTTAAGTTATGGGCGAAAGAAGTATAAAAACAGATCTGATTGTTTTGATTTTTTTATGCATTTACAAATCGCATATCTCAATTATTGTTATTTAAGATCTTCTGAAGATCTTGCCACAAGAATTACCATGCCTCCTCTCAAGATCCAACAATAATTAAGTTTTTAAAAACTAGAAAGCAAAATTTTATGTACCTTTAATACCGACACTGCCTCATTGAGCTTAGTATATCACAGCTTTTGTGGGACGGAGTTCTAAAATACATACGCTACCGTTTTATTGGTCGTTTTTTCATGAAATAACCAATTGTAAAACGAGTAGACATTTGTTCTGTCAGCATTAGACGAGAAACAACAAACACAGGAAACTGACAAAATAATATGAGGAAATACTATTCGGAAAGCATATATACTATCCATATTTTCAGAATTTTACAAAGACTTGATTGTTTTCTTGAGTCAAAAGCAACAAAAATAACAGAATTCATCATGATTTTTTTCGTTCTGTCCCCTATAATGAAGTAGTGCATGTACAAGACCTTATTGCACGCCATATACTATTGTCTTGTAATGAAGCAGCATTGTAATAGTATTAATTAACTCCCCATTCAGATTTGAAGCCACTCTCGAGGTGTTATTAATGATCTCTCGATATTCCAACTTGAATGAACTACAACGGTAGCAGAAATTAGCTGCTCACAACTACAAATGCGATTACTTTATTGGAAAATGAATTATATATTCTTCATTTAGAATTCTCCTTCTATTCATTTCTATTTTTTTGTACAAAATAAGTTATATAATACTTGCATATAATTTAGAATATTATAATTATAATAGATGTATATATGCGCACACGCACACACACACAGACGCACATATATATATGTACGTAAATAAATAAATCATTTTAAAAATGTATTGCTGACCTGTTCTTACATTTTGAACCGAAGTGGTGCATCCTTGAATAAAATAAAATTTATAACATTGTATAAACTTCCTAATTACGATTAATTATTGTAATGCTGTATCTACTCCAATCGTAAAGAAAATTAGTTTCGATGAATGTCACTCTTGCGTAAAACGTTCAACTAAATCCTTCATGTCCGAGTACCTGAACTAGTTTTTTTGAAAACGTATTTTTTTTTTTTTTTATTTTTAATTCACTGTCCTTAGGGTTTGGGTATTTTTTTTTTTTTAATTTCTAGCATTTGAGCTGAACGTTTTTATTTTTATCTAAGACATTCAGAATAAACTACAGTAGAACCTCCATTATCCGGGGTAATGATGGGGAGGGTGGTCCACGGATAATCAAAAACCCCGGATAATCGAAACACAATATGTTATTGACTAAATGTGCTGGATTATAAGGTTATAAAGAAAAATTGTGTACAAGATGTCATGTAAACCTTCTTATTTGCATTGAGAAATGAGTATATAAACGTTTTATTAATTAATAATTTGTATAAGTAAAAAATAAACTCAAGATCAAATTAAATTTTTTTGTCGTGAAAGTCAGTAATATTTCGTCGTTTTTTGATACATAATTATTTTCTTATATCTTTTCTGATCAACTGTAACAAGATACTTCTGCTGAAATCGGCATTCGTATGTTCTGGAGTGAAGAGTAGGCTAATAGCTTAGTAGGAGATTCATAGAAAGACGTGAAAACGTTTCAGTTCCAAGAATATGAAATAATTTGAGGTGCTTCGAGAAATATGGAATCATCACATTCTTCCGAAAACAGCCCTGTTTTTCCATTCGTTAGTTTACAATGTATGTAATTAATTTAATTTCATATTTATGTAAATAATCATCATTACATACATACAAATATTTAATACATAATTATGAAATCAAATGCTTTAGTTGATAAAAATAATGCAATAAATATGTTCGTATGTACATAATATTTAAAGAAGGAATAAAAATTCCCCCATCGAGACCCCGGTTAATTGGAATCCCGGATAATGGAGGTCTTACGTATGTATTAATTAAATAAAGCAATCAAATTTTTACGAGATGGTATGAACCAATTACTAAAATTTACATTATTTTTTTCCTAAAACCTGTAACTTCCGCTCTATCTCTCTTAAAAAAAAAAACATTAGTAGGTAACTATTTCTGCAAGTTATGCTAAAAACGTCTGTGTTTATTAAGCTACAAAGAGAGGAACTTTAATTTTATTATGAAATATTCTTAATTTTTAGACTTTTTTTTACTTTTGTTTTCTTTTACTTTTCATATAACGCAATTTTCCTTAGCGTGTTTACATTTTCTTAGTTTTTATACGTTTTTTTCTAAGAGTTATAAACATTTTACCTGACTATCATACCTTTTTGTGTAGATAATAACAGAAATGGCTTTACTACAAGTTGCAGGAAGGGCTACTAATATTTTTTTTTAAAAGAGATAGAGTTGAAGTTACAGGTTTTAGGAAAATGATAATTCAGATATTTGAATGACTCGTTTTTTTTGTAATATTTGTATGTAATTTGAACAATCAACATTTCTCATCAGCTTTTCCGGATTGTTTCATACAGTTGACAGCATAAGCAAAGAAGGAATGCCAGAATAACCCCTGTATTTGTTTTGACGGAAATTAATGTCAAGAAACCATTGGAAAAGAGTGATATTTTCACATTAAAAAAAACGAATATACACAAAACATATATGTATATCCGGATTCTGGGAGTTTTAATCATCAGAAGTAATGAAATACAAATGTTGAAATTCTTTCGTGGAAGAGTTTTTGTTTGAAAAATAATATTTCTCTGAATACAATTTGGAGGTTATCCCATGTAAAAACTCACTCTTTGTTTTAATTATAAACACATTAATGATTACAAACAATTTATGAAACTTTTATGTAATTTTGAATGTGAATGTAATTTACTGTAAAGAAGATGAAATATAATTTATTCGACTAGCACGATTCCATTTGTACAATTACGATTATAACGATCATATAATGAATCACAAATTATCGTATATCTTATCATTGATTCAATATTATAATGTTTATATATATAATGTCAAATTAATTAAATATCTATAAAATAATCTTAATCCTCAAAAAAACAGCCGATATGGGCAAATTAATAATTTGGATCTGCGATGTCCCCCCATCCATCAATTCCTAATGAACGGATTTTGTTTTTATTCATAATACATCTGATACCCTTTGATCAAACTTTTTATTTAACTTCCTTACATGTTTCGCCTCTTCAGGGGAATTTGCGTCAAAACACAACTTCAGCCTAAACTTAACGGGGAGAACCTTCCACTAGCAGGGTCATCATATTGGATTTGTTCAGTGAATGACCAGTCTAGACGTGGCCGCAGTGGAAGGTTCTCCTCCTCAAGTTGAGGCTGAAGTTGTGTTTTGAAGGATATTACCCTGAAGAGGCGCCAAAATGGTGCGAAACGTGTAGCGAAGTTAAATAGAAAGTGTGTTGTGTACCATTATTGACCGTCCGCCGTTTTCAATAATTCTGTAAAATTTATAGAAACTCACTTGACATTTATTTATTTATTTATGTGGTTTCCCTTCAAAACGTATAAATCTTTCGCCTTTTACATTTAATGTAATGTGAGTTTCGCTACTATGGGTACATTAATTAATTCGTCATTTATGACTTTTTAACCTTTCATACTTATCATTATGCCAGTGGTGTCTACCGCCAACATTTGGAAAAGACGAAGAGCTCTGTAATCAATATAGATCAATAAATTTACCGCGTTGTTGTTAACGATACCATCCAACCGTTTGTTTCAATAATGTTTTCATGAATCCAAAAAACCTTCTGAATCTGTTAAAACGTTGACAAGACCACAAAATTATACAGAAAATAATAAATACTTGGAAAAATGGTCCTTTTGGTGAAGTTTTTACTTCATCACTTCGCTGAGACGGTCAGTTATTGAGTCCACTATTTTTTTTTATGACATCTATTTTTTAAACATTCCAGAACCTAAGTCTTCTAATCTCCTTTTGATTTATTGCTCACAACAAGGAGAAAAATAATTAGCGCTCGCTGATATATTTTTTTATGGATTACTAGACCCTTGGAAAAACCATTGTCTTTTTCTAACTAATTCTATGTAATCGAATCGCATCTGTTGTATCTTTCTATGAGAACAAAGTTGAAGGATGGACAACCCCATTCGGAAATGCGTTGGGAGTCTATAAATGAAAAAGGAACCCTCGGAAAATGTGGTGTAGGAAATACTCCCCCATACCATGACCGAACGACCGCCGGCGTATTGTTACTCTGGTGTTCTGTCAGCCGGGCTCCACATTTGGCCTTCTCCACCCCTTCATTCGACGTGTTTTTGTTTGGGATGTTTGTACGTTTTATTTTCGCGAGACCGAATCAATGGAATAGAGGTAGAAAGGTATAACAGTATCGTCGTTCAGGAGGCACTGTGGTGTGGAAAAAATCAGTAAGCAGGTTAGCAATTGATCAGTGATGACTCTCGTATATAAACATATATATATATATATATATATATATATATATATATATATATATATATATATACCGCTATACTGTCTGTTATCACTGCAGTGGCAAAAATTGTTATTTTTTGCCACAAAACTAGTTGTATAGTTATGTTAGGTATTTTATTTTATTTGTTAGGATTTTTAAATATCTTAGTAAATAGAGTATGACTTATGATTTTGAAAATTTGTTTATCTAAAATAAAAATAGTATAGTAAAAAATCAGAAATGGGGGTTTAAGAGGGAACTAATTTAATTAAATAAATTAATTTTCTCTTATGGGCTTTTATTTTTACTTCCTTGCATTGAAATTCAGTAGATATTATGGTCAACTATTTCGTCTTCAAGAAAAAGAAGCAAAATAGTTCCAATTAAAACTTGGGGTTCACTACAAAGCGAAATTAATATTTGAATCAGCAGTTCATTAAAACAATAAAATAACAAAGTTATGTTTGTATACTGTGTTTACAAATAATTTATGTTAAGTGATATTGCTTAAACTAAGCAAATTGCAGATGGATGTTCATAGTTAAGCAGGTCCTGCTTGACACAGTTTCTAAGTACTTAAATATTCTTTTCTAGATTGCGTGAAATATGTACTTACTAATATGTTATAGTGAAATCCTCCATAGGTTTTTGTTTTGCCTGTTCTTCTTCCCTTCAGAATTCTTCTTGATGTTTTTCTTATTTTTGTTGCACATTTTCTTCTCTTGATTTTTTTAATGTGAGCGTTATCCCATAAGATTTTGGTAGAATCGCCTGGGTTACGGATGCTCATACATAGTTAAATAAATGTCCAATAGGAACGTTCTAGCACATTTTGACTTCGAAAATGTCTATCATTATCGTGCCAAGCACATTTGATTTGACATGGTTGAAGTCATATCCCCTTTCGGTATCGAGAAGACCTGTTCAAACTCCCTTTGACCTAGATTGCACTTCTGGACATGCGATCCTTTTTTGGGAGTCAAGAAATTACACCAAACTCTCTTTCAGGATATTCTAGGTTGTCTTCTTGTGGATTCCTGCCTTAACCAATTCAAACAAATTGGAAATTTATGCTCCAAATATTCTGAAAGAGATTTCTGTAAATACATTCGAACAGGAGATTCGATTACAAGAGAGGTTCGATTTTCTAATCTGTTTATTGTCTTAGCCTCGTGATATTAGAGTTTAAGGGTGGGTTCAGTGATCCGATCTATCTTATATTCATTAAAGTCCTGGAGGTACAAGGAAGAAGAGGCAAGTCCGTCCTCAATCTAGGGGCTTAACGGCTAAGCTAGTTCCGTTTCACTTCCTAAGCCTCAAAGCCCTTTAATTAACTAATTCTATTATTTAGACCAGTGAAGGAGATACACCATGACATTACACTCGCTCTGTCCGAATCCTCTGTTTTCTTTTTCTCCTTTTACAAGTAAACGGAGGAACACGCCAGTCTGTACTATCCTTCTTCCAATGCAGAAGTAAATAAAATACGTAATTGTTTTGCTCTTATCGTATTACTTTTATTGTATTTTCTTCCTTACTGCATATACAACGTGATGTCGAGATACCTCATTGCATTATCTTAAGTACATAATGTGATATTCTGTTTGCCGTCATAAGTGGCAAATTAAGCTAAATATCTTAATATAAAATTATCCAGTGTAGAAATAGTTGGATTTCGTTAGTGATAGATAGACTTTAAAATAAAAAAGATGTTGTTATTGCTAACTGTTTAGAATGTAGTTAAAGCTGCTTTAAGGAGAGTTAAAGTTTGCAATCAAGGCTTTAAGGAGAGCAAGAAGTTATATTTTTGAAAGTAAATAAAATACTGATTTCAACGGATTTCATAATATATTTATTTGTCTGTGGCAGAAGGTCAAATTTATAAAAACGCTCACTTTCTTTGCTACTCCTTTATTCCGCTCTAGATGTTTCACGTCCTCATGACGCCTCTTCAGGAGCACTTAAACTAATATCAAATAAAATATGGTTACAGCCTACACCTCAGAGAACCTTCCGCAGGTAGGGGCACGACCTTCTGCCACAGATAAATAAATATATTAGAAAAATAGCGTCACGATCTTATCAAAGGATTTCATGTGAATAAAGATTTCAAATGCACCAGTTCTTCCTTTCAGCTTTGATGAAGGCTTAAAATTCAAGCTTATGCTCCTGCAATAAGAACTCAATTCGATTTTTGCCAATTATAAAATATATTTTTGTTCAACTATCCTGTCCGGACCCCGATTGTGTCATCTTGATATTCTCTATGTGTCAGTTTTCGGATATATATTCATTCGTATCTTCATTGGTCAGTTCGCGCTCAATTATCTCTAGTGGACAAATGGCCCGGAACTTTTACAGGGGTCAATAATCTAATGCAAAAACAGACTTTGATAATACATATTGTTTTGTAACTATCCTAACTTCTTGAACGTGAAATATTTTCGTGAAATCTTCACTGTGAATGCTTCAAAAAAGTTCCCCCGCCTTCAATTTCTCAACTTGTTCGTTCACCCACAGCTTTTGACAAGTTGGACTGAGATCACTTATGGATTACACGGCAGAGAGTTTATGATCGGTGTGTGCTGGGGTAACTATGGACTATTGTACGTTTGTAATGGTCTTTTAATCAATTTTTAATGTAATATAATAACAATCATTTTACGACAAAACTGAAAGTATACTGATCAACTGAATATTCCATATAACCGGACGGAATTGTTGTACGATGGCATTAAGTACCTAGATACAGACTCCACATCTGAAGCAGAGAAAATCGTATAATTGTATTTGCAAATTCGTACTAAGACTTGTGATATTAGCAATTTGTTCAAATATCACACTGTTCCTTTCGAGTTTTAAGTGCTCAGCAGAGTTTTAAGCAATACACATAGTGAAACTACTATCCAGAATAAATAACAGTCGGTGATTTCTTATGCCGTCAAATATGGTTAGTTAAGTGGCTTTTAATATAGTATTTTCAAAATTATTCTTGATTAAAGAAAACTTGAAATTGATCAAAAATTAATTTCTCTTCTTTTTGCTCAAATAGTTCAATATCCGCTTCAGACGAAGAAAAGATCAAATGTGAAATCACGTCATAAGGGGGCCTTGAAATAATGAAAGCCGGAACCATGCATAGATACTGTGTGTTTACAAGTCCTTTTACACTTCGATGGAAAGAGGAAACTTTACTTAATAGTATACAAATTTCAAAATGCCGCTAAGGAAGACTGAAAATCATCCATCATCCATTCTTATTAAATCCGTTATCTTCTTCATTTTATACTAGTATCCATTTAGGTAATACATTAGTTTCGTACATAGTTAATTTAATCTGGTCATTCTTTTTGACAACTAATCAATCATCTTTTTTATTTAGCTACAAAATTTGGGTGTCCCAATGTATCAAGCCAGGCGAATTTTAAGAACCAATGAAAACAACTATATTGATAATATTCGTCGCAGTTGGGATGAAGAGAAAATTGGTGACTACAGATTGCTATTTCACGAACTAGATGGTACGATATGAGAGATGATTCTAGAAAAATGTTGTAATTTTCTAATGTTCTTTTCTTTTTTATGACAACAAAGATTGTAATTCTTATTGCCTCTCTTATCGGCGCCTTCTCGGCTTTCAAAGGCACTAATCGTAAAATAACTACAGCTTATTGGAAAGCTCCGGTCCTATAATTTATAACACATTCAATTTTGGAACTTAAATTATATGGTTTGCATGACCTTCGAAAATCCTGCCCATCTAATATCTTTGATCTAGGCAACGGATTGACCGAGATGAAAGGATTATTTTAAATATTCTTCTAAAAAGACCATATGCTTGAATATCTTGTAAAAACTAATGTACAATAATATAAGTCATTTTAAAATTAAATAGCTTCACATCTTTGGATTATGCTACCTCAAATTCTAGAGAAATTGATTGTTTCATGAATGTTAGAATAACAAAAGGGTATTTTTTTTATCACATTTTGACCCGTCCATGATCCCTAAGACATTGAGTGAGTTTATGATGTTATTCTTTTGATTGAGTATAAGTGATTTAATGCAACATTGGAAATGTATCGATGTAAGATGTAACATTTGTATGACTCGCTCCATCCTTTGTCGCATTTATTTACTCTCTTTGTTCGAACGATTTTTTTGGCCGTTTGATAGGGGTACAAGAGTACATTCGAATTAATATTATGTATTTTGTGCTGCGTCTTTAGTTTTAAATCGGCCAATTTTTCTATCATAATATATATTTACATATGTTTAAACCAACTCCGTTCATTGGTTCTACTAAGTTTTAAAAGTAGTCCGAAACCCAGACCGTCCCTAGGTTCACCTATCCTTTAATGGGTACCTACAAAATGGAATATCTGGTGGCTGGAGCATTACACTGACTAAACTGTCTTCCTATGGTGCCATATGGTGAGGAATCAGATACCTCTTCAGTACCTGTCCCTCTAAGCCCTCGTGTCCTGTGACTGATATAAAAGAGGAAATTGTTTCATAGTGGCCTCGGAAAATGTTAACAAATAATTTAGAACTCTTTGGTTTCCACTCTTTTTTTCTGGTCGGCTTTGTATTGGGTTATTTTCACAGCAGAAATTAGAATAATACTGGAACGTTAAGGAAATCTACAGTCAGCTGGAAAACTGAGAACTATCACTACTTTTTGTATGGTCGTTGAAAAGTAAATTGACACAATTTGGATATCGACAATTTGTGAAACCTCTGAGGTGTCCCGCGTTGCCCTCTCACTCTACGAGAAATGATTGGCCAATTACAAGAGATTACGTCATCTTTCCGAGAAAGGCTGACCGAGGAAGATAAAAGGAATGAAAGGCAGCTCGAGGATTTTCCTGTCAATAATAATGACGATAGTTGTCAGGAGGACGATCCGTGTAATTTTGAAAATAATTTGGGAGCCGAGTAAAATGGTGGTTGTTGAGGTCATGAACCAAAGGTAATGTCTGGAGGTGTGAGATAGCTCTGGAGATAGGCCCAGTCTTTGGTCACGCTTCAGTCCGCTGGCGCGTTTCCGTCTTCAAACAGTATCGATGCTCGTCTTCTTCCAAACAAAAATTCAAATTGTCCACAAATTAGTTAACGCATTTAATTTTCTACGAAAAGAAGTATTCTCTATGCTAAAACGTTCCAAAATTCAGCGCCAGCCGAAGGAAAGATCTGACATGAATACACGTCACACGGGTCCTGGAAGCTGAGAAAAGCTGAACCAATGCCAGGGATTTCCTTCTCAGCTCATGCATAGATACGGTCTACTTACAAGCCCTTTTAGAATCTCTGACACAATGGAAAGAGGAAACATCACTTAATAGTATAAAAATACTGAAATGTCGCTAAGGAATTCTAAAAGAAATCTTCGACGTTTTATACCCATATCCGCCATCGTAAGGTATACTTGATTGTAAGTAATTAATTTTAAAATGAATTTCTTCATGATCGTAGCGATAAAAAATTTTGTATTCATTTCGTAATAAAGAATAAATCTTTGTTCAATGATTTTAGCCTTGATTCGAGGACCCGAGTAATAATTTAGATATTTGAGGAAACTTCACTTAATTGTAGTGACCATATATTTAGATGTTCTTAAACCAAGGAATGAAACGTACCTTTCGTAAATTCATAAACAGACCCGTCAGACACAGACTTGTTCTTCTGAGAATCGCTGGTGAGCAGTTACCGAGCTGAAGTCCGGTGGACCTCTCCCCCAACCTTCCTTTGCTAGCACCTTCTGCACATGTTCAGATGTTACTCGATTGTCTGTATGTGGCCTTCTTTGTTGAGTTTTCATATGCTGGTCTCTCGATCTGTCGCGTCACAGTTTTTTTCTTCATTTGTTTGCATTTAATAGTTTCTATTTTGTATTATGAATTATAACTATAATTGAAGGAAATTATAGATAGATAAAATTCTGTATTTTGTTTGAAAAACAGTTACAGGGGTCTGGCTACAAAAAATTATAATAGTTAAATAATAATAATATTAATAAAAGAAAAGAAAAAAGAAACATTTCTCAGTAGATCATAATAAATACAAATCTTAATCATAATAAACAGAACAGTACATTAGATAAATTTATGAAAATATAAATTACTTGCTACTATTAAAAAAGCACAAACGATCTTGTCATTAGAGCTTCCATGGTGAAGCGGAAGAGTCTGAATTGAAGGAAATTATATAATATATAGATACACATATGTATACATTGAAGTGGAGGTCCCTAAAACGGGGCTTTGATACTCAGGGGTCTGTCAGACCCACTCGACTAGTCTTGTAACTTTTTCGATTTTCTTTTTTCTTCTAAAGAAGTCAATATATTTTACCTTTGTTTTTTTAGATAGGAAGGGAGACCGACTTTAATCCATCAATCAATATTGAAAAAAATCGGAAGTGGAATCTGTACTTCAGTAAACGTTTATAGGTATACCCGGCGATGGCCCGAAACTGTTTTCTATTCCTTTATGAATGTGGCGGGGATAATGCTACAGCTCTCAAAGAGATAATGGCTTGAAAAAAAGACGTATTTTTATGAAAGAGCTAAAATTCGGCTGAGCATTCGGATTTGTAGCAGACCATATAAAAATAATAAATTGCATTCAACGTCATCCCACACATTTGATGGTTTCAGTAAATGAATTATATAAAGGTTTGCTCCCGAAACAAGGGACAGAACTTAATATTGTCAGGAGAAGCTAAGGAGGATGTTAGATAAGTTCATTGGAAAGATAAATTTAATAATGATTATTAAAAAGCCTAAATTATATTTTTTTCTCAATTAATATATTTCTTAACCCTAAATTTAAAGATAGGTAAATGACAAGAAAAATATGAATTAATTAAAATAACAAGAAAGTGCATCATAAGGTAGTCGGGTCTGTGGGACCCGAAGCGACCGCTCCCATATGTCAGAGGGACGCGACCTCCGCCGGGTTAATAATTATTATTGACTTATAATTCAATGAAAGAATTAATTTGACCATTAATAATTTCAAAGTACTATTTTTGCGAACGAGTGACTTCTACATCATGTAAGACAGCTAAAATACTATTTATTTGTTTTAAATTGATACTGTAAAAAAAAAAAAATTCTTTAGACATGAGTTTGTGACAATTGTTAATTTATTTAAAATTATCACGCTACTTGAAATTATGATAATCGTTACCCCATGAATTACCATATCTATTATAAGCACATTGTCGTTAGTTGTAGAAGGCTTGATTGGAAGAGGCAAGTCACGTGCTTATATAACTCAAGACTCCTTGGAGACCTGAATAGCAAGTAAGTCCTGCCTAACTTTTCACTAATTCCATCAGGTTGATAAAACTTCATTTATTATTTTGTTGTCTTCAACAATATTTTGCTTATGAAATTCTCGTATCTTTACTTGATTAATGTCTCCAACACACACATCAATTTAGAGGGATGGAGAAGTGAATAAAAAAAAATCATTTGGTATTCCGTTATCATATAATTTAAGAATATTCTTTTTACAACCTATGAGAAGATAAACTTTAAATCATTCACAACTTTCACAATTCCTGTTTTCAATAAATTTTGACTTAATATTGTAAGCTTCAGATGATTAAAACTTGGTTAGGTATACCGCAAAACCTTGAGCTTCTATTGTTCTCTTCCTATTTCTTCCTCAAACACATCCTGAAATAATATAGAAATTTAACTTAGACTAATGAAAGAATTTTGGCTTATTTCCTCAAATTTTCCCCATACGTTAAGGTATCCAATTTTTAAATAAAATACAGACATATTGGTTGTAGTAAAACTCACGAATTTACCAAAATGTTCTCCTTAGTCTACATGGTGCTCATCAATACTAACTATAGTAAATAGTTATTTAAATGTGGACTATTGGATGCAGAATATGTGAAGGTGGCACGTTACAATTTTAAATGCCAAAAAAATCCTCACTCCTTACGGTCGGGTTCGCAGAGGAATGAACTCTACTTTTCTCATATTATTTTATTCAATTATTTTTTTCCGGCCATAATGGCCCAGACGTCGAAGAGCTACAAAAAGAAAAAGTCCGTCACGCAGGAGCTGCATAACTAAGCACTTTCCTCAGAATTTGGGTATTGTAGATTGCTTTCCAGAACAATTTGCTTAAAATATCCTACATAAATAAAATAAAAACATGAATAGTTCTCTTTTAAATTTTTAATGAGTAACTGATCAATTAATAATTTGCTTCCAGAGTTATGTTTACACATGGTACCTATTACACTTCGTAATAAATACAAAAAACCTCATATTATCGTATTTTAATCTAACGCAGGAACAGGATACAGTCACTCTAGTGGTAGAAAGCGCTCCTTGCGGCGGCTTTGTGAACCTACGTCTGACGGGCTTTTCTATTGAAATATATTACAAATTAAACCCCCGCTTTCCGATTGACCGATTCAGCTCATTTCTACAACACTTCTTTCTCATGAGTTACCCACGACGTATACCGCGTTTCGTTACAATACAGCAGAAATTACGACCGGTATGATTTAGCTACAAAATTTGGGTGTCCCAATGTATCAAGCCAGGCGAATTTTAAGAACCAATGAAAACAACTATATTGATAATATTCGTCGCAGTTGGGAAGAAGAGAAAATTGGTGACTACAGATTGCTATTTCACGAACTAGATGGTACGATATGAGAGATGATTCTAGAAAAATGTTGTAATTTTCTAATGTTCTTTTCTTTTTTATGACAACAAAGATTGTAATTCTTATTGCCTCTCTTATCGGCGCCTTCTCGGCTTTCAAAGGCACTAATCGTAAAATAACTACAGCTTATTGGAAAGCTCCGGTCCTATAATTTATAACACATTCAATTTTGGAACTTAAATTATATGGTTTGCACGACCTTCGAAAATCCTGCCCATCTAATATCTTTGATCTAGGCAACGGATTGACCGAGATGAAAGGATTATTTTAAATATTCTTCTAAAAAGACCATATGCTTGAATATCTTGTAAAAACTAATGTACAATAATACAAGTCATTTTAAAATTAAATAGCTTCACATCTTTGGATTATGCTACCTCAAATTCTAGAGAAATTGATTGTTTTATGAATGTTAGAATAACAAAAGGGTATTTTTTTTATCACATTTTGACCCGTCCATGATCCCTAAGACATTGAGTGAGTTTATGATGTTATTCTTTTGATTGAGTATAAGTGATTTAATGCAACATTGGAAATGTATCGATGTAAGATGTAACATTTGTATGACTCGCTCCATCCTTTGTCGCATTTATTTACTCTCTTTGTTCGAACGATTTTTTTGGCCGTTTGATAGGGGTACAAGAGTACATTCGAATTAATATTGTGTATTTTGTGCTGCGTCTTTAGTTTTAAATCGGCCAATTTTTCTATCATAATATATATTTACATATGTTTAAACCAACTCCGTTCATTGGTTCTACTAAGTTTTAAAAGTAGTCCGAAACCCAGACCGTCCCTAGGTTCACCTACCCTTTAATGGGTACCTACAAAATGGAAAATCTGGTGGCTGGAGCATTACACTGACTAAACTGTCTTCCTATGGTGCCATATGGTGAGGAATCAGATACCTCTTCAGTACCTGTCCCTCTAAGCCCTCGGGTCCTGTGACTGATATAAAAGAGGAAATTGTTTCATAGTGGCCTCGGAAAATGTTAACAAATAATTTTGAACTCTTTGGTTTCCACTCTTTTTTTCCGGTCGGATTTTGTATTAATAATTATAATAATAATTAATAATTTGCTTCCAGAGTTATGTTTACACATGGTACCTATTACACTTCGTAATAAATACAAAAAACCTCATATTATCGTATTTTGATCTAACGCAGGAACAGGATACAGTCACTCTAGTGGTAGAAAGCGCTCCTTGTGGCGGCTTTGTGAACCTACGTCTGACGGGCTTTTCTATTGAAATATATTACAAATTAAACCCCCGCTTTCCGATTGACCGATTCAGCTCATTTCTACAACACTTCTTTCTCATGAGTTACCCACGACGTATACCGCGTTTCGTTACAATACAGCAGAAATTACGACCGGTATGAGTATATTAAGAATTTGGGTCAGGAGTAAACCTCCCCTTCTAATGAACCGATTTAGTTTATTTTTACAACACATATTTACCTGTAGATTACCACTACGAATGCCGAGTTTCGTCGAAATATACCAAAAATCACTGCTGGTAGTGGCGAATTGGTATTGTGGGTCCGGAGTAAACCCCCCCTCCTAATGAACCGATTTAGTTTATTTTTACAACAGTTATTTACCTGTGGATTACCACTACGAATACCGAGTTCCGTTGAAATATACCAAAAATCACGGCTGGTAGTGGCGAATTGGTATTGTGGGTCCGGAGTAAACCCCCCCTTCTTTTGAACCGATTTAGTTCATTTTTATATCTCACTTTTCTCTCTATATTACCACTACGAATACCAAGTTTTGTTGAAATATAACAAATATTACGGCTGACATAGTCAAATTAGTGTTTTGGGTTCGGGGTAAACCCCCCCTTCCGGTGGACCGACTTAGGTGGTTAACGAACTCGTTCAATCGTTTGCTAATTGAATGCTTTATACCAAGTTTCGTGACGAAAAAACAAAAACTCTGGCCGCTATCGTGTTAACAGACACACACACACACACATATATATATATATATATATATATATATATATATATATATATATATATATATGCATATATATATATATATATATATAGATATATATAAATTTTAACGGGGGTCATTTTCGGTGTCTACTAGGCAGGATCGATAAAGATTTGAAGAAATTTTTCAAAAATTCCGTCATGAGTCCAACCTCAATAGCTACTTTCCTTCGGAGGAAAGTGCTAAAAAAAAGTCTAAATTCATTAAAACTTTTAGAAGTTAAAAAAATTAAATAAATTAAAATAAGGGAAAGCTAGAATTGCAAGGGAGTACCCAAACAATGTATGTGTACATAATGGGGTTAGAAATGTTAGTTACTGTGGCTTAGGACATTTGAATCGTGTAGATAATGTAAATGTGTCAGTGGTATACCATCCAAACCTGGACTTACAAGTAGTAATGGAAACATCTGCGGAAAAACAGAACGCATTGAAATGAAGACCCAACATCCTGGATAAATGAAGACAAAACGCTGAAGGGTAGTGACTATTTTTTAATGTTCTAAAGCGCAAAAATGGTTTATATTTTTCATAATAGATAACTCAACTGACAGGATTAAACCGATATAATCGCAATATAAAAAGTAAGAAAGTAATAAAGGTGGATAAACGGTAATAGTACAGACAAGATCCTTTGCTCTATTAAGCCACAAATAGGTAACTCTCAGGTTGAAAACCATACTAGGAATAGGTTAGCATCTTTATCTATTCTTTTTTATTTGTTTTACTTTTTGATCACTCAGCTCAATAAAGAATTTTCCTCGGGAAAATTTCTTATTTCACAGAGTAAAAACACATCTTTACGATAATTTAATGTTTTATAAGGTTCCCTTGGAATGGGGTTCCCATTAAATTCCTTTTTGTTTAGGAGTTTGAAACCTAATTTAACATTATGAAATTCAAGGACAAACAAACAATATGACTTCTTAACTTTAATGTCTTTCGAATTAGAAAATATCCATTTATTAACGCGGAAAGGATTAATAAAATTACTAGTGGACACAAGATTGATGATTTCCGTAGTTTCAACTATTTTTACTGATGTGAATCCAAAACAATTTATTTTCTTCTTAACACGGCTAAAGACGTAGGTGACGTTTTCTGTCATTTTTGAGTAAGAAACGTGCACTTTTTCGCTAATATCACTGCATTTTCATAGTTTAATCTTCATAAGCACTGTGCACTACGTTAAAACATAATTAAAGATAAAAAAGATGATATACTTTGCTGATATAAGGCTCATAAGGGATCCTTTACTTAAGATATTATTTATTTATGTAGTTCTTTTTTAGGTACAAAATAAAATTGTAAGTAAAAGAAAAATTAGTTAAAGTAATTTTGGAAATATCTCAATGAATATTAATGTAAGTTAATACTAGCTCTCATGAGAAGGAGCTTGGTGACACAGCCAAGAATAATAATTTAATCCCAAAGGAAGGCCGGGGGTAAATGTGCCGGAAGAACGGTCTCAGGAATGCTGAGGGGCCTAAATTGAAGCAGGACTCCTGAGAGCTAAGTGGATGGAGGCTTTGGCCGCGTAGGTGGAGCAAGTTTAATGTAATCAGTTTGCTGTAAATGAAGCCGCTTTATAATTATGGAGCGTACACCGCACGCCATTTACTCGCCCTCAGAACTAACTACTACCCCTAACTTGGGATAGCCCGTCCTAAATTGGAATTCGCCCCCAATAGTCCCAGACCTTATCCAATGTCGAGGAAATGCAAAACCTTTCATGCATTTGCTTCTTGGTCCTTAGAGGCCTGCCAATCTAGTTTAGCGTCGATTAAAAAATAAATGATTCTTTACTCTGACTTTTGGATTTGCTGAAATAGACAAAATATCAAGAAATCACTAAAGTCACTGCATTTCTTTTGCTTCCCTACAACTTTCACACGTCTTGGGTCTTTTTAAAGGAATATTCTTACGAATACAAAGTACTTTTAACATGGCTCTGCTGAAGTTTCTCAGACCTTCCGCCTATTTTTCTAATTTCAAACTATCATATATGCAAAATCTCGTTTTTCAGAGTCTAGAATTTGCTCTTGGGTTATGGACGATACGGCTTTCTAACTGCTTTTGAAACGCCTTTTTTTTTTTTCTTTTTTTTTTTTTTAAATAAAGTATCGAATAAGACCATTTTTCAATATATTACTTATTCAATGGATAGAATAATAACTAGTTCGTTCTCTAGTTTGCTCTGATTTGCATATTCAATAGTTTGACCAGAGATGGGCATAATTTTATTTATAAATAAAAATACGAATTTATTCGTACTTCATATATTTGTGAATACGAATATAAATAAATTCGTACTTCATATATTTGTGAATACGAATATAAATAAATTCGTATTCATAAGTGTGAATACGAATTTATTTTTATTCACATATATTAAATATAAAAATACAAATAAAATTTTGTTCGCAAATTTTTCTGCGAATAAAAATAAATTCACAGAAAAAATTGTAAATAATCACAAAAAATTTGAATATTTACAAAAAATCAAGTGATTACAAAAAAAATCACATTAAATTTTATTAATACAAATTTATTCACATTATAATTTGTGAATAAAAATTTTTTCCCAATAAAATTCGCAAATAAATCATGAATTTATTCGTATTAAGATGATATTCCGAAAGTTATTGAAGGTGATTTTTTTTTAAGACGTTAACGTCTAGGTTATTAGCTCCTAGATTTTTTGTTCACCCCGAGTCGCCCGCGGGACCACCAGCCATGCTGCAGGGACACAGTTTGTCATGTGTACCTCCATAAAAAAAACAAAAAACACCTTTAATAACTTTCGTAATATCATCTTAATACGAATAAATTCATAATTTATTTGCGAATTTTATTGGGAAAAAATTTTTATTTACAAATTATAATGTGAATAAATTATTATTCGTATATTTTAATGTGATTTTTTTTTTGTAATCACTTGATTTTTTGTAAATATTCACATTTGTTTGTGATTATTTACAATTTTTTCTGTGAATTTATTTTTATTCGCAGAAAAATTTGCGAATAAAATTTTATTTGTATTTTTATATTTAATATATGTGAATAAAAATAAATTCGTATTCACGCTTATGAATACGAATTTATTTATATTCGTATTCACAAATACATGAAGTACGAATAAATTCGTCAATTTATTTATAAATAAAATTATGCCCATCTCTGGTAGGGACGATATGTGGACCCGAGCTCAAACCCCGCGCAAGCACTAAAGATTATTATCTTCTACAGTATAGTATCTATCCCTCTGGTCCTGCTAATGGACTGATTCATATGTATGTATGTATATATATATATATATATGTATAACTGTTGATTTTATAGGATATGTTTTTGTTTTTTTTAAGTATAAGTTCGGTCAAAAATTTCGTTCGGATTTTTGGGAAATTTTTAAATAGCGTGAATAAAACACATTTGAACCAATGAATTTTTAAGATTTGAATGAATGATATATTTTTCTTCACTATCTACAATTTCTCGCTGTCTTACTGGTAGCTTTTAGATTTCATTGTTGCAAAAATGTATCCCAATAATAAAGAAAAAAAGACTTCGATACGAGTTTTATCCCCAATTCTCCTAACCTAAATACAAATTGCTGGTTCAAACACTTCCTCTGTTAAAGAAGAAATGTCAGTACCTAAATATATTTGAGATTTTCTTAAATGGCTTGAAGGATTCAGTCTACCCGGGGTGGAAATGTGGAATTTACAACTGCATCTGAAGGCTACAACCATTTGTGAAAGTGAAACATGTTGGATTTATTGAAGACTCGAAGTGCAAGATATCTGCTTCAGCCCTTGTACAGCTGTCTGCGCACCGTTTTATCCTTACTGCGAAAGTTTGTTCGCCAACTCCTACCCAGTTCTTGCGAACTGTTTCTCAGCTGTTGCCTCTTTTACAATAGCAACTTTCAAAACAATTCATCCTTTCTCTCCTTTCGTGTTAACTTCTTCCTTACAACCGATAATATTTATAAATACTCAAACATTCACGTGTCCAACTGCACGTTTCATGTACGTTGAGAGCATGAATAGTCATTATATAAATCGGTCCATTAGACGAGAATAGGTAGGGGTTACTCCAAAACAAATTTTAATAAGAAATTAATTCTAGATTCAGCTGTTCATTAGAAATAAAACGAGCAAAACTATTTATGTTTATTTTATAGTTTTATAGATTATTTAAAGTAAATTCTTCAGGAATTTATCGAAATATAACCACAATGCTGAAAAATTTGCTTAGTTATGCAGCTCCTGCGTGACGGATTTATTTGCTTTGAGCATTGATTTCCATAACCATTAGCATTGCTTTATTATGGTTATAGGAACGTTTTGGGAAATACAAACCTTCCAACCAATCCAGAGATTGTATTAGGCAAACTGCGATTACTATTATTGGACCCAGAAATACTCAACAGAGTTTTTCAGAATCAGAATGTAATCTGTAGTATGGGACATTAACGATTATACTTTGATGCGTTTATTGAAGAATTTTAAATTCTATTTTTGTCTAAATTAATTTATTTATACTAATAAACGAAAATAATTAGTATACATAATACCCAGTTAATGAGAAAGTTTGTAGTTTAAATTATTTATTTAAAATATTTAAACTTTTGGAAAATAATTAATAAAAACCTTCAAGTTGGTTTTAACACTCCCTGAAAAAAGTAAACAATTATTATCGAACGTAGTTAGCTGGAAACATTTAACAATAAAAATGTTTCAATTGTCCAATAAGGAAAACCAATAAAAATTGTTATATTACATTTAGTCAGAGGTAAAGCTGTATATTTTCATTATGTTTGTATCAATCTTCGTTATCTCAATAATACCTGTCGCTTTACTTAATAAAGGAATAAAAAAAACAACAATAAAACACTAAAAATTTATTTCTTTAACGTTTGTTTTCATTAAGCGTTGAATAATAGAGAGAATATTGAATGGGCCATTTAAATTGGGCCAGCTAAGCAATTTAATTTTAATAATTACCCTCACTTATTCTGCCTGCCTCAATGGAATTTATTCTCCTCCTGTTTAAATAATGCCTCGACCCTCAATGTTGCCTTTAATTCTTTGTATAAACTGACAAAGAGATGAATGCTAATTTTCAAGATTGAATTTTGTAAATATTTTTGTATTATTTTTGCATGAAATCACAGTCTAATTCAATTTTTCCTCCTTAGGTGGGGATTTTGGGCATATTTAATGTTTTAACGAACAAGGTATAATTTATAGTGTAGATGGAGATAGTTAGCCGCTGTAGAGATACGAAGACAGGTATAGTTGGGATTCGGCTAGGAGAAAAACGTCAGACTTTCAAAAAGAAATCTGTAGTTTGGACGTTTCGACTGCTTCCCGGGACCGTGCCAACGTGCACCAATAGAAGCGAAACCACTAATGAACCGGATCTCCAAATTACCTGAAGAAGGCTGCCATTGTTGCAGTCGAAACGTCCAAAATACAGATTTCTTTTTGAAAGTCTGACGTTTTTCTCCTAGCCGAATCCCAACTATACCTGTCTTCGTAAGGTATAATTTAATTATACATTGCATTATTTTATTTATACGTTACATTCCTCACCAAACCTTTTACCTTAGATCACATGTACCTGATTCGAAATCTTGAAAACAAATCAAATAAATCCTGTGATTACGTGTACATATTATTATCATTAATGCAGATAATTTAGTTAAATGAAACTAAAGCGTTTTAGCATGGACATCTATTAGACTGATTTTTTAATTTTTACAGTCTAATCTTCTTCCTTTGTTGGGCTCGATAAATACCGAGCTTCTTTGCAAGGAATCAAATGTAAATGTAAAAAGAAAAAAAAATCCAGGTGCTGATAACCTAGACGTTAAGCGCCTTAAAAAAAGAAGAAAAAAAAGTAAACGCTAATCCTGGCAAAATAACTAGGTAAAAAATTAAACCACAGCATGGTAATGAAATAATTTCCCTTATTTTTACAACAAATCTTACTCATTGGTTGTGTGAGATATAAGTTTCATTGAAAGAGGAAAAAATTAACGGAAGGTGCAGGAAAATTATCAATTTTGTTATGGAGTAATCCCACTCCAATAATAAATAATAATATAAACGTTTAATATTTTAAATACAAAAATTACAATTGGGCGGGTCCAAATTTAGTCAAACGCTTACACAAAGTATAATTTAAGAAAATAACTATTCTTGAATAAAACATTAAAATATTAAAAAGTTACGTAATAATTTAGTTAACAAGTTATGAAACTTACATTATAGTTTGTATCGACCTAGGTAAGTCGTGAGGCTTTCTTGAAATTACAGAATCTGCGATAAAGAAAAGAGTTTAAAACTTTACAAGTCCCCGAAGAGCTATTCTGATAAGAATAAAAATTTCCTTACTAAGATCTCCTCCAGGTAGCGCCACCTTGGGATCTTATATTTTATTTCGTGTACTTTAATTAAAAATTGTCTGCATTTCCTTATCTCATTTAAGCGTCTTGGTGGTCATTCATAAATATAATGTACGACCGAGCTCCTTTCTTGCAGAGCACATGCACTTAACCACTTTGATGAAATTAACTTTTTTAATATTCGCATTTCAAAGAATTATAATTAAAGTTTGAAAATTAAATTTTCTTCTCGCCAAGTTCTGATTAAGAAAGTTTTAATTATGAATTAGTTTTTCTTAATGTTTCTAGTTACATTTAATTGAATGTGCTGGAAACGTGACAAGTTCAACACATGAATATATATTTATATATTAATTATTTTCCTATACTTGTCAATTTGCCAACAGAATCCGCCTACCGGAAGACTGTTAATGGACAAAGTTCGCGCGAAAAAAATCGTGACGCTTAAGTCTTTTCGTTTGAACGCTTTCCGGTACAGTTTCTATAGGTTCTCTAAAGCATGAAAACGAAAGAAATCATTTTTAAGGCGATATCTGTAACCTTTTTTGAGAGAAGTAGACAAAAATAGATTTTCTACGAAATTTTGGATTGGACTTGAGAGTCGTTGGATTAGGTTGAATTATTATTGTGTTTAAAATTTATCGAAACTAAAATATTAATATTTTGGTTTCATTTTCAGTTAAGAAGAAACAATTTGTTTTTTTATTAACTGACATAAGTAGTTTTAGGATTTCGTATATTTTGTTAAATATCTGTAAAATGGTTGGGAAATCGTAGTAAATCGACAGTAGCCATCAATAAAGAAGGAAGTCAATAAATGTCCTGAAAAAGGCTTCTGAAGTAATTTTCGATGAAGCGGTTACAATCGGAGAAATAAGTGCTTAAAACTTTCAAGTTGTAGGATTCGTTTTTTTTAATCTGTCTGCCTTAGCATTTAATTGGTTTTTACTGTTTTAATTGCATTTTTTTTCAATAAAACGTAACAAGCAAATAAGGACTATTTTGTTATTAGTTGTTCTTTGTAGTAGAGGTAATATTTAGAATGAACGGTAGTCGAGGGGTGAGTACTTTCCGTGTAGAGTTGGCTACTGCCAGCTTCCTGTAAATTGAGAGTTCTGTTTATTTTATTTTTTTTTTTTTCACTTTATATCTATGTTCATACCAAGTGTTACAAATGATTATGGAAAGGACACGCGCTAAAATGACGCATTTCCTGTGAGTCGGACATTCTTTACTTAATCTATAGTTTTATTTATTTGATATTTTTCAATTGTAGGTTTTTTTTTATCATACACATATATGTCTCTGTGTTCGCTATTTTAATATTTTTGGTCTCATACCCAATTGCCCATAGATATAAGGCAATAACGAATGAATGTGTGATTGGTCTTCCCTTTACACTTCTTATTTCATTTTTCTCAGGGCCTTTCAACACATATAGGCGAAAAACAAGCGTACAAGAGAAGACTTGGGAGTCGGAAGACAGTGACTGATGCGGAAGTGATTTGGCTGTATTGGGGGAGAGTGTCCCCTCCAAGTTATATATCAAATCCTATTGGTTGCTCTAAACCAGGCTCGACAGCTATTGGCTCGCACAATACCAATAGGCTAATTAAACTGCCCCAACTGATCAATGTCTAGATCCCCATCCATAAATTCCTTCGACCGATGGTAGTTTTTTCTTTCATTATATCCAGCCCTTTTTATCGCTGTATTTTTGCATTATTATAATTTGAAAGTCAAACCTCATAGTACTAAATTCACTTTGGTCTATAATTTTGTTTTTTAGCTTAACATGTTTTATGTACACGTCGAGACACTTAAATTAAAAAAAAAAAAAAACATCATACAGGAGATGCATAGCACAGCAAATTTCTTAGCAATACAGTTATCATACGCCGCAATCCTTATATGGCCAAGTATACCCAGTATACCAGTCACACTCTTTCCCAAGAGGGAGCTCTAGTAGGCCACAACTTCTTGAGTGCTTCGTTTCAAACAATTTTTTTGTTACCTTTTTGTGCTTATTGAAGACAAGAATAGGTACTTTGGGAAAAAAGTGAAAAAATACTTAATAATTCTGAGCACTAATGTTTTTCAAAATACCTCGTTGAATTTCTCAGATTTTTGACCTCTTTAACTAAAAATTTAATCGTAAAATTTGTGCATTACTAATCGTGCAGTTTTTTGGGGGTTATTGTTTAATAAATTCCTATTTTTGGAAAATTTAATTGTTATATTTTAATTTGAAAGTATTTAGAAGACTACTTGCTTTCCTAAGGGGAGGCTGTTTGAGCCCGGGAGCCAAAACTTTTGTTTTTGCAAAGAAACAAAAAAAAAAAAAAATGTAAAAAACCATGTAATCACCGTATTATAATTGGTGAATCTTTTTCTAACAAATACATTTTTTCCTCTAATTTTTCAATTTTATTGTCTGTCCGTAAAAGTTAAAAACAAATAGAGGAAATAAAAGAAGCAAAAATTGTTGCTTGCCTCACCATTTAGACAAGCAATTATTGATAAATCTCTTAGGGCTGATTGCCTGAACCACATTCTTCTAAATTCATTTATTATTGTACATTTACTAAAACGTGAAAAACGGTTTCTTTTTCATTACTATTGCACATATTTTATTAAGGTCCCATGGCTTGTTGCTTAAATTCATGGTTTCTCCATGCGCATTAATGAGTAACTTCGAAAAATGTAGCTTATTGATATTCTAAGCTAAAATTTAGAATTTATAACTACATTGAGATACTTTTACATTAGGTAGAATTTTGATTTATTGTGGAAATCAATGAAGTTATATCAAAATTTTATTATTTCAATGTACATATTCTTTTAACCGGTTCCGGTAATTTACCATTAAATATGCTTTCTTCAGTACTGAGCGAATATCTTTCCAAATCTTCTTCGGCCTGGATACATTTTTAGAAATTCGGAGTTTTGATAAACCGAGAGGCAATACTTCTTGTGGGTATTTCATTGTTATAGGAATGCTTAGTCACTATAGAGTGAATAAACATGCGTATTTATATTATCCATGTTATTTTATTTTTTAGCGCCGTATCTTTCTTAATGATAACATTTTTAGTTTATTTTGAGCACTGTTTTTGTATATTGTTGGATTGAAAATGTTTACTAGTTTGATTAATTTTGTTACTGTTCCATTATATTATTGCTGTTTTTTTTTTGTTTTTTTTTTTTTTTTTTTTTTTTTTTTTTTTTTTTTTTTTTTGTTAGAGGCACATCTGTGCTGAAATGTGTGGATTAAATAAGAAGTATTGTGAAAAGTGTTTTTTTTTTTACTTTCTTGGATAGGATATATAAGTAATATATATATATATATATATATATATATATATATATATATATATATATATATATATATATACATACACACATATATGACCAATATTAACTAATATAGACTGACAGTGGCTACACCTTATTGAATCAAATTTAATTAAATATTCGATTCAAGGAAAGGCGCAAAAAAAGTATTCGGTCTGTTTTAAGCAAATTTCAATATCACCCTTTTTCCCTGCTGGGGTTCACCACGATATTACGGAGGCCTTGATATTATTTTTATTTTCAGCCTCCATTTTTTGCCTAGTATTATTTTTTCTTTTGGGTCCAAGTGGAGCGAGGCTCGATGCCATTAGACTAGAGTAGGCGGTGCCCTGTCGTGAGATGGCCAGGGTCAGGCACAAATTACAGGGTCCGGATCCTCTTCGGCCTCAGGTCGACAAAGGCCCTGTATCAACGGAGTGGACAATTGAAGAGGCCAAACTTCCTATAGGCAATTCCCTCTCGCTGGGTACCTTTCTTTTATTTACCTCTATTTTATCGCCTACCTTATTTTTCAGGAGACAAATTGTTGAATGACGTCGTATAAAGGTTAAAGGATTTCCTTCCGATGAGTTTGTTTACACTGAATCACCTTAAAATATTACTTGAAAGTCCGATAATTAAATTCTGGCGCAAACTGATTGTTTTTAAATAGCAAATGCAGCATGGCACTCCATGCTGCAGATTGTAGCTTTTCGAAAAAATAATAAACAACAAAATGTACTTTAAAAGTTTAAATTAAAAGAAGAAAAATAATAATAAATAAAACAAAATAGCCCACTTAAAGTAATCATATGTCCTGTAAGACTATATGAAATTAAATACAGAACTTTCAAGGTCTATTCTCACACGTGACTCAAGTCGCAGTTCTGTCACTGTTCCGATTCAGAACCATCGCACAGTGAGGCCAAACGACATTTCGTGTTTCAAAAAAGCCTACAGCCTACAAATCTTGCCTGATTTAAATGCATTTTTTTTATTTTGATTCCCCTGTTTATTAAATTGCGTGTAAATAATTAACGAAATTTTACAATTAAACAAAAAATAATATATTTTTATGTCGGAGGGTAATCATCACCGTGAGCTTCTCCATATAAAGCATGTAGCGGAGAAGGACGGATATGATGCTTCATGATTGATGGTATTTACAGGAGAAGAAAAGAAAAACATGCCCTTAAGGCAGCTTTTCCCAATTTTCTGAAACCCGACGTATCTGAGGTTAGATGGTTCACCTTACCATATTTAGGCCAAGTCTCGGAAAAAGTAGCCTCCATTTTAAGTAAAGTTAATGTTAAGGTGGCCTTTAAAAATGCTCCCTCATTGGCCAATGCTCTCTGTGACGTCAAGGATAAGATAGACACGGGGAATAAGAGTGGTGTCTATAAAATCGTATGTGGCCTCTGTTCTGGATCGTACGTAGGGCAAACTGGCAGGAAACTCAAAATAAGAGCTAGAGAACATAAAACCAGGTCGGATTCAGAATTTCGTCAACACTGTCTCGCAGCGGGACACAGCGAGGCTGACCATTCACTATATATTTTACATTGCCGGAAGAAGTCTGCGCAGATGAACGTCCTAGAAAGTATAGAGATACGTATAGATAAGATCCTGAGCTCGTGTAATTTAAATAAAAGGACAGACACGTATCAAACTGATATGTTAAGTCATGTCTCTGTGCAGGCTCTCTCCCTGCTTCCCTTCAGTCAGCCCTCAGCAGTGAAGCTGAACTCATTATAGGTGAGTCTCTCTCCTCAACTTTAGACTTTTCATTTTATTACTTATGACTTTTGTTTTTGTTTTTGTTAGCATTGTATTGTTTTTAATGTTTGTGTTGACGAACCAAAATTATTGTGATTATTTATTTATTATTTTACGTGTAGGTTTAGGATTTTGATATTAAGATGATTACCATTATGCAACAAAAACTGTTTTATTGTATTAATTTTGTCACAGCTCTGAGGATGGTGGCAGGAGCTGCCGAAAGCGCTAGCGTGGAAAAAAAATAAACTTTTGTGAAGGAACAGGACGTTTTTCATTTACCTCAAAAAATAATATACTATTTTTCATCTAACTTAATATCATCACTCATATCGTTCAAAGTTAACATTTAAATCGTAAATTTCTCTTAATTCAACAATGAAATTAATTGAAACAATTTGATTTTTATTGAAATTAAACATTCAAATCTTGATTAGATATGGAAAAAATAATATCTATTCTTAAGATTTTGATTTTTTCCATGTCTAATCAAGATTTGAATGTTTAATTTCAACGATATCAGAGTTGATATTAGGTTAGATGAAAAATATTATTTTATGTTCAATTGTAAAAGTTCGTGAATTAGTTACACGTAATTTAATAATCAGAGGAAACAAAAAACAAAAATCTCGCTAGACAAAGTTGTTCTAAATTTTATTAGTTTTATTTATTTATTTTTTTTTAAATGCATTGAAATCGGTTAAGATTTAGAGGCTGTAGCCTTTTTGAAACACGAAATGTCGTTTGGCCCCACTGTCCGTCACCGGCAAAATCATCAGTCAAAACCCAATTAATGTTAAGAATAATTTATCTTTTGAAGATTGGTGACTGAAGTGTGACTGACGATTAAAGGAAATAGACACAAACAGAAAGTCAGACATATCATGTACAATCCGAAATCGTGTTTCCCTTATGGGATCAGAAACATTTGACCACTTAACCACTGTTCTTCGCGTTTTCATTCCAGCTAAACCATGATGGCGAATTCATAGGTTTGTTTTGAATTCTCCTATCTATATAACCTTCCTCCTGCTACAACTGAATTTATCATTATTTCCTATTTTATAGAAAGATTTAACCCACGAGAGAATGGATTTTATTTGCCATGAAGCACATATTTACAGTTGATTATTACAGTGAAACGAATTTGCTAGTAAAACAAAGAACTTAAAATGACAACGAATTTTCGGTTGTTTGGAATAGAGCCTTCTGAGCAGTAGTCGTAGAGTGAGTACGTTTTCAGTACATAATTGTATTGACTTATTCAGCCTTCCTCAAGAATGAAGATTAAGAATTATCCGCTTCTATGTAAGTTGGCTACTGTCAGTTTCCTGTTATTTGTGATGCCTAATCTACTCCACTTCTTCGAGATGTACGGGACCGCGCTAAGATGACGCAGTTCCTGCGAGTCGGACTTTTTACATGTATTTTCTGTCAAGGCATAAGCGTGATATGGAGATATTGGCCTGTTGCTGTATTGTGATATATGTCGAGCCAGTACGATTTCTTCTCACGATTTTTTTTTTTTTTTGCAAGGGCTTTTTGAGTTCAAAAGAAGATATTAGTGATGTTGAGCTTCTAGGGAGAATTTGTTCGTGAATTGAACTAACAAGAGGGAAAAGCAACCGGATAAATCCAATCCACCTGAAAATCTTGGAATAAAGTTAATTGGAAAAGGCCTGCAATATTTCGCCTGCTGAAAGAGCGAGCGAGTGAGAGAGAGTAGGAGTGTGTGGTGTGTGTGTGTGTGTGTGTGTGTGTGTTTGTGTGTGTGAGTGAGAGAGAGAGAGAGAGAGAGAGAGAGAGAGAGAGAGAGAGAGAGAGAGAGAGAGAGAGAGAGAGAGAGAGAGAGAGAGAGAGAGAGAGAGAGAGAGAGAGAGAGAGAGGAGAGAGAGAGAGAGAGAGAGAGAGAGAGAGAGAGAGAGAGAGAGAGAGAGAGAGAGAGAGAGAGAGAGAGAGAGAGAGAGAGAGAGAGAGAGAGAGATAGGTTGAGATACTCTCTGGATTATGGAGGATTGAGAGAGAGGATGAACACTAATCGATGTCATCTATTCAGCCAGTTTATCGATAGCTATCCCGCAAAAACTGATTTCCCACCTCTAGCTATTTATACTCATTAGCCAAGCAAGGCTTTATAGAGTAATCACGGAGATTTAGCAAATCTGCTCAACCTCAGGCGGCCATTAATACTTTAAAAAGGAAGGATTACGCTATGTCTAAAACCAGAATTTTAAAAACGCCTTTTACGTCTTTTAATTATCAATAGGGTTTTTTTAGCACTTTTCTCCGAGGGAAAGTAGCTATTGACGGAACTTTTTTAACTCATGGTGGAATTTTTTAAAAATGTCTCCAAGTCTTTATCGATCCTATCTAGTAGACACCGAAATGACCCCAGTAAAAATTAATATATATATATATATATATGCAAATATATATATATATATATATATATATATATATATATATATATATATATATATATATATATAGTTATATATGTGTCTGTTAACGCGACTCAGGCCAGAGTTTTTTTCGGTACGAATCTTGGTATGTAGAATTCCCCCATCAAACGATTGAACGATTTCGTTAACTAAAAAAATCGGTCCATCCAGAGAGGGGGGGGGGTACTCCGGAGCCAAAGTAGTTATTTATTTTATTTATCAATTTAAAACAATCACAGCCTCGGCCATCAAATTGCAGTCATGAAAAATTCAAATAATAACAAATATATAAGCATATTACAATACAAAAACAATCCAGATATTAATAAGTATATATAATATGATATCTCAACTATATTTTAAAAGTATTGAAATATTTTTTGGTAATATCTCCATTAAAAAAGTCTTTATTTTGTGAAATTTCATCATTCCAAAGTCCACAACTGCGAGAAATAACGTGCAGTGGCGAGTTTTGTGTAGTAGAGGACTGAATTGGCTGGATGTCCTCAGCCTGACTACAGGAAAATGGAATGGGATTGAAGCTAGGAGGTACGCAAGAGCCAGCTCTCCTTGGAGTAGTTTCCAGAGGAATTTAATGTCTGTACGCTGTCTTCGGATTTTAGAACGCTGTCTCGGAGTGGTCTCAGAACACTGTCCTCTTTTCAGAACTCGCTCGAATCTTCTTTGGATTCTCTCCAGCCTGTTGATGTCCTGGGCTGTATATGACCGCCAGATTACCGTGGCATACTCTAGCTGGGATCACACCAGGCTGGTGTAGAGCGCTGAAAATGCCCGTATATCCTTAAGGTCCCGAACAACTCCACAAGAAACCTAATGTCTTCAGAGACTTCTTGCAGACGGTGTCCACATAATTCCTGAACGTTAGCGCAGAATCCAGGTGAAATTTGCCAATATCAGTCGTAATTTATGCTATATTCTAACGAAACTCGGTATTCTTTCTGGTCAACTAAAGAGAAAAATGTATTGTAAAAATAAACTAAATCGGTTCATTAGGAGGGGACCCAAATTACTAATTTGCTCAAACCGGTCGTAATTTCTGTTGTATCGTAACGAAACGCGGCATACGTCCTGGGTATCTAATATGAAAGAAGTTTTTTTTTTTTTTTTTTTTTTTTTTTTTTTTTTTTTTTTTTTTTTTTACGGCGCATCTACTTCTAGGTCATTAGCGCCGACATCCAGGGTGCAGCGAGGAATTTTCCCAGCGAGCCTTGAGATGAGAAAATTCCTGCCGGAGGTGGGAATCGAGCCCACCATCTCCCGCTTATGAATCCAGCTCGCTAGCCACTAGACTACGGGAGACCCCAAGAAAGAAGTGTTCTAAAAATGAACTAAATCGGTCTATCGGACGGGCGGGGGAGTACTACTCTCTGCTTGGGGAGTACTGTATCCTGTTCCTGCGTTATTATTGTATCCCGTTTCTTTTATTATTCATCAAGATCAATAGTTAAAAATGTGAAGCTTTGTGTATTTATTACGTAACGTATTACCACGCATACACAAAACTCTGGAAGGAAATTAATTTCAAAAGTAATAATTGAAACAGGTCCTCATAAAAAATTCAAAAGAGCAGAACTATTTATGTTTTTATTTTATTTATTTATATAGGTTATTTTAAGCAAATTATTCAGGAATGCACTTGACACTACGCAATTCTGAGGAATGTGCTTAGTTATGCTAATCCTGCGTGACGGCCGTTTTATAATTATTATCATTATCATTTTATTTCTCAACTGCGGCTCGAATGTTTGACAAACATTTTAACTATAAGATAGCGTAAGGCGAGTAGTAATTAAGGGAACCGTTCATTATTTATTAGCATTACATGGTTCTCGCCCCATCGAGTAGAGGGGGAATCAAAAATTATAATAAAATGATAGTCATGGAATTATCAGGTCCAGGTTTTACTGATATTTATAAATATTTCGATTGCTAAATATGTGCCCAAAAACCTGCCCAAACCATCTAATTCGAAACCCCTCAAGTCCATCCCTTGGACATCATAAATCTGACCCATATTACGTGGACTTTCTAATTTCTAATAATTTGAATTTTGTTTGGACTTATTTCAAGACCTATATCATTCAGTTTATCTGCACCTGAACGCTGTATTTTGTGCACAAATAATTTATTTACATTATTTCCACTTATTAATAGTGGACATTTTTGGATGAGGTATTTTTGGGTACCTAACCTCCCTTTTCTAGCCTTTTATTTTTTTATAGAAAGAAAAAACTACCCCTAGTGCGAATCGAACCAGCGACCTTTAAATACTAATAAGAAGTAGTTGGGATATCATGGAATATACAGTTATTTTATTTTGAATAACCATTCGAGGAGGCGATGGTGGAGATTGCAGGTGTTGACTAGTTTGGACATTAATTGCAGGGTAAAATTTGTAATTGGAGTGGAAGGCCCGAGTAGGAGATAAAGTGACGGACCGGGCGAGCATTTAGGGAGGAACTCGTGTCCAAACACATTTAATTGAAATCTGCTCCGGCATTACTTAAGGGGAGTTTGTGGAATGGAGGGTCGGCACTTTGCCACTCCCCTCTTCAACGTCCAACGTAATTAAATATTCGTCCCAATCTCTAAAGACAGATAAAGTCCACGGAATATGGGTCCACCTAAGGACCATTCGTCGATTAATGATTTAAGCCTTCAGATGTTTGATATCAAAGGGATGGACTTGAGGGGTATCGAATTAGATGGTTTAGGGTGGTGTTTGGAAACAGAGTTAGCATCGAAAAATTTATAAATATCTAGAAAAACTAGACCCGAGCACTCCATAACTGAGATTTTTTATGTCCGCTCTACTCGATTCTTGCTGTACTTACTGCGAAAAAAATGTTTTTGCTGTTTTAACGTGCTAACATTTGCAGAGAACATAAAGAATCCCTTCGGACATACTGACACCCATGTTTTGCCCAATTTTGAGGTTTCAAATCAGCACCCAAAATTACTCCTGTTGAAATAGAGACATGCATATACAAGTAAAATATTTTTATTTACACGCTAGCGGGCATAATTTTAGTGTTTTGTTTTAAATCGTGGTATACCATACCCGTATCAAGAGGTAAACGAATTCGCTTACAATCCTAACCTCATCTTTAACTTATATATATATATATATATATATATATATATATATATATATATATATTCTTTTTCATGAGTACATTAATATAAGTGAAGTTAATATTACTGCTCTCCTGCTGAACGATGGATCTCTATAGAGCAATACAGAAGTTTTAACAGCATCCTGGATGTGGAATCACATATTATTTTACTTTATTCAAGATGGATAAAAAGAGTATATATAATTATTATGCTCCCTTTAATGCTAAGATGGATTTGATTCATGTAGTTTCATCACCTGCAGATGGTGATTAAATCTTCCCGCCCTTCCTTGCTATAAGATTATGAAACCCAATCCACAAACTCAGAGAAAATCTTCCTACGAAAGAAAGTTATTAGTTACTTTATGTATTGACTTATTCTTGGAATACAGCCAATCATTTACTTATGTAATACAGATCTTTCTTTGTACATTCCTAATTCCTACACTGCTCTTCGTTTTTAAAAAATCACTTGATCCTCTCAAATATTGTCATCAGACAATAAAAATTAATGAAAATCATGGTGAATTTTGTGTTAAAAATTCCATCTATTATTTTACTTTCCTTTCAAAATAAAATATCATATTTGAAGGCTTGCACTGTTTGTTTGAAAAATATTTTTTTCCCCATCGATATTAAAACTTATTTATAAGTAAACGATTTGCCTCAAATGTGACATTATCACACACACATACACGTATATGTGTTTATTTATAACTGCATTAAACATGCTGATTACATAGATTTAGTGAGTTCAGAATATATTTTTCTTTATGTATTTGGATATAAATAATAATGAATTATTTTATAAAATATGACATTACTTAAGTTCAGACAATAGTTATACCAAAACAAACTTATTTAAACATAACTTAGTTAAACTTATTTTAAAATATTGTTTCTTGATTCATTAAAGAATAAAAATGAAGAGAGTTACATTTGCAATGCTTTGAAAACGATAGAAGAGGTTCTATCTATCTATTTTTCTATTTCTGACCAGATTACTTGTATTCACTTCTTTGTTTCTGGCATGAGTCATTAAAAAAACGGCACAGCGTTATCGTTTTTAAATTAAGTAAAAAAACCATCGTGCTTTCAGAAATTATAATTAGTAATGATATTGAAATGAAAAATATATCCCTAAATATTAACGCAGAGCTGTTGAATATTTGGTTTTGACCGTTACTAGAATTGATATGACATTTCCATGTTGACATTGACATGTGTACAATAGAGAATTAATTAGTTTCCCCTTCGACGTGCCACTGTTTGTGGAGCTTTGATTACAAGCTGGCTTCATAATTTAAACTAAACTACTATTACTGAATATAATTTGTTTATTTTGGACATTTTTACACGCATAAAACGATGAAGATATCGAAAATACTCAAAATCGTAAAATCTCGTTTGTAGGGTAAATTTTGTTTAATCTTTTCTCATTTCTTTGAAGGAATTTTACACTAATGTCCCTAAATAATAATATGCTCCGAAATAATGTTTTACTTCACTAGATTAAACTAGATAGTGACTTACACCCTTCGCATCACAGAGTGCACTTCGGTCATATTGCACGAGTCCTGTGGTGATCATCCACGTGATGATCATAAACGTCGCAGGTATAAACATCTCTAAGATATATTCATAAGTATATATGGCACCATTGATACAAAGGCGAGACAACTCGAAACACACTGTTACGTTAAGAGAAGCAAAAATAACCTTCCAGCTTTAGTAGATGTGGAGGGGAAATAAAAACACGGAACCAATCGGATCATTAACTCAAAAGTTTTGCTCAAAAGACATTCTTTCACATTTCGCCAGATTCAATCAATGAACACTATCTAGTGGCTGATTAAGTTTTTAAAGGCTTGTTGATTGTTAGAATGTTATTTAAAGAGTCCCATCCAGGTCATTATTAACTCAAAGTGTGTGATTTTTGAGTTGAGCAAATTTTGTACAACAGTGCCATAGGTCCACTTTCATTCTATGACAATCATTTTGAAGCTTTCCTTAACTACTACACTGGTAATACAAAATTATTATTATATTTATTTATCGCACCGCATCTTTGGCGAAGTGCATGGTAATATAAAATTAAAAATATACAAAACTGCTAAACCGGGAAAATATAAAAAATTACCTACACTTCAGTTGTTTTTCGAAAAATTACAATTGAGGGTCTCCGTGTGGTCTAGTGGCTTATGCCCTAGATTCTCATGCGGGAGATGTTGCGTTTGATTCTTAGTGGCTCAGTAGAGCAAAACGACATTTCGTGTTTCAAAAAAGACTACAACCTCTAAATCTTAACCGATTTCAATGCATTTGGTATTAAATGAAAGCTAATAAAATTTAGAACAACTTCGTCTAAAACTTCGTTCTCTGGACTGAAAATGTTCATTCGTGAGCTAAAATGCCAGATGATTGCATTGGTCGCGCGGAACGCTGCGTGCGCCAGCAAGCTGTTCAAACGGTTGACAAGCTAGAATGTGTGACAGAGTAACACACCACTCGTCACAGTAGGCGTGGCAGGGGTTTTCCTTGGCATACGTGTGGTCTGTGGGCCGTAGGGTTTCCCGACAATCACTTACAAGATTAAAAGCTGGCTATGGCGCTAGCGCGGCTGCTGTAGCGTTAAGGATTCTTCTATATTCGGAAGGAGATATATTATATATTCGGAGGCACTTAAAATAAATCAGTGTAGGACTTGTTTATAATTATTTTCATTATTAGTGTTTATTAGGTAAACATGTTTTAGGTTTTAGACATTATTTTATAGTTTGTTGCTGAATCGTTGCCCCTTAGAATCCACTAGAGAGTTTCCTAGCAATTCCATCTGTCTCCATGTAGGATGCCATCCGAAGAATCTCAGCTATTCCTTTATACACACTCCGCTTGTCTCTCCTCCCGCTTTCGCCTTTATATATTGCCCTACAGGCTTCGGCAGCATTCTCTTCAAGTCTCTTTAATATTACCGCCACAAGAGGCTAATATTATACGATAAATATAGTGTATTATTAACGTTTTGTTTAAAAAATTAAAATATATTTATCAAGTTATTTACTATTATTCTCAAAAGTTTTGTGGACAAATCTTTTTGCATTTCAACAACTTTTGGTTTGTTGGAGTTCTGAGGAATCGGAAAAAGATATATTAGGATTAAATGGCCATAATTTCAAAATCCACCTTAATACGAATTCGTCTATAATTACAGTGAACACATTTTGCATATAACTATATCTAAGGACTCGTAAATTTATATCGTTACAAGCAGTCATCACTATATCCAGAAGAGATAAAATGTCCGGAAAAAGAGAAAAAAATGTATTTATTGAATTTTTACAGTATATTTATTGCTTGTTTATACATAAATATGGAATATGTGATTATAAATAAAAGTTTTAAAGTAACAATAAAAGTTCATAATTTTTAAAAATATTTTCACTTATTACAAAGAAAAAAAAACAGTAATTTTAATTAGCGAATCTCTGAGAATAAATTATTTACTCTTATATGAAGGATATTGAAATAGAGTTAATTTTTTTGTCTTTTATGAAAAATACCTTCCAAGATTAAACCCAAATGTATGATAATTTACTTTATATTTTAATTTGTTTTTGTAAATATAGTAAACTAATAATTATTAAAACTGAAGAAAGTTTAAACATCAACGGTAAAACCTTTTAGAGCAATATATGAAAAATGATTTAATAAGTTTTAAATATACATACATTCATAATATAATACAAAAACTCAATATCAAAGGAAATCGTAATTGTTCTAAGAAAATTCACAAAGTTCATCTTTATTGATCGAAAATTACAACTACATTTATTTCGTACCCGTTATATGCAAAGGGAGTTTTCCTGAAACCATCACTCCAGACCGATAAGGAAGTTACCTTCTACAGGCCATAATTATTTATTTCTTACGGAAAATGGTAAACTCCAGATTTCAAATTAATGGTACATACAGGGATGTAATCAGAAACTTAGCAAACCTGTACATTCAGATTAGTGGTGTACTCCTGATCCAAAATTGGTATATTTCTCTTTATAAAAAAATAAAACTTAATTTTTGGAACCGTTGCCATTCTGAGGAAAGCCTTTCTATAAGGTTACGTAAAAAATTGTTTAGGTGTTAAAATTAAAGAAGTGAACGCTTATTAACGGTCGCAAGTAATCGGTAACTCCTGAATTTGATTAATATTTTCTTTTAAGTCATTATGTTTCAGAATGGAGTGCTTCGATCAGTAGAGGGTTTAACAGAAGTTCTTTTATTGGTTTAAAACAGAATACGTTTTGAAGGGGGTTTTTAAGGAATTTAAGAGTATTCCAGCGTTAATGTAACTAATGTTTTAAGCACCAGCAATTCGGGAATGGAATATTCGGCGCGATTCACGCTAGAACGAACGCCTACAAAAGAACAGCAGATGGCCAGTGGAACCCGCAGCACACTAGCACAATACCGGCTCTGCCTAGCCAGTCGGAAGAACTGGCTGTCTGGAAATATTCCAGTCCAGTGTTAATGTCGCTTCCATAAATACCAGAATACACCTAATTTACTCGCACCCTATATTTCTGGAACAGGTGGTAGAGAGTGTCGTTCGTCCGGGCTATGGGCTTCCGGTAATTGGGGTCCAGACCAATTCATGATAGTGACACTGGTTAATTGCTATTCTCGGCGCATCGAAAAATCTCGAATTAATCATCCAAAGAGCGGGATTTCAAACGTCAAAAGAGAAATGATCAATTATTGTAAACAAAAAAAAAAGAATACATAATGGAAAATAATAAAATATAATAATAAATTTAATAAAAAAATAATAAAAAAAATGAAAAAAAAAAAAAAAATGTTAATAAAATAATATGTAAAAATTACATACATTCCACAATGTCCAGGAATCCATATAAATGTCACCCTCTCTTTCTGCAGATGTAATTCATATATTCTTTTAAATATATTTAATATCAGAGGATGAGTTGAATCTGGATCACCTATAGCAAGGAGAGCAGAAAGAGAATCTGTAAATATCCTTAAATCGGATTTCGGTGGAGAATTGATGTTCAGAGCTTCATCAATTGCTAGAGCTCAGCTGTATAGTTACTGCAGATCGCTGGGAGAGCGAACATACAGGATCCTAATGACCTAAGTACTGCAGCACCAACTCCATTGCTGTCTTTGGAGCCATCCGTGTAAATTTCGTGACCAGCAAAAAGCATGCTTTTTAATTTTCTATATTCCGTGACAAATATATACAGATCTGTATTCGTTTTAATATATTGCGTGAGAGTTAAATTGATGATAGGATGTGGTAATGTACAGGGTTCAACGGATGATATGGAATTATGATATATAACTGGTATTGTTATATTATAGCCAGATAATTCGTTTTGGATTCTTGTCGGATAAGATTTTTGTGTAATTGTTGTTATTTTTGTTTATTATATTTTGAACAATTTATTAATGATTTCTGAATCAAGTTCTTCAATTGTTCTTTGACTCCTATTGGGTATCCCGAGGTGCTTACCTCCCTTCGCGAGTTTCTCAATTCTGCTAATTCACAAGAAACACGATGTTGCAAACAACTGGTTATGTGCAGATAATAAATTACTCAACTCACAATCGAAACCTGGCGTAGTAGACAATTGATTTTCAGGACGAAAAATTGCGCAGTCATATTCTTAGTGCTATTCCCTTTCCTCCTTCTTTCGAAACAAAAGTTTTTGGAGTTATTTTAAAAGACTGATTTAAAAAAGAGTCCATCTAATTGGGTTAGCTGATTATGAGTTTACTAGATGAGTTAAGTGCAAATGATCCCAGTAATCAATGCACCATAATAAAATTAAGAAAAAAAAATAGATGAGTTTAATTCAGGAAATCAAATGCCTTGAAAAAAATCTCAAATAAAAAGTTCTGAGAAATCACACAACAGCCTTCTATCCACTTCAAAATATGAAAAAAACATGCAAGTACATAGTATACCGTCTTGAAAACCTGATGGAGCATTCGAATAAAATGTTTACCATGAAGCCACTTATCCTACGCCAGACCGTTGGAAGGTGTGGTTTGGAATAAGCAAGAAGGTACCTCAAAGAACGGACTTACAACTCATAATTATCATCATACCAGATCAAATAAATTACATTAAAATCCACACCTCAAAAATTTTCAAATCTTAAAATCATCAATAAGTAATAGGCCAACAGTGACTCTAAGTGGTTGAATTTGCCCATATAAAGAAGAAAAAAAAAAAAAAAGAACGGACTCGTGGGGTATTTTGGTCCTCTAGTACTTAAAGAAATTAGTAGTAGTGGATATGTTATCTTAAAGTGCTGAGATATGTGGAAGACGCCTGCAACCAAGCGCTTCCTATTGCATATTAGGATAAATGGATTCAAATTATTTTATTATTACTGAAGATGTGGTCGTACCACATTCCATTGTCAAGTTGGCCTCAGAAAAAAGCCGGAAACATATTCCATTATTGGCCGGGTTGTAATTTGAGGAAAATTTATTTGAGGGTACGAAGCCATTTGCAGACGGAAGACGATTCACGAGCCATTTCAGGAGGAAAGGGCTGGCAGAGGTAGGTCATCAATCTCCAAGAAGGGCCAGACCGCAGAACGGAGGGTCAACAAACGGTAACACCTTCATACCCTTGTCCTATCAATGAGATACTTGTTAGTGCATTCCGTAGGAATTTAGCTATTGAGGTTGCACTCATGAAAGATTTATTAAGCCTTCTCCAATTCTACAAAAACTAGAGATTACTGAAAATGAGGTCCATTAAACGGTATATATATATATATATATATATATATATATATATATATATATATATATATATATATATACATATATATATATACATATACATATATATATACATATACATACATATACCGTTTAATATATATAAAGGATTTTACTATCGTCCGAGATAGTAAATCTCGGTTTTGATGCCATTATTTCAAATGGAATCAAAACTCGAAATGCGCCCCCCACGCCCATCAATAAGGCAAAATATGTTGTTAAAATAAATATTAATAATGTCCCCAAACCGGGCGTTATTTTCACTTCGTTGCAAAGAAACTCGGTAGATATATCGCAATAGTATTTCTAAAGGAACACTCAAAATAAAGTGTCAATCTTGCCTATGTAGGGGGCTCAGGATTAAGACTGGAATGGTGCAACAAGTGTCCACTGGTGCACAAGCTCTGAAGATAGGTACATACAGTTTTGATGGTTGATAAAGATATATTTACCATGTTTTTTTACAGTCACAACTATGACGGCTTGAATAAACCCGATTTTTGACTTGTGTCACTGAAATACTAGAGTGATATGTTTCTACTAAGAAAGAGCCTGTATTTTTAAAGAAAAAGGAAACTCCCACCATCAGAGCCGGGCGCTTACTGCCCACATTGTTGAGGAATACAGTTCCTTCGTGGTGAACTTTTATTCTTTGATAAGGGGGCATTTTATAATTTTTGATGATACATTCTGTTAATATAGTATAATTATAATATTTTATGCAGACAAGGTATAGTTGGGATTCGGGTAGGTGAAAAAAAACGTCAGACTTTCAGGAAGAAATCTTTATTTGGACGTTTCGGCTGCACATTGGCAGCCTTCTTCAGCTAAAAAATACATACAAATTATAAGTAAAAAACATTCAGAAATGAGCGTATTATATACATCATGACAATGATTAGAACCAACCAATGAAAATGCGGTAGCTGGAAAGTAAACAGTATATTGAAAGTAGTAAGTAAACAGTACAAAACCTCATATTGTATCAGTTTTACTTACTACTTTGTACTGTTTACTTGCTACTTTCAACATACTGTTTACTTTCAAACTACCGCATTTTCATTGGTTGGTTCTAATCATTGTCATGATGTATATAATACGCTCATTTCTGAATTTTTTTTTTTTTTTTTTAACTTATAATTTGTATGTATTTTTTAGCTGAAGACTACTGCCAATGTGCAGCCGAAACGTCCAAATACAGAAAGTCTGACTTTTTTTCTCCTAGCCGAATCCGAACTATACCTTGTCTTCGTATCTCTGCAAGGGCTAACTATCTCCATCTCCACTATAATATTTTATGTACATTCCTGGGTTTGACTCGCAGGAAGTGTGTAGCTTGGCATGAATCCACCCGTTGTAACTTGCAAAACAGAAAAGAATCTTTCGAAATATCAGGGGCTGTCTACCCAACTGTGTGGTCTTCTCGAACGCGTAAATTTTTTTTGTGGCTAGTTTTTAAGTTATTCGAACAGATACTTCGACGTGTCAACTGTTTTTGAAATGTTTATGAATATATAAGAAAACTCCAAAACTGCTTTGTGGTTAAAATATTTTTGTTTCCTTTTCGTATATTCATAATGCGAACAAAATTAACCTATTTGAGTTTGGATGATTCTCCAAATAAAAGACTCCAACGTTTAAACAAATGTTCAACTCACTCAGTATCATTTTTTTTTCATAATTTCTTTATTAGTTATCCTGTGTATGAATACATCTAGTAATATGATATCTGATACAATATGAGGTTCTGTGATCAAGGCCTTCCAACTTCATCCTCAATTAATGCCAGAAGGACGCTCAGATTAAATTGAAAGGTGGCCTAACCAAGCTCTCTTCTGCTCCCACTCAGTATTATTAGGAGTAAATAATACACATATTAACGAAAAAGTTCCCAGAAGGCCATTAATGCAACGAATATGATACGCGAATTTCGCAGGGAAAACCCGCATTTTCGCTGGTGGATATATATATATATATATATATATATATATATATATATATATATATATATATATATGTGTGTGTGTGTGTGTATGTGTGTGTGTGTGTTTGTGTGTGTGTGTGTGTGTGTGTGCGTGCGTGTGTGTCTAAAGATATATTTTGAGGAGTGTTATTATTAATTCGTCTTACTCATCAAAAAAGTTACCTCTACCATTAAACTGTTAAAATTGTGAAACTGTGACCTATGAACAATAAAAGGAATTACTGACCTATAAGTGGAGAGAGATAAAGCATAAAGCTGGAAGGTAGAGAACAGAAGGCGGGGTCAGACAGTGACCTATGATATATGCTAGTCAGCAGTTGGGCGGGACCGCAGCTAACTGCCTCTCTGATAAATGGCCTTCCGACAAGAGGATATATTAAAATCGGCAGGTGCCATATCTTCTGTATTTATACTATTTTATATACTTAACATGAACCTTTTTCTCTTTGGTATAATTTCTCTTGTGGCCCATTCAATTTGTTGTGTCAAACATCACGAACGAAGAAAATTTGCATTATTTTGGGAAACCCAATCTTGCTCTGTCTTTAATAGTTGTTATATATTTGTTATAATTGTCTAATTATTATTAGCGCTTTTCGCTCCCTTTTAGTAATAGTGACCCTTATTGGCATTTATTACTATCACCTAGCAATAATTGCCTTGAATGAAGAAATGATTTAGTTTTCGAATGCTAAGTTTTATTAAATAATTTCAATTTATTTTTATCAAATTTTATTCTATTTAATTTAGCATCTCAATACGCAATCGATATGTGACCAGTTACCCGCCAGTTTATGGATACTTATACTAGGGGTGGGATTATTGCTAGTGGAACTATTGCTTGAATTCAATAGTTACAAATTAAATATCTGAATATTTATCTCAAAGAATTTGTAGCATTTAGCTTTTTATATTATATTATATGAATATTCATCTCGGGAGACTTATTGAAAAGTTGACAATACATTCTTTGTTCACAACTAACATAGCGTACGTTACATACGAATTTTACCCATTATGTTACCTTCAATTTTTAAAAACATAACCGGTGAACGTGGGGCCTTCTTCCTAAATAAACTTGAGATTTTCTTTGGTTTTAATTTTATTTCTAAAAATATCGGAGTAGAATAAATAGAAAGCGACATGATCTGGATAATGAGTTGTATTGAGTCTTTCATGCATACATGTAGAGGATATTCTAAATTAGTATGGTTGTATGTTTTTGGCACGTTCAGGACACGTTAATGGGGTTCAAAACAATGATTACTGTTTAAAAAGAACAAAACGTCCGACTCGCAGGAATTCGCACGTTTTTTAAACTTTCTTATCCCTGCTGACATTCGGAATGTTTCTAAAAAGTGATCAAGTAACCTCTATCATTCAAGATACTGCCAAGTAGGCCAAATGAGTGCGTCTTACGTCATCACGGGAGATGGCTTACTATACGATTAATTTGTTCTATAGATGGCAAATATGGTTGTAAAATGCTGCTTTCATATCCATTTTTGTTAAAGATTGTCGTTCTAGCTGGTGCCCAGAGAAATGTGAGTGCTCGAACTGGTTGGAATGCGTACTGTTTGAATTCGCTGACACATCCAGAGTAAGGGCTAAATCTGAATTTGTCTATTTGCCTCGTATTGGTTTATTGTTAATCCTAGCTTCAAACAGCTGGGAATACCTCCGTAACTGCATTGACACAGCTCCCTATTGTGTCAACATCATCAACATAGCCCAAAATTTGCACTGTTCTATTGTATTAGGGTTGTACTATTAACTGAATTCCTGATTCTCTGACAGCTTTCTCAAAGGCTGACTTAAACAGCAGGTAGTCAAATGCGTATTCCTGTCATGATCGTCTCTTTCAAACGTTCCATCTGGTTCCTTTTTACCCTTTATTGGCATAATAATATTTCGTTTGATGTTTTCAAAAAGTTATGAAAATATATTTATTTGTTTTTAGATATTTTGTACCACATACTTTCCAACAAGTTCTTCGATTTTCCCTAATCGTATGCCTTTCCGATATCCATTTAGCTATATCAAGTAGTTGTAGACCCATAATCATCACAATACGCCTTCTAATCACCGACTAAATACAACAAGCTTCTTCGCTGTTTTGCGTAAGCCAAATGGCGAAAGCGCTATCGGATCGAATTTACAAAAGAAGTTACTTCTGACGGACGTTGAGAAATTTTAGTATAATTTATTTAGATTGAATTTTTAGAAACAAAAATAACCAGCTATCATAGGTTAATCATAGAGATATTTTTCCTGAAATATGAATAATATTTACTAATCTGCCGTTCATTCATTTTGATACTTAGGTTTTCAAAGAAATAATCATAATATTGGCAAATAAACTGAGCTCAGAGACCTTCAGAAAATCACAGCTTTTCGAAAGAGGGTCCATTCCGCGCCCAAAAAGCGAAGAACATCTTATGCAAAACACGCTTTCTCCTTCCACTTTGTCGAAATTCTAAAGAGAAAATCGTGGAACTGTAAACATGTCATAATTCCTACTGAGGACTGTATAAAATTTCTTTTATAACACCTATTAGGTTTTAATTTGATCTCCTTACAATTTACCCATGTGATAAATAAACTCTTTTGAATGTTCTAAAAATTCCAAGAATAAACTTTATTGCTACGCTGGCGACGGAGGATGTAGTTTCCGATGTATTTCACTTACTGGCTTTTCCGGGAATTTATTTTCTAAATTATACCGCTTGTGTGAGGCAGTGTTTAAAGAAGTTGAAATTTTAAAATATTCAACTCCAAACAGATTCTATGACTTTAGAACTTGACTGTAGAAACAGAATTCTTATATCAGGGAATATGTGCTCTTGAGCCTGAACATAGCAGGAAAATGTACAAAAATGAATAAATCAAGGATTTTGGGGGTCTCCCGTGGTCTAGTGGTTAGCGCCTTAGATTCATAAGCGGGAGATGGTGGGTTCGATCCCCACCGGCGCACACTAGGCAAAACGACTACTTTACGGCGACAAAAGTCGAAAATGTGATGTCGTAGAAAGTCAATTTACGTGTCAAAACTTGCTCAAGTCTTCTATTCATTGAAAACAGAACAATTTTTTTTAGCTATTTTAACCCAAACCTGTTTAAAACAATAAGGAAGACAATCATTGCTAGTCACTTGCTCTTCCTTGGCTATTGTTCCTTGTTCCAACTATGGTCCTTTTAAGTTGTGTTTTAAAAATTGTGTGCAAATTTTATAAATTCTTTTCACAATGGATTTACTACCTAGTGGTATGTTCTTTATAAATACATAATATATATCTAATAACAGAAAGGCATATCAAAGAAAAAATATTAATGAAATTATTACTAGATTGTTCATATTTTGTTGATTACTCAACAAAAAAAAAACTTTGTTGAGTAAGGTTTAAAAAAAAAGTTCCACAAAGTTCCACTTCCAAATATTTCTTTTCGATAAGCCTTAAGTTTCTACTTTACTGTCTTGAGACTTTCAGCTCCCCCTTCTTCCCCCTTTTAATGCAAATTTAAATTTAGTTTAGGCAATCAGATAGAAGCTGAAGAATCCACGGCGAAAGACAGTGGGCGAAAATCACCTTTTAGGTGGACAAAATTCAAAAAAATATTTTACAAATCACTTACTAAATACTGTCTAGTATTAGTAGGATTAAGGTAAAATATAAATATTTACTTTCTTGGATCATCAACAGGTGACGGAAGGGAATATTAATCGGACTCTAAGAAAGGGAACATTTTTCCCAGTGTTTATTGCAGTTTTGTTCTTGTAATTACTTTTCCGTTTTTTGAACAGAAACTATACGTGTTTAAATTTAAATTTCATGTTACCGATGTATATGTAATTAGCCTATTGAAGTGTAGTTTACCACATGATCCACTTCAAGAACTGTCATTAGAAAATGAGGCAAACGATGCTGACTTGTCAAAAGAAAATGCTGAAGGATGTAGCAGTATTGAATCAGACGACGATTGATGGATAATTCGTTTTTAGTGCATAATATAATTGTATATATTTGTTATTATTAAAAAAAAAAAAAAAACAAGTCAGTACAATTACTTTTTTCTTCAAGTTGTTAGTCTATTTTTGTTATTTATTTTCGAATTATAGCCTATGTATTATTTTTTATGAATATATGTATTATGTTTATGTAAATAATAGATGCAAAAAGGTACTACTTAAATGTTCCATAGATTTACAAAATGTTTTCCCAATTTTTATCTATTATGTCAAAACATTTGTGTGTCTACAACATTTTTTTGTTGGATATACTAAAAACTAAAGGTCGACGATTTTTTAAAATATTTTTTCCTAACTCAGTGACCTCAAAAATATTGAAAACCACAAAGAAATAATTTTGTCGCCCTAAAAGTGGATTTTTGCTCAGTGTGCGGCGGTAGAAATTTTCTCATCCCACGACTCGTTGGAAAAATTCCTAGCCTGGATGCCGGCGCTAATGGTCTAGGTGTCGAATATGTATAACATTTATTTTGATTTTTTTGGGGGTTCGCTACAGATTACTATCGTTCTTTCCTAAGAAGGCTATAGCCTGAATCATAGACTCATTCAGCTTATTAAATACTTATAGAAAAGTTCTCTTAGTTCTTTTTGAGATATAGTAGAAACCATTCGCCTGCTCATATGAAAAAGTCTCTCTCTATGTCAAAAAAATATAGCATATAAATACTTATGGTTATATAAAATATGTGGGTAATTTCTATATAATTTTGCTGTCTGGGAGAGCTGTGTCAGTAAAATTATAAACCTTAAAGGTACGTATCGACCACCTACCTTAACAATATATATGATCATGAGGCTGTTCGTGGAAATGCCTTCCATGACGAACAAAGCCGAGCATTGTCCAATTTTTTGATGCCCAAATATTACAGCGGCGAATGTCTCTGGTATCAAAAATTAATAAGGTTGAGTTTTGTTGGCGTTTTTAATGCTTACTCCAAATTTGATATCGGCACATTCATTTCGCATTGTGTTTATAAAGAAATTACAAATTTGATATTTTTATATTTGTCTCGTTCCTTCATACGTGTTCAATTGTCTAGCCTCGTCAACTTAAAAAATATCAAATAATTAAATATAAAGAAATTAATATTGTGTTGAAGAACCAAATCAAACATCTGTTTCTTTTCAACTACAAGTAACAGCTAGGTTCGGATTCGGGTAGATCAAAAAAACATAAAAAAGCAATTGAACTTTAATATAAAATAAATAGAATTAACGAAAAAATAATAGTAAATTTTTCCGTGCTTTAAATATATGCCAATGCTATTTCCTCAATATGGCCTAATTGAAAAAATATCTGAGATATCTGAAACTAGCACCTCTCTTGAAACCCTTGAATAAAAAAAAAATATATTACAAAAAACATATTGCTTTAATTCTTTCCGTCATACCTATTAATATTATTTTGAAAACTACATATGTGTTTTCTTGACATTATCATTGCCATGAATTCTTTTAACTCCCATAATTAGAGGCAAGAGTCAATAATAAGAAGGCTGAAAATAGGAAAATCATTATTTGATGAACTATATAGTTAAATATAAAGTGATAATATTTTGCAACCTTGGCACATAACCCGACATCTACATATATAGTTAAACCAAAAAAATATTCAGCTCTATATAAATTATATATATAAATCCTTATATTGTTCATTAGAATACAGGGTTTAATCTAAAATTAAATATTTGTTAAATATTTGTTTAAATTCCATTGAGACGGTTTAAATACAGTTTACCGAACGTGGAAAGGGCCGATAACTTTTATTTTAGCGATACAAACCTACGCAGTTGTTAGGATTAAACACTTACGGCCACAGGGCCTCCAAAACTTATAAAAATATAAAATTAATTAATTACACTGCTCTGCACGAAAATCCTCCTTCAAACCAAAACATGCTTTCTTACTGTTTTCAAATGTGCTGAACACGAATTTGAAGTCAGATTCTGTCTATCACGCACAGTTTCTTGAGAAGTTCTAGTTTTTTATCCAAAAATGTGAGTTTTTTGTAAATTTGACGAATTTTTTTGGGCATCAAAACATAGTGAAAAAAATTCAAAAGCCCGATGATTTTGAGCGCAATGAAGTATATTTGAACGAAAAAAATTTTTATGGGAATATTACAAGTGGTTGAAGAAATATGGCTAAAAGTGTTTTTTCAGTTTTAGAGAAGATCGACATCTACTCAAGGACCTCACTTTTGAAGCAAAGTTAAATACTACTGAGAAAAAGCCTTGGATTGCTTTTCGAGGGGTATGTGCTAAGTTTTTGGGAAACGAAAAATCTAGAGACTACCGAAAAATAGTCCAAGAACTGCTTACTTCATATAAAACATTGGGATGCAATATGTCCTTAAAAAATACATTTCCTGCATAGTCACCTAGACTTTTTCGCCCCAAATTTGGGTGCAGTTTCGGACGAACATGGAGAACGATTCCACCAAGACATATCCAGAATGGAAAAAAGATATACTGGCAAATGAAATGAGAAGATGCTGGCGGATTACTGCTGGACACTACAGCAAGACAGAGGAGGAAGAGTACAAAAGAAAAAAAAATACTCATTGACGATGTGTGTATATTTTTTGAGTTGTGTCATATCTAGTATTATACCTGATAGCATGCAGGATTCAATTAATTATATTTTACCGTTGAAAAAGAAAAAAAAAAATCTGTTATAATAAAGACAATAATTTTCAAATACAATTTTTCATTTTTTCGAAGTTTCTCCTCTTTTCTCTCAAAATCAGAGGGTGATAGAATTTTTCTGAGTTCAGATTCGGACTCAGCACACCTGAAAACATGAGAAACAGGCAATATTGTTCAAGGGAGGGGAGAAAAGTTTTTTTTTTTTGCAGAACAGTGTTATCAAATAAATTGTATTAATGCCATTAAAATAAATTTAATAATTAATTATTTGTTTACAATTAAGTTTTAATAATTAAAAATTAAATGTAAAGTTAATAGTTCGATCAAGTTTAAACTAACATTTTTTCATTGCTACTTTTAATTTTTTTTTCGGGGCATTGAAATCTAGGCCTATCTATAGGTTACCACCCTTCCTTATCATCCATGGTGAAGTAGGGACTTTTTTCAATAGGGCCTGAAATAAAAAAAATTCAACCCCCCTGCAGGCAGTACTCCTGCCCGTATGTACCTTCTAAGAATCCTAGGCGTCAGCCATTCGAACACACAAATATCTTACATGAATAACAGTAGAAAAATACTTAGTCCTTATTCTAATTGTAATTAGGTATGAAAAATTGTTAGTTTAAACTCGATTAAATGAATTCCATAGAACGTCGGGTCCTGAGCTTGCGTATACTTATGCAGCTCCTACGTGCAATGTTTTCTGAATAATTATAAAGTCTATAGTATTCTATCTTGAACGACTAAATACTAATCATGCACGAACGTTCCGATTATGATGAATTGCATTATTCGTGACGCAGAGAAGTGCAGCTGCAGTTACAGAGAATAGTAGCAGATTGATTGGAGTGTTATGTCAGGCCAGCCGGCGTCTACCGCACGTCAGCCCTGCTCTCGTCAGAGCACGTGCAGTCCGCAACGCGCAATCTGTGCGAACAACGCACAACCTATAGCAACGGCAGACATTTTGTACATTGTTAACACAAATCTTAATTCTATTGCATCAACCTACATCTCTACTAGATGGAATATTCCGCCAGTGATTAATCCTGAAGCCCTGTTTCGGGATGCCACTTGACTATACTGGAAGACTATAATAATAATATTGTGAGTTTGGTTTACTTATTGAGAATTGTTTCCCTATATTGATGTTTGAGCTTTAAAACTTGGTTATTTTTTGGGAAACAAAGTACTATTTATTATAAGGAAATACAGCAAAAGTTGGTTGTATTCATTTTTTTTGTACTAAATTCTGGCCTCCTTCAGTATGTGCTATAAGAAAAATATTAACTCTTTGTCAGGTCAATAAAAGCCAACTGGGCTTCACCAAATGTCTTTGGTTATCTTATCTTTTTTAAATATTCTTGTCAATGTACGTTGATCAATTGAATAGCTCTTATCGCAAGTTAACTCCGTGCGATAGTTTAAGATTTGTACTGAGTGTACAGTCTTTCAGAATATGTTTTATGGATAATTCTGCTGGCCAATCCTGAGACGCCATAGAAGAACTTCTTCCAGTCTATCGGTTTTTTACAGGATGATGAATCTTGTACATTTTGCATGATTTATCATACCTTGTTACCGTTCTTGAGTTATCTGTTATATTATTCAGGTATATGCGCAGTGTTGAAAAAATACTAGAGTCTAGAAGTTTAACCCGGCTGAAGGTAAGATTTGTTGCATGGACATTAAAAATTGAGCTATGTCCCTGAATACGTTCTGCATGAATAAAACGTGTGGAAATTTTGAACACACTACAATCCTGGCAGGAAATGTACATTTGGGACCCCCAAAAATGAATATTTAGGCAAAAAAATATTTTCGCCATATTTTCGGACTATTTCTAAATACGAAAAAGATATGAAAAACAAGTAAAATTATCTGTTTATGAAGACAATGTATGTTTGATGCACTGAGTTGCCCATGTAACAGGAGGAAGGCCTTGGTTGTCGATTACCAGTAGACATTTCCGATACAATGAGGGCAATTAACCGATCCTGGGGGCTGTCATAGATAGAGGATATGACAGGGTTTACTACCGTTCAACTATAGACACCCACCTCCGATCCAATCTCTTCAATGGTTAGTCACTTACTGGGGGACTTATCTCATCCGGTCATCTCTCTCGCTCGCTCTTTTTAGCGCGGTTCCTCCCTCCCCCATAGGGAGGAACCCCGCTTATAAGGTTGATACAATGAAACAATCCGGAAGTGCCGACAAGAAAATTTCGCGTTTCAGAACCCCTAGAGACCGAAAATAACGGTGGTTCAAATTTGTATATATATATATATATATATATATATATATATGTGTATATATATATATATATATATATATATATATATATATATATTTGTCTGTTCGCTCATTTCTGGCTTCCCTGATGGTCCGATTTTGATGAAATTTGGTACAAAAATCTGTCGTCCAATTTGAAAGGTCAAGTTCGTTAACCAGCAAAATCCGCCCACTGGAAATGGCGTTTGGGGCGAAATTCGCGCAAAAACAATCGTAACGCTTACGTTTTTGAGTTCATAAGCTTGTACGTACTCTTTTTATAGGATTCTTGGGCTAGGAAAACGAATGGAACCATTTTCAAGGCGATAGCTTTAACCGTTTTTGAGAAAACTAAAAAATAATTTTTGAATGCCGTTTTTGGTTTGGGTACTTAGAGTCATGGAATTCAGTTGAAACATTTACTGCATGTTCTACTTTCATTAAAACTAATATGTTGAAATTTTGGTTGCGTTTGGAGTTAAGGAAGGGTTAGAATAAAATATTTTATTAACAGACATAAAAAAGTTTTGGTAACTTTGTATACTTTCCTTAATATCTCGAAAAAGGTTGATAATTTGGGAAACGGAAGAATACCATTAGAAAGCTTACTAAATGCTCTACAAAAAAGATTCTGAAACAATTTTGGATTAGACGATGTCAATCAGAGAAATACGTGCTTAAACTTTGAAGTAATTGATTTCGTTTATTTGAACGGTTCTTCTTTTTTGTTTTTATTCCTTGTTATTTTGTCATTTCTTATAGTAGGATAATGTATTTGACAATAAAACAGATTAATATAAATAAGAAAAACAATTCATTGCTAGAAATATATCAGGCTGTACCGTATGAAATGTCAGTTTTGGATTTGCCGATTTCCTTCAAATGACTTGAAACTGTCAAGGCTCCTACTCCGAGTTCTTTGGCATGTTCCCTAGTGTTAGTAATTGCTTATAGTAGTCAAATGTATTTGTCAATAAAACAGGATACGTATAATTAGAAACAATATTCAACTTCACACCGGTTAGATACTATGAGGGAATAGAGAGTCCGTTCACTGCCTGTGGGTCCACAAAAAATGTACCTGCTACGAGTTAATCCTAAAGAGTTGTAAATATACCCCAGGTATCTGCCGACACAAATACAAAGCCTAGCTTGGTTTTGGTACTTACAATCATGGGATTCAGTTATAACATTTTTTGCATGTTTGAATTTCATCAAAACTAACATGTTAAACTTTTGGTTACGTTTGGAGTTGAGGAAGGGTTAGAATAAAATATTTTATGAATAGACATGAAAAGTTTTGAGAACTTCGTTTACTTTCATCAATATCTCGAACGCGGTTGGGAAATTATGATCAGTGGATAGAAACTATTTGAAAGCTTTCTAAATTCTCTACAAAAAAGATTCTGAAACAATTTTTGATTAGGTGATATCGATCGAAGAAATAAGTGCTTAAAACTTCAAATACGTCTGTTTAGCTCTTATGAACGGTCTTTTGTCGTTCTTTTTGTAATTATTGTCTCTTTCTCTTAGTTATTTATTGCTATTTATTTTTGTAATTTTTTATGTTACGAAAATGTATTTGTGTGTAAAACAGGATAGGTAAAATGAGACCCATTTTCTGTTGCTAAAAATAATGAAAAGTTTTGGGCACTTCGTATACTTTCAATAATATCTCGAAAACGGTTGAAAATTAGGGAAGCGAAAGGTTACCATTCGAAAGCTTACTAAATGGTCTACAAAAAAAAATTCTGAATAAAGTTTTGAATAAGCGATGTCAATCGGAGAAATAAGTGCCTAAACTTTGAAGTAATTGATTTCGTTTATTCGAACAGTTCTTTTTGTCTGTTTTTATTCCTTGTTATTTTTTAATTGCTTAAAGTTGGGTAATGTATTTGACAATAAAAAAGATTAAGTACGACAAAAATAATACAAAAAGAACGACAAAAACCCGTTCATAAGAACAAAACAGACGTATTTGAAGTTTTAAGCACTTATTTCTCCGATTGACATAACCTAATCAAAAATAGTTTTAGAATCATTTTTGTAGAGAATTTAGTAAGCCTTCAAATAGTTTCAATCTACTTACCACGATTTCCCAACCGTGTTCGAGATATTAATGAAAGTATACGAACTTCCCAAAACTTTTCATGTCTGTTCATAAAATATTTTATTCTAACCCTTCCTTAACTCCAAACGTAACATAACTTTCAACATATTAGTTTTAATGAAAGTAGAACATGCAGATAATGTTTCAACTGAATCCCGTTATTCTAAGTACCCAAACCAAAAAAAAGTCCGACTCGCAGGAACTGCATCATCTTAGCGCGGTTCCTGTTCATATCCCTATTGTCATTTGAAAAGCTTAGAATAGAAACAGATAATATTTTCCTCGGCCTTTGTTCAAAGGGTTTTATGACTGGTCGGGTCCGCCAGACCCTAGAATCCTCTTCTACCGATACTTCATTTCATACGTTTCAATGAATTGGAAAATATCAAAATTATTCACATATTCTTGTGTTCTTTTACTATAGTTATAATTCTACAAATAAAATCAATTAAAAAATAAAATAAAAAACCAACAGAATAAAGTCAATTGAAAATATTCAAAAGACGTCATCGAATCTCTTTCTATCTTAATCTTAAATGTACTTAATATGAACCATAAATAATAAAAATCGAATCGCTATATATCCCCTGTAAAACGCTTGTATGTATATATATATATATATATCCTCCTAGTCTTTAGGATGAAGGATATGGGGTTTGGCGCTCAACTATTAGGTTATTCGCGTCTTCTTGTATATCGGTTTATGGCTTCTCGATCGTCTTACTAATTTAGTTGTTTAACCTATTTTTACTTATTAGATTACATTTTGAGACGTCTAAGAGTTAGAAGGGGGTTAAGTGTAGTTTTTTTTGGGCTCTGTGGAGTGATGTGTTTTTTTCCCAATATGTTAAATTATACCATTCTATATAGCTACTATGTACCTCATACTATACTATATATACTATACAATATATACTAATTGGTCTTTACAAATTATTATACTCTTGTTTTAAACTAAGGATGAGATTTGAATAAATGTGGCGTTTAGATTTTTATTTAGATTATTTATTAATTGAAAAATTATTTCTTAGTCCTTAGGTAGGATCCACCATTTCCCAACTCCTACTTTTGTAAATCATCCTCCAGGTCATTTACCCATCTTAGTCTGGGCCTTCCTCTCTTTCTAGCTCCTCCTAGTGAATCTTACAACATCTAGTCTATCAGGCTACATCCTTTTATCTACATGGTCAAGCTATCTTAATATGCCTTTCTTAATAGTGCAAAGGACATCGGGTTCGCCATGTATGTTTAACGCTTTAAGTTCAGTGTTACTCCGTACCCTCAATCTATTTTGCTCTTGCATGGCTCCAAGTATGTATGTATATATAGATATATTTAACATCTGTACAGTATTTAAGTACATTGGTTAAGTATGACCAGATATAATGAAATGTAAAGAACGTTTAAATTTACAAATAAAATTAGCATGATTTCATTAATGTTTAGATCTGATAACTGATCATACTTAACCAATGTACTTAAATATTAAATAAACATATTTAGAAAAAATAAAATTATATCTGCTAACTATCAGATATAATGAAGTGTATATTTAATTAAATTTTTAGGAATATGTTTTTGTGATAATTTTTGGATTCTATTTTTGTTATTTTTTTTTTCATATAAAGAATTACTTTTTTCCTTTAAATTACTTTTCAGTCTAATGTCCATCCATGAAATTTGTTCTTTAATCCATATTTATTAAATAAATGGCCACAAAAGAAATGTCGGAACTAAACGTTCATATTTCATTAATATTACTTTTATATTATTTATGATAAATTATGTAATGTAAGTTACTAACTAACTTTATATGCAAATGGGGGGGAGGGGTTATACTACTAGGTTACACTAAAGCAGCAAGTTTTTAAAATGATAGCCCCTGCGATTACAATTAATGTACTTACATCAACATTGTTTCTGCAGGGTTATCTGCTTGAGGCCATGGCATATTCACCAATAAATTAAAGAGATAAATACGAGGGCATAAATAATATTATAATTTACTGTTGCATGCTTTGGCCTTAGTGTCATTAATTCTTGTCGCTGATTAAAGTCTGTATGTATAATTTATCCGGATAGCACTTTTATAATTAGCATTTAAGAACGATGAGTAGTTAATTAAGGTGGCATTAAGCCCACGAAACATGTAGGGCAATGAACAAATAAAATGGTACGAAAAGAAAAAAAATAAAGTACTATTTTTAGAACTACGCCACATGAATCCCCCCCCCCCCCCCCAATAAAAAGAAAAAAAAATGTATAAACTGTTAGATTCGTATTTATTCAAAATGATCAAACCAGATTTATCATTATCTATTATTCAGAATAGTAATTTCGTGTCCACTCTCTCCAAATCGAAATAAAGTGAATCGCTCTACAGTTGGCTACATAACAAACAGAAATAATTAAATGATATATTCTTTATAATGGTTGAGTGACAGGTGTAATTTTGTTTTGTCATATAAATAATGAGCCATAATAAATAAAAATGTATCGCTTGATTACCACGTCTGAAATTAAATTAATCGAATTAATATGCTGTAGCACCTCCCTTTGCTTTAATTAACACGTTTATTCCCATTGGCATGGCATCAATTGGATTTAAGATAAAACTAAGCTGTATTTTTTTTATTACATACTGTAAGGGTCGATTCTATCAAGTCTTTTTTATTTCTTTGATTTTAATTTTACTATTTATTTTGGGACCATATACCAACTAATTTCGAATGGGTTCATATCGTGGTGTTCCCAGGTATTTTATACATTTGATATGTAAAAAGTCCGACTCGCAGGAACTGCATCATCTTAGCGCGGTTCCGTTCTTATCCCTAATATCATTTAAAAATCTTAGAATAGAAATAAACTTCTTTTCTTTTTTTTTACATATCTCGTGAAAATTGTCAACATCCTCTCGAACATCTCGAATAAAAGTGATATTAAGGCGTCAAGGAAACCGGCAGTAGTAACTTACACAGAAGGGGAAATTACCCATTCCGGCTCACATTCTAAAGTAAAGCTCCATACGTCAACAAAATAAAACAAAAACGTGCATGGGCGTATATAAGGGGGGGCTGAGAGGGCTGCACCCCCCGCAATCGGTAAAAATGTGTCCCTTAAAACCTTAAAATTAATAATAAGATCACTTAGTTCAGAAAAAAATAATTTCTTTGGGCGTAATTGCGTTTTAATTGTCTAACTATTCTCGATTTTTACCATCCCAAACCCCCAAAATCCTTTCAGCCCCCCCCCCGAAATTCTCCCAGTCCCCTCGAAAATTATTTTCTATATAAGCGTGAACATCCTTCTCATTTACTAGCTTTGTTTTATTGAAAAAAAAAATGCAATCAAAATAATAGCACCCAATTAAAAAATAAGGCGTACAACATAAATAAAAATTAATAACTGAGGTAAAAAGAGACACAAAAAGAGGAACTACTTCACAAGTTTAATATTATCAAATGTCAAGCAGGTCATTTTTCGAGGATTATGGCTGGGGCTGTACCGGTACTTATTGTCAGGACCTTAGAAAGAGGACCAGGTAGCATAAGTATTGTTCCCTCAAAAAACATATAGCCGAGTCTGGCATATTATGTTGAATAAAACTAAAGATAATTCTGGAATCGCCTTTTCTCAAAAATGGTTAATCTAATGAATAAAAGTGTGAAGACAAGTTTTGTAGATAATTGCACGATCTACAATTTTTGTCTGAACTATATTTACCATAAAACAAAACGTTTCGCTGAAAATTCCTAAAAACCTTTTTTAGCAAACTTTGACCTCGAAAAAATTGCTTGCACTCATGGGATCGATAAGGGCTTTTCCCAATTCCCTTATAATGTTGTCCTATCTTTCATGCAAATTTTCAGGTTGCTAGGAATTTATGCAAAGGTACTTATATTTTTCAAACTCATCTATTTCTAACAACAGAAAATTGGTTCTCATTTTAACTATCCTGTTTTAAACACAAATACATTTACCTAATATAAGAATTACAAAAATAAAAATCAATAAAAAACTAAGGGGAAGAGAAAAAAATTACAAAAAGAACGACAAAAACCCGTTCGTAAGAACAAAACAGACGTATTTGAAGTTTTAAGCACTTATTTCTCCGAATGATATAACCTAATCAAAAATAGTTTTAGATACGTTTTTGTAGAGCATTTAGTAAGCTTTCAAATAGTTTCTATCCACTTACCACGATTTCCCAACCGTGTTCGAAATATTAATGAAAGTACACGAAGTTCCCAGAACTTTTCATGTCTGTTCATAAAATATTTCATTCTAACCTTTCCTTAACTCCAAACGTAACAAAAAGTTTAACATATTAGTTTTGATGAAATTCGAACATGCAAAAAATGTTTCAACTGAATCCCATGACTTTAAGTACCAAAACCAAAAACGTTATTCAGCAACTATGTTTCCAATTTTCTCGAAAACGGTTAAAGCTATCGCCTTAAAAATGGTTTCATTCGTTTTCCTAGGCCAAGAAGCCTATAAAACGAGTACTTACAAGCATATGAACTCAAAAACGTAAGCGTTACGATTTTTTTTGCGCGAATTTCGCCCCAAACGCCATCTTCCAGTGGGCGTATTTTGCTGGTTAACGAACTTGACCAAAGTCGGACCATTAGGGAAGCCAGAAATGAGTGAATATAAATATATATATATATATATATATATATATATATATATATATATATATATATGCAAATTTGAACCACCGTTATTTTCGGTCTCTAGGGGTTCTGAAACGCGAAATATTCTAGTCGGCACTTCCGGATTGCGTCATGAGATCAACCTTATAAGCGGGGTTCCTCCCTATGGGGGAGCGAGGAACCGCGCTAATAAAAAGTATTATATTTGATACGAAGACAGGTATAGTTGGGATTCGGCTAGGAGAAAAACGTCAGACTTTCAAAAATAAATCTGTATTTTGGACGTTTCGACTGCAACAATGGCAGCCTTCTTCAGCTAAAAAATATATACAACTTATAAGTAAAGAGAATGTACAAGCAGTAAGTAAAAGACAGGCAGAAATGAGCGGAGTATATATATCAATACAATAAATTTTAACCAATCTTATTTTTAAAAACAATGAAAATACGGTAGTTGGAAAGAAAACAGCATGTAGAACTTGTTAGTAAAAACAGTACAAAAAATTTTAACAGTAAAAACAACGCACATTTTTTATGTAGTGAAAAACAAAATCTATTTTATAAGTGAATACAATTTATAACAATTAATATATAGATACATACCACTAGAGAATGCCTGGGGGGGGGGGGGAGAGAGGAAGACCTCGAGGACAGACTTAGGTAACCATGGTTAGAAGTATGAACGGCAGCAAATATATCGGTGGTCTTTATAGTTATGAAAAAGGGGGTGGGGGGAGGCGGTAAGTCGGTGCAGATGAAAGAGGTGCAATTGCTGGGTTGTAAACCCGGGTTTTAAGGGAGGTTGTAAGAGGTGTTAAGAGCTTTGGGAGACACAAGTAGAGAAATTGTCTGGAGCCTGGGAACAAAGATAAAAAAGGAGGTCAGGACAATTTATGGAAGACGGAGGAGTAAGCAGGGGAGATGTTTTGTTTGTCGGTTTTGTAATTAATGTTATTGGGGTTTAAGTTAATGTGGACGCATTCGGAAATCTGTCGCTTTTTGGTGTTTCGTTCAGTGGAAAGTATTTTAGTGTCGTCAAAGTTGAAAGTGTGTTTTTTAGTTATGGCGTGTTTTGCGAGGGCGGATTTGTGGATTTCTTTGCTTTTTATTGTCCGTTTGTGTTGTGTTATGCGGGAGTGAATATAATTTTTGGTTTCACCTATGTATACAGCATTACAGGAGGGGGTTTGGCAGGGTATTTGGTAAACAACGTGGGTGGCGTAGTCATAGGGAAGGGGATCTTTGAGTTTGGTGTACAATGTAGTAAGTTTGTTAGTGGTTTTTAACCCAAAGTTTAGTGACGGGAGGGCTTTTTTTAAAGTCTTCGTGAGTTTTTCCGTCAGTCCTGGGCTGTATGTCAGGGAACGAAATACCTGGAGGGAGGATTCGGGGGAGGTATTGGGGGAGGTGGCATTGAAGGATTGGGATTTTATTTGTTTTATAAGCCGGTTTATAAGGTTGGGGGGAATTGATTCAGTGTTAATATTTCGGTAGCTTTATTCAAGTTTTCATTGTGGAAGGACTCATGGGATAAGGAGAGGGCGCGGCGAAGCAGGTTCCGTGCTACATTGATTTTCATGTGGTAAGGATGGGAAGAGTGGAAATTGAGTAAACGTCCAGAATAAGTGGGTTTAGTATACCAGTTTGTGATTATAGTGCCGTCAGTCTGTCTGATAAGTAGAACGTCCAAGTAGGGGAGTTGTTGGTCTTGTTCAGTCTCCACCGTAAATTGTAGTCTGGGATGATAGGAGTTGAAGCAGTCTAGTATGTCAGTTAGTCTATCGGGGTTGATAATTAGCAGGAGGTCATCTACATACTTGCAAATGAAAGATATGTCCTGGGGGAACAGTGGGACGAAAGTGTTGAGTAAGTCAGTAAGAAAGATCGAGGATAAGTCTGGAGCAAGGCAGTTTCCCATAGCTAACCCTTCGATTTGTTGGTAAACTGCCTTGCTCCAGACTTATCCTCGATCTTTCTTACTGACTTACTCCCTTAAAACCCGGGTTTACAACCCAGCAATTGCACCTCTTTCATCTGCACCGACTTACCGCCTCCCCCCACCCCCTTTTTCATAACTATAAAGACCACCGATATATTTGCTGCCGTTCATACTTCTAACCATGGTTACCTAAGTCTGTCCTCGAGGTCTTCCTCTCTCCCCCCCCCCAGGCATTCTCTAGTGGTATGTATCTATATATTAATTGTTATAAATTGTATTCACTTATAAAATAGATTTTGTTTTTCACTACATAAAAAATGTGCGTTGTTTTTACTGTTAAAATTTTTTGTACTGTTTTTACTAACAAGTTCTACATGCTGTTTTCTTTCCAACTACCGTATTTTCATTGTTTTTAAAAATAAGATTGGTTAAAATTTATTTTATTGATATATATACTCCGCTCATTTCTGCCTGTCTTTTACTTACTGCTTGTACATTCTCTTTACTTATAAGTTGTATATATTTTTTAGCTGAAGAAGGCTGCCATTGTTGCAGTCGAAACGTCCAAAATACAGATTTATTTTTGAAAGTCTGACGTTTTTCTCCTAGCCGAATCCCAACTATACCTGTCTTCGTATCTCTACAGCGGCTAACTATCTCCATCCACACATATTATATTTGATATGTAAAAGTCAAATCAAAGTCATATATTTGATATGTAAAAAGTTTTTTTTGTATTTCCACTCAATGACAAAGCGTGGAATCATCTTGAAAAATACAATTATTTAGTGAAACACGAAGCCCATGTGTGCTAATAAATGTTCCAATAATATTCCTGCATTATTAAGCGGCCTACATCTTGCCGCAAATACAAACCAAGATCATAACAGTCACTGCAAGCTTTATTGTCGATTTTGAACGTGAGTTTTTAGGACCTCTCCATTTCTTCGTCTCACATTTTGAATTCCATCAGTGCAGATATCAAATTTTGATTCATCATAAACTATCATAGGATTCCTACCTTTTGAAGTCCAGCTCTGATGTTTTCAAATCCAAAAAAGACTGCCCTGCAGCATATTTTTTGGTTAAAAGCGGGTTTTCTTTGTCGGCATGCATTCTAGCTTTTAAAAATGTAAAACTTTTATTTTATTCTGTTGGTTGATGTTATAGTCCTGATTTTCAGACAAAGCCATTGCAATATTTGTTGTACAAAGCCGCATATAAATATATTTAGTTATTTTAATATTTTTTTAGGATCATTCCATAGGGAGGAAGCCCGCTTATGAGGTTGAGCAATCCGGAAGTGCTGATTAGAAACTTTTACGTTTCAGACCCATAGATCACAAAAATAACGAATAAATTTGAATATATATATATATATATATATATATATATATATATATATATATATAATTTGTCTCTCTCGGGGGCTGAAAAATCTCCATTTTTCATTAAAAGTTAAAAAATCATTTGTCTACTTTTAGGCCCTGTGCACACTGAAGAAACTGGTTTCATGAAACCTACTTCATTAAAGCGTGCCCACAGGATAAACTGGTTTCCATCAAATTCGTCATTGTTTCAGATGACGATGCACTCTTGTTGTGGTAGTGGCTCAAAAATAAGGGAAAAAAACACAAGGACTAAATTTTAGGAATCTACTAGGTTCACTCGATGATTAGGAATCGGCAAAAAAACTGTAAGGATTTCTTTAGGATGTCGAAGAGAGTTTTTATCGCTTATTAGAGCTAGTAGATCCACAGTTGAAAAGTGAAACTGAAGCAATGGGAGACTGATTTAACGAATTTCATGAAAGCGATTTAATGAATTTCATGAAACCCTGTTCCATGAAATCGGTTTCATGAAACTCTGTGTCCACCAACCTATGATTTTCTCTCTATAGGTTTCATGAAACTTGAGTTTCACGAAACCAGTTTCTTCAGTGTGCACCGGGCCTTGAGGTCATGTTCATTAAACAGTAGAATCTATCCGCACGAATATTGTTTTTCAAATGAAATTCGCGCAAAGAAAATCGTGACGCTTATGTTTTCTAATAAATATGCTTGCAGGTTTTCTTTTAAAACGAATGAAACCATTTTCAAGGTGATATCTGTAAACGATTTTAGAAATGTGGATACAAATAGTTTTTAAAACTAATTTCAGTTATGGGTACTTGGAATCGTTGGATTCATTTGAAATATTTTCTACGTGTTTGCAAGCTAAGATAATTTTTTGTTACATTCAGAATTAAAGAATTATTCTCTGCCTTTCTTATTGTTAGTTTTAGTGATGTTGCTCGGTAGAGGACAGCCGTCAGTTTACACGTGCCAAGATCGATCGCAAATCCTTCACTTTATTGGCTCTAATACCTCGGGGTAAAATATCAAAGGCCTACTCTAGTTCGCCCTCTCCTCAAACATAATAAGGGTGTTGTTCTGTCTTGTAAGCTCCTCCCGTCTGTGTCTACACCAGTCCTTATCAATACTTTTTTTTATCTCGCACGTGCGGTCGGCTCATCTCTTCTTATATTGCCTAGCCTAGAAAGGAAAACATAAAAACAAACTATTAACCGCTAGGTCAACTGGAGCAATGACCAACGTACGGAGATTTCTCTCATTTTAGCTTTCTCCCTCTCCCTCCGTCCCTCACTCCCACCCTCCCTACCTCCCCTGAAATAATATTTCACAGGAATGTGAAAAATAGTAGCAAAAACGTAATATCTAGTAGAAGATATTATCTTCTCTTAATACACGTTTTCTTACTTCAGGTAACAAATAATTACCGCCACCTCGTCACTCAATCTTACAAATGTCAAAACGATCTGCCAAACATCTCGTTTAAGGGCGATTTATCATTTCCAGTCGAGATGCCCTAAGGTCGGAACTCATTCGAAACTGGCTTATCGAAAGTCATCAGACCTTCCCTAATACCTTTATCAAGGCCTCACGGAAAGGTTCGGTACCTCGAATGAACCTAGTACTTTTTTGTCAATGCAATTACATTGACACCTTTATCGTCTGTGGGAAAGTTGTATTTATTATTGCTGCTTATTCTTCCGGTTGATAAACAAACCTTTCACTACAGAACATTCTCTTTATTATCTGGCAATTGTTCCTGTGACATTGTTCTGACTTTCCTGATAATATTGCCGCCTTTACTTATTCACATTTTCATCCTGATAACATTCTATCCTGAACGGGCGTTACGTCCCTCCCTATAGAGACCAAACCCGCAGTATCATTGTTTCTATTCACTGGAAGGCGAAGGGTGAATAATCACAAAATCTCATTTTTTTAACAAATGAACTCTATATAAATAAACTATTTAAGTTTAAAATTGTATTTATTTTTGCGTGGATGTCTTTATTTATCAATCCCGCTACGACATAAAAAAAACACCTTTTGTTTATCTCAATAGTAGGTATATGAATGCTTGAATGTAATCCAGTTTGTACGAATATGTCAAAGCGTGATATTCATTTAATGGGTTTAAACTCGACCGAGTCAGTGGACTGAATGGGCAGAAACATTGTCAAATTCTGGGGTGTTGGTAGTGTGAGTGAGTGCACTATTCAACGATGGTTTAAGCAATTTTGGGAAGGAGATTTCGGCATTGGAGTCAAAGAAGGCCGTGAAAGTATTCGATCTCTTCATGACGATATTCTGAGAGCTTTTAATCAAAGATAACATCAAAGCAATTGTTTAAGAACTTGCTGAGTATATCTCGGCCAGCGAAGTGATTCTTGCTGCAACCTCCAGGGAACCGGTAAGATAAAAAATCTCTACATTTTGCTCTGAACTTCTCTGCACAATCGTCGATTGTAAAGGAAATTGAATTCTCTTTGGCACACGAATACATTGTCGAAAACAAAATATACAATTCCTTAACCTGTAGAATTAGTCCTGTGGAATTCCTCTTTTTACGCGAAATATGTTCAGAAAAACTTTACCACTTGGAGTTTTGATTCCAGGTACATTTTTCTAGACAAACGAAATGGGAGGGGGACGAAATGAAGCAACATAAAATGGAAGATTCACTACCCATCTCATATACATTAGAAGTTTTATACTTTTTAACATAATTAGAGTATTTTATACATTAGTTCGATAGCCTGCTAAGTGAAAGATTGTCATTTGAAAGCCTAATAATTTAACTCGAAACGCTTGGGGCATAAATGTTGATAGAAATATTTTGTACGAAGAAAACGATAGTCTCAAAAGTGTAGGTACAATTTCATTCATTATAAGCTTACATTATTACATCATAAATAAGAATTATATGAAAATATACAAAGATGACGCAGTTCCTGCGACTCAGACCTTGGAGTGTTTAATAAAAGTGGAGCGTACGGTTATTAGGAAACATCTGGAAGGTTATGCTGTTTAATTTTCCCTTGGCTATAAGAGGAAGGGCAGTTTTTCCCGGCTGGATATTCTGGGGCTATTGGGAAGTCGACAAAAACCACTCTAAGAAAGGGTCTTCCGGATCCTCCACCACTGTCCTTTCTTTATCCTCTTCCGTCAGCATGCTCTTTCCATCCATCTTACTTATATCTGATGCTTCCTTCCAATTACTTGCTCTTATATAAAGTTAAATATATTAAAAACTGAAAAAATGAAACAAATAAAAATATTGAAACAACAAATATTATAACGAATTATACCAGTATCAAGTTTCTCTTCATTACAAATGCAACGTCAGATAGCTATATCCGTTTACAAGAAAACTAGATAATACTATATTTTCTTATTGGCTACTCCCAACAGACTAACGGATGGCGGTTTGAACAATTTTTATAACTTTAATCATTCCTAACCCAAGATATATATATATTTTGGTTACTTTTGATAGAAAGTATTGAAGAAATGGTCTGTTACCAGACAAGGGCAATTGAGATTTGTGTATATTTCCTTAAATATCTAGAAAATGGTTTAGAAACCGTTTAGAATGGAGGTCAAAAACCTCGATCTATATTTCCTACAAAATCAAAAAAGGGCGATCTCGAATAGAGAAATAAGGGTTTGTTGTTTTGTTTCTTTCGTATAGTGGAACTAATCATTTGAGCAAGTAACTTACAGTTTAAACTTGTAAAAATTAAAATTACAGTTGAGGAATGTCTGCCCAGTTACCAAGAAAACTTGAAGCCACAATTCTGGACAGTGTAAGCAATTGAACATACTCGACTTCGTACACGATTCAAGGTATATATATATATATATATATATATATATATATATATATATATATATATATATTTATAAGAGATTTGAATTTCCCGTCTGGGGATACGTACCCACGTCTGGAACACAGGAGTTTAAATGCTCATTTGATGATCTAAAGCGCTCTTAGTTGAATATCATGAAGATTTCCACTGATTTTAAGCTATATTTTTCATTGTACCCGTTATCCGCAACGTGAACGCTTACATATTGCATTAATGCATATGAGAAATGCATACAAACAAAAAACAAAAATAAGATTAGTATATTACTGGAGTAAACCAAATGTACACGATATAAAAAAAAAAAAAAAAAAAAAAATTGAGAAATCATAAAGTAATTTGCCATTAAAACCAAAATCAATCAATTAAATCAACAACGCAAATAACACTTTGAGACCATTCTTGCTGCTTTTTTCATAAAATCTTCACCCATTCAGGTACTGACCACGCAACGTCGGGCGTGGTCAGTACCTGAATGGGGACCGACCACGCACAGTTGGGATTTTAAAAGGGTGACAACCTGTCGATAGCCCGGAGCTAATAGCCAAATAGTTGATGCGCCGTAACAAAAAAAAACAACAAAAAAAACGACAAAAAAAAACAAAAAAAAAACACAGATAACTGTGTAACAGTGTACTGTAACAGATAACAAGAGTACTGCGGTCGAGAAAAAAAATGCATATAATCCTTTTATAGAAAAATAAAATATTAATGTCAGAATAAGCACCAATGGAAGATCTCTTTTATTTTATTAACTGGTAAATCAACTTGCTCCTTGTCATGCTCTTTTTTATAATATTTAGGAAGCATTTAAATAGATATTTTATATCTGCCGTAAAATATTTTATTGACCACAACTCAATTCTTCTTCTTCTTATTATTATTGAGGTAAGCAGCACTTTAAACGTAACCAATATTCTCTAGTCTTCTGTAAAGTTTGGTGTTTTATATAAGATTCCATACATTTTCGAAATTAGCCTTTTAGGATTTCTTCGGCTTATATGATTGTGATACACAACGTATTTCTGTAATAAATCGCACTTTGATACAGAGCTCATAGAGATCTCCTGAAATGACCAAGGAAGTGTTAGCAATGGCTTTCTCTTCCTTCAAGTGCGACTCACCGTCTATGTCTCACGTGAATTCATGTACATAATTTAATAAGCAAAAGAGAAATCGTAACTAACAAAAAAAAAGAAGAAAAAAATAAAATATAATAATCTGCGATAAGAACCCAGAATGTCGGGTTTTACGTGCGCAGCGTTGCAAAACATGCTAGCGGGGTTAAAGTAAATATTGCAAATAAATTTTTGTAAAATAACCTGCTCTCAGAATTATATTATTGTACCATTGCTTGTCTTCGCGAAATATAACGGAGGGCCACCGATTTAAAGGTTTGGCTGCATTACTTAAATTATCTTAATGTACTTTGTTATCTTAATGTACTTTGTTAAGAAGCCCGGTTGCGTAATGCGCAATGCACCCAAAAGTAAGTGGGAAATTCTGAGTTTAAATCACTGTCTGGCAATTTAATTAAAAAGGAAAATTAAAAATACTGTCGAATATTTATCAATATATTTGAAGAATACCTATTCATAACTCTTAGGATAACCAGATATTATGTCAGGAATCTATCCATGGTAGGGAACATCAGGAATTCTCGAGAGAAATATCGTTCTGACTTATTGGACCAGACCATTGTAGAGGTGCTAGAAAATGGGTTCGCCTGAGTAGATAGCTGCTGGGAATGGACCCAGCATGAATGCTATCACGAACATTGTCCTGGAACGACGTAGTGATAATGTACCATAATGTTCCACATGGAGGCGGGGACGAGGCGGCTATTCTACCCTAATGAGAGCAACTATTCTTATCACTCTATGGAGTGGCTATAGAAGAACTCAAAAGTACATCAAGCAGGAACTGCATAAATAAGCAAATTCTTCAAAGTTTTGGTTTATTCACTCCACATTGCTGATGGGAGTGGTTAAACTAATTGGTAAAAGAATATAAAGGGTTTGGCCGCTTTTAAATTTGTATTAACTAGCTAACGATATAGATATATATATATATATATATATATATATATATATATATATATATATATATATATATATGTATATATATATATAAAATATATCGTTCATATTAAGTACCAAATTTTACTTTTATTTACAAATATGTTATAGCTTGATTCGACATTGAACAAAAATAGTCTACTAGTTAAAAGCTGACTCATTATTATTATTATTTTCGTATCGGTCCGGTTCGACTAGTTGAAGTGCAAATATTGCTGTTTTGACAGGTTTGATTTTCTTTGTGCCCAGACTTGTTTCCTTATTTCTGAATGGACTCTTTTTCTGTCATCAGACCAAGATACTTCACTCCTTTTAGCGCGTTTCTTCCGTCCTTCGTTGGGAAGGAACCCGCTTATGAGGTTGATCTTACGACAAAATCCCGAAGTGCCGAATAGAAATATTAATGTTTCAGAACACATATATCTCGAATCTAACGGTGGCTTCCGAGACAATCGTAACATAAATAACTTACTCGCATTCAAATAAGGCATAAGGTTATGTATTACATACAGCATCAACCCGAAATTACTTTGTACCCTCTGCGAAGAAACTGCACCAGAAGATTTCCTAGATTAAATCTAGTAACGCTGCGTTCTAAAAGGTTAAATGATTAAAATAAGCAACAATTTTATCATAGTCAGTACATGATTAATATACTTATATACAGATCTTAGTTATTTAAAATAAAACACATACATTTTAGATTTATATATTTCATTTCAATACTCATTTGTATAATTACAAAATTAGAAATACTGCCATATATATATATATATATATATATATATATATATATATATATATATATATATATATATATATATATGTATACGTATACGTGTGTGCGTATATATGCTTGTGTATGTATCTATGGATATATACAGTATGTGAATATGAAAGTGTGTAGGCATGAATATGTACATATTTAAACTAAAAAAAATTAATGTAATTATGAATTTATTGTAATAGTATTCATATTTATTATAACTAAAGTACTAAACTCACTAATAATTATTATAACATAATTAACTTTTCATTATAGGTAAATTGCTCTAAAAAGAATTTTTTGTAAGCAATAATAAATAAATAAAATATAAAAATAAAATTATCATAAGTAAGCTTAGTATTTGTACGTTTGTTTGTTCAGTAGCTGTTTTAGCCTGAGAGCAAAACAGCCACTAAAAAATGTATATCAGTTGATGTGAGTTTCATTCAATGTTGACCCTGGAGGTATTCCATTTTCTTGAAAGACGAGAATTCTTTCTCGAAAGAATTATTGGATTTTATGAAGGACCGGATTCTTCATTTAACACGCACTTGGAGGCATTTTAGTTCCTCCACACTCGATCGTAGGATTTTTCAATGTCCATGAAATTCGATATTTCATATCTAATTTGTACTTTAAAGTATTTTTTTTTTCATTTTATACGTCAAATAAGGGAAGAGAAAGTAATTTCTATAGATGAAGGAATAATTGAATAATAAATTAAAAACAAACAATAATTTGTTTCTAATATATTTCGACTGTTCCAGTGAATTCGGTTTTAATTATTAATTTCTTCATGTAACCAAAACATATTAAAAAAAAAAAAAAAAAAAAGAACAAAATAACGTTATGGAAAGGGTCTAAGATGACCTAGGTCCTCTGAGACGGATTTCCTAGTTTGAAACTGACTACAGGTTCGAATGTGACATCAACCGTAAGCTTCACTATTAGAATTTAAACTTTGTGTCAATAAAAATGTTTCCGAAATATAGAAACTCAATCTCACAACTGCATGGATGCCTTTATATTATACATTATGTTTCTATGCACAAAGCGTTGTTAAAGCGAGCATGTTTTATTCAGAATTGTTGCAGAAATTGTATAATGTAGCAAGGTTTAGGAATTTAAACAAATTTGTTTCCCTGTGGCTGATTCAGAGATGCTTATTCATGCTGTTAATATCTGAATATGCTTTTCTCTCTGAATTTTATATTTGCAACATTCTATTAAAATGTTCTGCAGTGATACTGGAAATGGTAGTCTGATTTTTCTTTGGATTTGAATGTTTTTTATGGATTAAGGTAATACGTAGTCTTTCTATTGTGATTTTATTCCTGGTTTCATTTTTAGCGCGGTTCCTCCCTCCCCCATAGGGAGGAACCCCGCTTATAAGGTTGATACAATGAAACAATCCGGAAGTGCCGACTAGAAAATTTTGCGTTTCAGAACCCCTAGAGACCGAAAATGATGGTGGTTCAAATTTGTATATATATATATATGTATATATTTATATATATATATATATATATATATATATATATATATATATATATATATATATATTTGTCTGTTCGCTCTCTAGCTCGAAGACGAATGGTCCGATTTTGATGAAATTTGGTACAAAAATCCGTCGTCCAATTTGAAAGGTCAAGTTCGTTAACCAGCGAAATCCGCCTACCGGAAGATGGCGTTTGGGGCGAAATTCGCGCAAAAAAAATCGTAACGCTTACGTTTTTGAGTTCATAAGCTTCTAAGTACTCGTTTTATATGATTCCTGGGCTAGGAAAACGAATGAAACCATTTTCAAGGCGATAGCTTTAACCGTTTTTGAGAAAATTGGAAAAATATTTTTTGAATACCGTTTTTGGTTTGGGTACTTAGAATCATGGGATTCAGTTGAAACTTTATCTGCATGTTCTACTTTCATTAAAACTAATATGTTGAAAGTTTTGTTACGTTTGGAGTTAAGGAAGGGTTAGAATAAAATATTTTATGAACAGACATGAAAAGTTTTGGGAAGTTCGTATACTTTCATTAATATCTCGAACACGGTTGGGAAATCGTGGTAAGTGGATAGAAACTATTTGAAAGCTTACTAAATTCTCTACAAAAAAGATTCTAAAACTATTTTTGATTAGGTTATGTCAATCGGAGAAATAAGTGCTTAAAACTTCAAATACTTCTGTTTTGTTCTTATGAACGGGTTTTTGTCGTTCTTGTTGTAATTTTTGTCTCTTTCCCTTCGTTTTTTATTGCTTTTTATTTTTGTAATTTCTTATGTTGCGAAAATTTTGTGTGTAAAACAGGATATGAAAAATGAGGCCAATTTTCTGTTGCTAGAAATAATATAAATTTTCGGAACTTTCTTTAATATCTCGAAAACTGTTGAGAATTTTGGTAAACGGAAGAATACCATTAGAAAGCTTATTAAATGCTCTACATAAAAGGTTCTAATGAAAGTTTTGATTAGGCGATGTCAATCGGAGAAATAAGAGCTTAAAGCTTTAAAGTAATTGATTTCGCTTATTCGAAGTGTTCTTTTCGCCTGTATTTTATTCCTTGTTATTTTTTAATTGCTTATAGTTGGATAATGTATTCGAAAATAAAACAGGTTAAGTAAAATAACAAATACAATTTATTGTTAGAAATATAGATTTCCAAGATTCCAAGACCTTGCAACTAGCGGGACGGTTTCTTGTGTTGCCGACCCTTCCAGGTCAGATTGTAAATCCTACCTTTCAAGACTGGTGGAACCAAAATATAACTGTCAGGGTTCGGTCACTGCTACTTAATAAAACTACATTTTATCGTAAAAATGGTTTTATTGTGCCGACGTTTCGGCTTGAACTTCAAGCCTTCATCAGGGCTGTAAATACAAGTAGGACATATTTAACACTAATATATGCACATATCTATGTAAATATATATATATATATATATATATATATATATATATACATATATAATATATATATATATTTATATATATGCATATACACATACACATATACACGCACACATATGTACATATATATGCCCACATACCTACACATATGGGGTATGTATTATTAAGTAGCAGTGACCTAACCCGGACAATCCCTACCTTGCATCATCAACGGTCAACGATCTCCTCTCAACAAAATAATAACTGCTTCTATTTTAATTTTTTTTTTTTTTTTTTTTTTTTTTTTTTTTTTTTTTTTTACGGCGCATCTACATCTAGGTCATTAGCGCCGACATCCAGGGTGCAGCGAGGAATTTTCCCAGCGAGCCTTGAGATGAGAAAATTCCTGCCGGAGGTGGGAATCGAACCCACCATCTCCCGCTTATGAATCCAGCGTGCTAGCCACTAGACTACGGGAGACCCCTTCTATTTTAATCTTTCGAAATTAGACTAGGGATAAGAACGGAACCGCGCTAAGATGAGGCAGTTCCTGCGAGTCGGACTTTTTATTTTTTATTAATGATAAATTCCAACTGAAGAAACTGCGTCATACTAGCATGTTTCCTTATATTAGTCGATAATGATATTTATTATAGAATCTGTTAATATTTATCAAATCTTCATTTTGTAGAAAAAAGGATTTTCTTTGACGAGATCTGATCCCAGTGTATTCCTTTTAAAGTCGTTTAGATTTGAAAATTTCGTCACCGACGGCGTAATACTTTCCTGGGTATTATTAAGTGTTTTAATAAATCGTAATCTTTTTCTTTAACCCATTCGAGACTGAGAGCCACATTCGTGACCAATTTCAGCCTATTAACTAGATGTTTTCCTCTGCTGCCCGGCCCCTTTGCGTACTCTGATCACTCTAAAGGGCCTTATTCGTGTTTTACCAGTTGATGTGAAAATGTTAACGGTTAACTTTCTAACGAAAGAAATAACGGAAGCGTATTAGGATAAATGAGAAGTGTCGGGGGGGGAGGGGGAGGCTCAGCTATTTTAATGCCGTCCTCTGGAAACAGGAGAGTAAAACGAGCTGCGGTCCACGGGCATCAGAGGGCGAGCGGGTTGCCGGCTCGTAAGGATTAAACTTGTCTGCGTTTAAGAAAATTTAAATAAAAAGCGATTCAAAACCTTCAAGTCAGAGGGAGAGGAAAAAGAAAAACAGAGTGGGAGAAAGTTTATTTATTTATTTTTTGGTGTTCCGCTTTAGGGCGATGTACACCTTACATATAGTTATTACAAGAGAAAGTGAGCTGGTTAAAGAGAGATATATAGAGAGTGAGAGGGACTGACTACATATCTCTGAAAACCATGTCTTTTGTTGTTTTGGTTGGAAGTTATATTTTTATTTATTAAGAGAAAATATGTTAGTTCGCTTTGCTGGATTTGTCATAAATCTTATGCAAATATAACTGTTAACTTAAAATTGTATAAAGTAATTTCCTCTTTAGAGTCATTAAGCGTTAAAGAAATATTTCAAATATCGCTCAAACATTTAATAAGAAATTATTGAAAAGGTTTAAGACGAATGTTTAAAACGAAAGGGGAAAAAGCGATTTGTGTACATAATAACGCACGATGGATTCAATGTCACGTCTTCTCTGGTTTATGTAAAGCCAACCGTGTGGGGGCATTATTCCTCCGCTGAGCAGAGAAAGGCCTGTTTCCTGTGATTCGAATTGGTGGGACCTCAGGGTATTAAGCTTAAAAATGGAAATCTAAACACCTTTTTCATATTCATGGATTTCTCGTTTTCCAAATGCCGAGCGGGATGGCAGGGGAGGAGGGAGGGGTTACATACACACATACACCACCCCATCCGCTAACATCGCATCCTTTCCGAACCGATGAATAAATTCAAACCCTTAATTGAAAACTAGCCCATGAATGGCTTCGGCTAAAAAGGTGGAGGCCGCTAAACCTTTTTGATACAGTAAATACGATTTTGCCAAAACACCAAATCCCCCTTCCCATTTATTCCTCAAAGATTTTACTTTCCTTTTTAATATACACGGTCCATGTTTAGAATGGTTTTTATTAACGGAAATACATTTGATTTGGTGAAAGAATTCAATTACCAGCCGGCAAACAAATTTGTCATACGTTTTGCTCTGTCGAGTTTATTATCATATATTGTTCTGTGGAACAATAATCTAAAGGTTTATTTATAATTTTTTATGAAATTTAAATCAGCAAAATGAAGGCCACCAAAGATGGCTCACCTGTGTAAATAAACAAGCATATGAAGTCAACGCAACGATTTTTTTGCGCGAATTTCGCTCCAAAACCCATGTTCCGGTGGTTAACGAACTTGACCTTTCAAATTAGACGAAAGATTTTTGTACCAAATTTCATCAAAATCGGACCATTATTCGCTGTGCTAGACCGAGAACAGACAAATATATATATATATATATATATATATATATATATATATATATATATATATATATTATATATATAGGTCATTCCATGTCAAATCAAGACACCTTTTGACCTCACCCTTTCCGAAATTAATGAAAATAGGTACACCCGAAGTAGGTGTTGGGACAAATAAAAATACCAAATTTCAAATTTTTATCTAAAACGGTTTTCAAAATACTGCCACGTAAAGATTTCAAAAAGCGGTCAAAATCTCGCTTTTTCAAAACATTTAAATAGACATAACTCCTCTGCTGTTTACGTTACAAACATGGAGAAGGTGTCATTGTTTAGCTCTTAATATGTCCTTTCAAACGACATGCAACACATGATAGGTTATGAGAACATCGTGTTTTTCAAAATCAAAAATAAAATTTTTTAAATATTTTCAAAAACGCATCTTCAAAAATTTTGAAAAAATTATAGGTCATATTATTACTAATTTGTATAGCAAATTTGGTTATGGGATGGAAATGGGTTTTAAGGCAAAATAATTTAAAACCGAAGGCGGCTTTGGACTAAGTTTACGTATTTTGGCGCGGTTACTCCCTACCTGAGGTTGACCTCATGACGCCATCCGGAAGTTCCGACTAGAAATTTTCTCCTTTCAGACCCCATAGATCACGAAAATATAGGTGGTTCAAATTTGTATATATATATATATATATATATATATATATATATATATATTTATAAATATGCTTGTCGGTTCGTGCTCTAGAAAGTTCAAAAATGGCCCGATTTTGATGAATTTTCGTACGAAAATCTGTCTTCTAATTTGAAAGGTCAAGTTCGTTAACCAGCAGAATCCGCCCACGGGAAGATCGTCTTTGGGGCGAAATTCGCACAAAAAAAAATCGTAACGCTTACGTTTTTGATTGCATATGCTTGCAGGTACTTGTTTTATAGGTTTCTTAACATAGGAAAACGAATGAAACCATTTTCAAGGCGATATCTGTAACCGTTCCTGAGAAAAGTGGAATCAATGTTTTTGTAAGTCATTATTTTTTTGTGGGTACTTAGACTCGCGGGATTCAATTGAAATATTTTCTACATCTTGGAAATTAATACCAACTAAGATGGTTAAATTTTGATTATATTTGGAGTTAAGAAAGTATGCGAAAAAAAATATTTCATTAATAGGCATGAAAAGTTTTCGGATCTTCATACATTTTTCGTAAATATCTCGATAACGGTAGGGAGATAGTGGTAAGTGGAAGGTAACCATTCGAATGCTTATTACATTCTCTACAAAAAAGGTTCTGAAGCAATATTCGATGGGGCAACGTCAATCAGAGATATAAGCGGTTAAATCTTAAAAAGTGTTTGTTTTGTTGTTTTGAAAGGGTTTATCTGACTTTTTAGTTGGTTGTTTTTTGTTTTAAATTGCGTTTATCAGTAAAATTAGTATTGTAGTAAAATAAGCTAAGAAACGGTGAAAGGTATTGGTAATAAGTTTGGAGTGGCTGTGGTAATCAAGATGGCTGTGGCTAATCATGATGACGTATGCATAGTTTGTTTTAAATTCTCCTATCTATGTAACCTTCCTCATAGCCTCCAACTGAAGTTATCGTTATTTCTTATTTTATAGAGAGATTTAATCCACGAGAGAATGGAATTTTATTCGCCATGTAGCACATATTTACAGTTGATTAAAACAGTAAAACGAATTTGCTAGTAAAACAAGATAGTTAAAATTACAACGTATTTTTGGTTGTTTAGAATAGAGCCTTCTCAGCAGTAGTTGAAGAGTAAGCACGTTTTCAGTACATAATGGAATTGACTTATACCGATTAAGAATTATCCGCTTCTGTGTAAGTTTGCTACTGTCAGTTTCCTGTGATTTGTGATGCTAATTTATTCCATTTCTTCGAGATGTACGTAACCGCGCTTAGATGACGCAGTTCCTGCGAGTCGGACTTTTTATATATAAAAGCTTTTTAATACATGATTGTATAATTTAATCCAAACATTACTGTTGGTTATATTTTATAGACACTTCAACTTCATTATCTTAATTACAAAACTTATTTAAAAACATATTATACCTTAATAATTTGTTGTAATTAGTTTAATTTAGAATATTTGTCTAAAATTGAATGATATATCGTACTCAAAATATTTTAATTGACTAGGAACTTAAATAAAACATAAATATCAACAATTTACATATTTATAAATGTTAAACTATTAAAATGGTTTAATATTTTACAGTGAAACTTACATATGGTCTATAAGTGTTGAAAATTTCATATTCGGTTACCACGTAATTTCTCCCTTTTGGAGTTATGGGATTCACAGTAGATAATACATTAGTGAATAGTACATAAGTATTAGTCCGTCGACCCGTGTACATTTCATGCAAAGATTTTTAAGATTCTTCATTTTTTCACTATTGATTGTACTCCTCTTAACTAGTTCAGTGCCACTTGTCAGCTGGCGAGATAGCGGTGGGTGTGGCTGCGGGGGCTTTGCAAAGATAGGAAAAATGTGATGATGTGAAATGATTTTAAGATTCGTGAAATTTTTTGGAGAAACACCTTTCATTATACAATAATCATTGGCACTTGTCAGCTGGCCGGCCAGCGGTGGACTGATTGTCAGCTGGGGGTCTAAACTTTGCAAAAATACGAAATTCTGAAACCATTTTAAGATTGCTGAAACTTTGGTGGTTATTAGTATTTGTAGTGAGATTAACGAAAAACATTGTCAGCTGCTCATATGTTGGTGGAAAACCTGTCAGCTGGGGATGTATAAGCGCTGAGCGTATGGCGCGCGCTCCGCTTTATACCGCCAGCTGACAACTTTTCCACTCACATATAAGCAGCTGACAATTTGTTTCGTCAATCTTATTACGACTACTACCTACTAACAAAATTTCAGGAATTTTAATATAGTTTTTAACTATTTAATATAACGTAACCTACTGGTACTGCCTCGAATGGAATACAACGCTGTATTATCAGCTGATTTCCTAAGTTGCGGAGTAATGATCAAAATGAAATATCTAATTCAGTTTTTAACTACTATTATTAGGAACAATTTATCTATTTTTTGGGTCTTCTTGGAAGAAATCCTTCCACCTAATGATAATTTAGTAAACAGAAAATTGAGTCTTGTAGTTTTCATCCCTACATCTAATCAAACTTAATTACATACCCTAGCTTTAAAATCGCAAGGACACCAAAGAGTTATACATTTATTTGTTATAAAAGAACGGCAGAATCAAAGTCAGTCAGTTGGCAGTCAAGTGGTAGTCAGGCGGTTATAAAATTAACGAAGGTAACAAAAAGTGTTGAAAAATAATAATAATAAAAAAAAATAATATATACAATAACAATAAAATAGAATAAAATATTTCCATTAAAAATGACATATAATTATACTTTCGAGTAAATGTGTGGATATTTTAAATGTGTTAGAAGTGTTTGAATGTACGGAATACCTTCTGTCAGTAAGTCATGTAAGTCGAGAGGTATCGTTAAGTTGCTGCATTGTCTACATTCCGTCAGGATATGTTTTATTTACAGTTAATGTTTAACTTTTCTATGAATAAAATATTTCATAGTTAGCACATGCTACATGTGGAAAGATGGAAGTGAAATGTTTATATTTTTATTGGAGAGTTCATTCAATATGTAAATAAGTTGTCAAAGCTCCTATACGAAAACTCGGATGTGAAGCTTCAAAGTAATTCACCGAACGTCAGAAGTCAAACAGAATCAGTTTACCAAAGCCCACCGACATGTAATATGTAACGTGAAGTAGCTTAATAATGTTTTGGAGTTAAGGGACGATCCGTTCAAAACTTCCTTAATGATGTGCTTCAGATATTAACTTTTAAGCTCCGAATAACACTTTATTTCCGCATGAAAACTTCCGTTTTATTTATTATTTCTTTATTTTACACAGGTATACATCATTTTTTTTTTTTTTTTTTTTTTTTTTTTTTTTTTTTTTTTTTTTTTTTTTTTTTAGTTTCGCAAATCTTCCCTTTGAGTAAGTTGTGCAATGGTTATCGTGTGGTTTTAACAACTCGGTTTTCCATTTACCCGGCATCCTTTCAAACAGCAAAATAGCTTTTCCAAAGAGGAAGTATTTTTTTTTTCAAGGGAGGGTATTTGTCAATTTGCCTCTGTGGCATTTATTTCAATGTTAATTAGTGGATACATTTTCATTAGATGTACCCAACCGGCATTTTAACGAAATTTAACTTCCCTTTTGAGATTACATTCAAAGAGAAATTTTCAAGAATAACTGTTTACAGTGGAAAAGGTTCACTTAATTTAAATATTTATGACGTCATCATAAAAGATAATTTTGTATAATTTCTTTTTGAAGTTTGTCCTAATGGACATGTTACTTTTTTTTAAACATAATTCATTAACCTCTACTAAAAAATGTCCGTACAGATAGGAGTTACTTAATAAAATTTATTTTTATTAAAAATATCAGAAAGTTATATATTTAAAAACCCCAACATCTAATTAATATCCTTTATTTGGCGTTCTATATTATTAAAATTCTTGCAGATATTTAGGCAAAATACCTTGGCCGTTTAAATAAAATTAAATATACTTACAGTAGAATGAAAAAAAAAATTAAAGTAGAAAGAGACCAGGAATAATATAATGTATATAAAATTAACTATACCACGTGTCAGAGAGTATGTTAAGGAGAATCATATTCAGGTGTTCAAAAAGTCCCGGAAAACACCATGTTAAAAATGTAGCAACACTTACTACAAAATCGCTTTGGTGGATGTTTTAATTCAACACAGACATATTTGAATTTGAAAATGTTAACATACTAGATAAAGAGAAGAAGCTCATTAAAATTTAAAAAATGTTAAAAATAGAAAATAAAAGTAATGAAAGAACGGAGATTAAATATTTAAATAGTATATATTTTAATATAATAGACGTTATTTAGAAATATTAATTTCATTGTTTTAATTTTGAGATATAAATAATGACAAAAACTTTGTAACTTTCGAATCTAAACAGCTGATTGACCTCTGCCATTTTCGACGAACTCGTTTTGGGTTTCTATAAATTTATTAAATATACGTTTTAGCACTTTCCTCCGAAGGAAAGTAGCTATTGAGGTTGGACTCATGACGGAATTTTTGAAAAATTTCTTCAAATCTTTATCGATCCTACCTAGTAGACACCGAAAATGACCCCCGTTAAAATTTATATATATCAATATATATATATATATATATATATATATATATATATATATATATATATATATGCATATATATATATATGTGTCTGTTAACACGATAGCGGCCAGAGTTTTTGTTTTTTCGTCACGAAACTTGGTATATAGCATTCAATTAGCAAACGATTGAACGAGTTCGTTAACCACCAAAATCGGTCCACCGGAAGGGGGGGTTTACCCCGAACCCAAAACACTAATTTGACTATGTCAGCCGTAATATTTGTTATATTTCAACGAAACTTTGTATTCGTAGTGGTAATATAGAGAGAAAAGTGAGATATAAAAATGAACTAAATCGGTTCATTAGAAGGGGGGGTTTACTCCGGACCCACAATACCAATTCGCCACTACCCGCCGTGGTTTTTGGTATATTTCGACGAAACTCGGTATTCGTAGTGGTAATCTACAGGTAAATATGTGTTGTAAAAATAAACTAAATCGGTTCATTAGAAGGGGGGGTTTACTCTTGACCCAAATTCTTAATATACTCATACCGGTCGTAATTTCTGCTGTATTGTAACGAAACGCGGTATACGTCGTGGGTAACTCATGAGAAAGAAGTGTTGTAAAAATGAGCTGAATCGGTCAATCGGAAAGCGGGGGTTTAATTTGTAATATATTTCAATAGAAAAGCCCGTCAGACGTAGGTTCACAAAGCCGCCGCAAGGAGCGCTTTCTACCACTAGAGTGACTGTATCCTGTTCCTGCGTTAGATCAAAATACGGTAATATGAGGTTTTTTGTATTTATTACGTAGTGTAATAGGTACCATGTGTAAACATAACTCTGGAAGCAAATTATTAATTGATCAGTTACTCATTACAAATTTAAAAGAGAACTATTCATGTTTTTATTTTATTTATGTAGGATATTTTAAGCAAATTGTTCTGGAAAGCAATCTACACTACCCAAATTCTGAGGAAAGTGCTTAGTTATGCAGCTCCTGCGTGACGGACTTTTACATTTGTAATTTATCGTTAACTAGGTTCAAAAATGTATATAATCTTATTTCCTTTTTTTTTTAAAAAAAACATATTTAATAGTTTAGAGGTGGCCCTCAAGGTGAATTGGAATCCGACTAGTGGTGGTGAAAGTAAATCTATATATATATATAGATCTGTCTGTCTGTCTGTTTGTCCGTTTGTCTGTTTGTCCGTCTGTCTGTTTGTCCTTATACAAATCTACATCGATTGACCAAACTTGGTGCGCAGGTACCACGGGAAAACGGGGGTAGGTCTTGATACGGGAAAACTCCTAGGATAGGTCAAAATAGTCAAATTTCAAAATTTGGTCAAATGGTCAAAAGTTTTGTTAAAAAAAATTGGCTACACTGAACCATTCAGATTCTGATGGCCAATTGACAGCCATTTTGAATAATGTCTCAAATTTATTTGTTGATGTTCTTGATAATTAGAATAACTCGAACTCATTGATGACTTTACATCATCACACCGTTTGACCGATTTTGAGGTAACTGTGTATACAGGTAGATCTTGATACGGGGAGAGTCATAGGCAGACTGGGTAACAGCTAGTGGTTTATAAAAAATATTTGTGGGGAAGTCTTTATTTCTCGTCATTTTGCTGCTTCTTATAATTCTCTCAAGAAGTTTTATTACTATTTAACTTCTGCAGCGAAAATATTTTTTCTGAGGAATTCTCCAAAAATATCTCACTGGTCCTAGCTATTATTATTAAGTTTTATAGTTATAGCCGTAATTATGATGAAAAAATACTCATTGGAAAGTCGATGTCTCTAATAGAGGTCCATCGGGCCCTAATCTCCCCGTAGACGATGTAGACCTATGAAAATGTATTCATAAAAGTTTACTGCATTGCCTCCCTTGTGTCCTAGTTCCAGCAAGGGGCTGTGAATTCTTTCTAAATCATCAGGCAGCTCTTCTTAAGTACGGTCCGGTATCGAATGTCTTCTTCCACTTAAAAGTTCTTTTTATGAGGCGTCTCTAATGTCGTCTACCTTTTTACGGGTGCTGTTAGGCAATAAAATATCCACCAATATTCATGGCCCCATGCTTACGGCTTCCAACATTCCACCATCTTACAATTATATTTGACGTTATATAATTAGGAATGTTTCTCAAACTCTGGTACGCGTGCCCCTCACTGGTTGGACGCAAGTTGCTATTCTGTAATGCAAAAGAATCAATAATAGCAAACATCAAAAATATTAAATCATAAAAGTATGAATGAATCAGCTTTTCATGTAATTTAATATTATTATGCAGTAAACTTGTAAATATTTACTATCGGCGCTAATGGCCAAATTGTAGATGCGCCGTAAAAAAAAAAAAAAAAAAAAAAAAAAAAAAAATATTACTACCGACGGCTGACAATGCTGTTGACAGCTTGACCTCCTGTTATGTTTCTATTTAATTTGTCACTTTGTGAGACGTGAGGTGTGATATCCATTTACATTTTGGTGGATTGTTCCCCGAAATGAAAAAGGCGAGAAGCACAAAATACAGCAAAAATTTCCTCTCTTCTGAAGAAGGGTAGGTGATTACAAAACTAATTATGAACTGTAATGAAAGGATGATTAAGGATGAACTGTGGGTATCGTCGTTGTTGTGGTTTGATGGCATTGAGGGCAATGATGTTATAAACAAAACAAAAAAGTGGGTTACTTTAAATACAGCTTCGACAAAGCAGAGATTGACAATGGCGAAAGGCCCATTCCAAAAATAAACAAATTTTGAAGACCCCTAAGCTGGCATAAATTTATAGAACCCTGAGTATTAAACCATTAAACATACTCTAAAAAGTTGTGAAGCTCTTAAAATAAATTACAAAAACAATTATGAACGGAAGAAACTGGAGCAAATTGTTTAAATATTTGAAAACATTAAACAAGTTCAGTCAATGTCTGTTCAATGTGTTCAGTTATTGATTTGAAAAAGTATATTTTATTAATGCTTTTTTTTATTTAGTTATTTAATATTTTTCAAGCTATTTCTAAGGGAAATTATATAATTTTCCATAAGTATATTTTTATTTTGAAAAATATTTAATGTATTTATGTACTCTGGTTACCAGACATTGTTCAAGTCCCTGTAAAGTTTTTGTTGATATTTATTAGTTAACATAAAAAAAAGAAGAAACATTTCAAAGAGATCTATGTTAAATAAGTTTATATTAATTTATTCAATTTTACAATTACAATCGAAACTATACTAAGTATAACAGAAAAACTAGATAAGTTGTTAGCGGCGTTGCAGTGTGTGATAGTGAGACCTATTGAATGAAAGGTAGCGAGCGTATTGGATGAGGCGTCACTACCTCGTTTTACGAGCATTTGTCTCCATCAAAGCTGTCGTTGGCAGGAGCCCTCGCACACTTCGACACTATTTACTCACATCCTCTTCCATCATCTAATGCCTCTTCCATCATGGGATTCCCTTTCCATGGTAAATGGGTATCAATGAAAAAACCTCGGCTGCTAGTGACGAAAATCCATGAACCGGTTCAGACGGGAGGATTGGTCCTGAAGTATATTTATTTAGGTAGTCGTCATTAGTGACCTTTTAGCAATTTCGGAAGCTATTGAGGTTGTACTCATGAAAGAATTATTGCAATATTTCTTCAAATTTTCATCGATGTGACTTACCAGATATAGAAAATGACTCCCGCAAAAATATATACATATCCATATATATATATATATATATATATATATATATATATATATATATATATATATATATATCTGTTGACACATCACCTCCTAGCATGTTTGGATTTTCCTAAAAAAAAACTCACCATGCTCAGGCACACACAAAAAAAAAAAAAATAGGTGTCTTTTCGAAAGCCACCATACATATCGTCGGTACTAATAGCCACTGTCAAAAAGTCGAATCTTGCGACTATTTGACTGTCTAAAAGCAAAATAATTAATAAAAGTTTTTTCACCTTGAAAAGTGGTGATTTTCACATTCGATACTTTGCAATTGTATTGACGATATATCCTTATGTATTTCAACACGCTGAATCTGAATCCGGAGTCCGTTTCACTCCATCATGCCAGGTTTAAGGGCATTTGAAGTTAAAATTTCATATGAAGTCGTTAAAGAAAAATAATTGCGCTTTCATGGTTTTGAGGGTCGCTAAATTCGAATCCGAGGTCTGTTTTACCCCATCGGCGCAAAATCAAGGTCATTTCAAAGACAAATATGTTTATATTGCATAAAATGAATTTTTGACTGCAGATTTTTCAAGTATTTATTTTATTTTTAGCTTTATCACTGAATAATGATAATTATTTTACAACAGCATTTTAAGCATTTTATAATAAATAATATAATGATCATCCAATTATAATAATTGCTCATGAATTTTATATATTTACTGGTTAGTAAATTATTAAAGAAAATATTTTACAATACAGAGTCACAAAATAGGGAATAATCGATTTAAAGTAATAGCATAAATGTTATAGAATATAAGGTAATCAGCTGATTTTTGAACTTCTCGAAGAGATGATTAGCTAGCCTTAGTCTTAATATGATTGGCAAGCGGATCATGCAGGGTATGTACCATGAAGACATTTGATTATATGAAGGGCACAGTGCCAAAGGTGGCTAACCCATATTTTTAAGAAATTTTAGTTATTCACTTTTCCTGATAGAGAATTCTAAGTTTTATAATTGATAGAAATGACCATCGTTTACACCTTATTGATAAGTTCTGACTTCTGTTAGTTTGTTTTGGAACTTACTGCAAAGCTAAATCATGTGAGAGGCAGACTTGACCAACCCATACTGAGGTGTAGCTTTGTTAGAATAGTAAGCAGCAACATGAGTGATATAGTTGAAGCTTCTGATGGTTCTGTGGAAATTCCTGGCTATGGACCTTCAAGGAATATTCTTGAAGCACGCTTGTGGAGGACAAAACCGCAATATTAAGATTGCACTGTTCCTGTCCCACATACTACAGAACTCGCCTAATCTGGTAATCATTGTTTTGTTAAATTATTGATACATAATCATAGAAATCTAAAAAAAATAATTTGTCATTATTTATTAATCTCCGGACTTGTGAGCACTATTGTTTAAGTGTACGTTATTTTTTATTCATGTAAGAGCCAAACATGATTATACTTTTTGTTTTTCATTATCATGTCTAACTATAAAGTTTTTATTATTATGGTATATTCATAAGAATTTTGTCTATCTAATGAATAAAGACCAATTAAAATCGTTTCTGTCACCAACACCAATTTTTTCCGAAGTCTTCTAAGCTTTAACCTTAATGTTCTCAGTTTGTTCTAATTGTGGGTTAGTCACCTTTGGAACCGAGCCCATCATACATCGAGAAACATTATGATTTTAGATGTGAATTTTAAACTTGACTATGTATATTATTATTAACTTTTGATAATTTATTTTTATTTACTAAAATGATGTATCCAAAAATCTATTAGGTTTTTTTGGCCCCGGGAAGTAGTATGCTCACCACGAAACATGTATAGCAATTATAAAATAAAGTAGTCTAAAAAAAGAAAAATAAATTCTATTTTTTATGACGTAGTTAAGCCACATATAACAAAAAAAGAGAATATATTTATTAGTAGAATGAAATATTGTCAGATTTTAATCATTTTGAATGTGTTTATTCCTTCTACCATCACGGACGTTCAAAAGCATCGTAATTACATTAACACCCTCTAGAATGTCAATTCATGCACCACAGAATCAGACCACAACCAAAACCGAGTTAAAATGTAACACAATATACTCCTGCCTACGCAATAATCGAGTTAGCAAATGCCATATAGAGCTCATCCATCAAAGGGAGACCAGCGGATGGAAAGAGGAACCACAAATAGCGGGAGGGGGGTGTGGCTAAGCAAATCCCCAGTCCGGGAGTTGAGCTGACAGAAGCAGCCTGATGGAGACAAATGCTACTAAAAAGGGCGCGCAGCCTACATCTATTCCACAGCAGTCCTTCTGTCTTATAAAAGGCTCATTCGTCTGGTGCACTGCTGGGGAACACCCGTACTCCTTTTCCAAATCTACCTTGTCTTAAAGAGGCTACCACTGCTTCAAATATAAACCAATTCCGATGGAAAAATGAGAATTCCATGAAATGTATTGTAATTTTACTGTGAGAGAATTTCGCACTATTCTTCAATAACTAGAAATTTAATACGTTCTTCGTGTTTAAAGTCCTTATGATTTCTCTTCATGATTTCTGTTCTTTAGTCTTTTCATAATACTACATTGTGCAAGCACAGGGCAACGTTTAGTAGTCGACCTAGAATTAATTTAGGTTAAGGTGTTAATTTTTTAATTTAACTGCTCCTGACGAGGTTTCTTGTGAACGTAAAACAGTAAGAGCTTATTAAGTAAATGAGTTTTAAAGAATATTTTGTTGTGAAATTGTTTTGACCTTCTGCTACTGTAAAATCAAAGAAATAGAAGAAATAACATCCTATAATTTTAAAATATCACCACATTTTTTCTTTTATTTAAATAAGATTATATGGTGACGCTTAAATTAGTGACTGCACTGTTCGTAAGTGGTTTACGCTGCCCTGGGTGAATTTCAAATATCGATAATGATGATTTCACGGCTGTTGTTACTAATAATTAAATTATTTCACATCGACACGTTTTGAACAACTGAAGAAAGCTGGGTGTCCTTAAGATATTTTGGTTCTCTATCACTTTCACTTGTGACGACTTATTTAAAAAAAAAAACATGAAGGATTCTGGAAAAGAATAGTGACTGATGAATAAAAATCAATTTTGTATGAAAGAGTTAAGCGGAATTAGGGATTGCATAGCTAGCAAGACCTGTAACCCGTTTGTGTTCAAGAAAATAATAATTGTTTGCAAGAGACTAGAAGGGAACCTTACTGTTTGAGTTACTGTCACGAAACCATATCTAGTGATGTTTACTCCTCCACTTGAGATAGATTGAAGGCAGAAATTAAAAATACAAATCCAGAGTTGACATATAGAAAAAGAGTCATATTCCAACTTGGTACAATGCTCGCCCCCATGCCTCTCTAAGTACTCGGCTGAGAAGATCTCTATACAACAGAAGAACACCTCACGTTATGAAAAGAAGACCTTACGTTTTTCTTAGGGCATTGATTTTGAGGAGAAATGGATTATGGACCTTTCGATCCATTGAAAAAGGGAAATCACTAATGGTGCTAGTAATGCTTTATTTGTATAAATAAATTTTAAACGTTTAAAGAATTGTAATTTTGGCCTCCAATTCTTAACGAAATTTCCAGACAATCCTCTATATCGAGTTAATCATCTGCGTTGCGCCTTCTCAGAAATAAGTGTCTCTCAATGTTAGGAGTGCTATTACACTTATCTGCTCTAATCTTTGACGTACTGATGCCAAAATCCCAACTCTGATTTTTTACAACCTGACAGACTAGAGGAATCTTTGTAATAAACATTTATGGTGGCTATTTACAATGTTTGTTTCTTAGCGCCGCATCTGCATCAAGGCCATTATTGCCGGGCTATCTATAGGTTGCCATCCTTCCTACACATTCATGTTGGAGCAGGAAATTATTTCAAAGGGCTCATAGATGAAAGAGCTCAACCTGGTGCAGGCAGAACTCGAACCCGAATCCCCCGAAAGAGAATTCTTGGCGTTCGCGAACTGACCATGAAGAGGCCCTCAAATTTTATCAATAAAGAAATGATAACATAGTAATTTAAATAGAGTATTGATTAGAGGAAAGACACTAGTTGTTTGAGCACGGGGACAATGTTCCATTGAGAGTTGTGGTTGCGGAAGAAGAAGACCATCCATCAGCTACTCATGGTTACTTGATGACTCTCAGCCATTCAGGTCCCTAAGTCCGCGGACTTGGTCATCAATCAGAACTCGCTGGCACTTAATCACCGTCTCATGAGTCCCTGGTCATGTTATATTAATAAAAACATCCAGGATGTGATGAATCGTTCTCTCATTCCGAGACGTGTTTTCCAAATACAATAGCTACTGCTTGAAGTTTTTTTTTTTTTTTTTCTTGCTTTTAGTACTTTTGTGAAGTTCCCCACTTCTCTTCCCCTAAAAGGGAGTGAGGGTGAAAAAAAGAATTCTATGACTGGCGGATAATGATTAGTCCTCAATGAGTGTTGACTAATTGGGACTGTTAATATATGGCCGAATCAAGGCCAGCAATCCTCAGGATTAGTAACCTTGAGATTCTGAAAGAATTCCTGCGTTTTATTTTTTAACTTTTTGAGTATTGTTTATACTTATAAGAATATTTTAAAATAATTTTAGCATAAATTTGCTTTAGCGATGACTAAACTGAAAAAAAAAAAAAAACAGTTACAAAAACGTGTAACAAAAAGGTGTCGGCTAGCGTTCACGCATGCGCGGTAGCCATGTACGAAAAAGAAGACTGTATGTTATACAGTACATTACATAAGGGTGTTGGGTGGAGGATCTAAAGCATATGTACTTTCCTGAAGTTGAGCAGCAGGTTCTAAACGAAATTAATTTCTATTTGGTACTATTTTTTTACTAATGAATAATTTATAAGAAAATTAGTTTCTTTCTACAGTTTTAGATTAGTTTTTGGTCATCGAAAAAGCAGTGATGCAAGTTTTTTTCCGATTTGTGCCAAATTATTTAATTAACTCTCTTTACATATTTCGTGTTCTACATACTGTTCTTAAGGGGCCATTGTGACCTTAACATTTTTTTGCAATTGCACTAATGTTTTTCATTCAAAATTTGTCCATATTTTATACGACTTAATTAAATTCAGACAATTTTATTTACATACTGAAAAACATGTATTTCAAATGTGAACTTTAGCATTCACTAATAATGATGTGTTGAATAAGGCTAATTTTTATGTGAAAAACTAAACATTGTCTACGCTGATGGGTTTAAATGAAAATAATGATTTCATAATAAAGCTATATTTTAAGGAAAAAATGTTGGTGAAAGTTGCATTACATTTACAGTTAAGCTCAGTAACATTCTTATTCTGTCTAATTGTTGTATGAAAATGATTCAATTTATGAACACTCCAATATAAGAAAACACAAATTTGATCATTTTTTTTTTAATAATAATAGAATATCTTGCGACTCCCAAATTTTAAAAATTAGATCAATTTTCCACAATTCTGAAAATCTTCGAATAATATTATAAATTTCTTGTATAACTTTATATTATTATTAAATATTATGACTAAGAAATTGATATAGGAGGATTAAAAGTAATTGAATAAAAGTCAATATTGCTTAAATGTGTGTTAATTAAAATATACCTAAGATTAAAGATGTTCATCAGTGAAATATCGACTTCCATACGGATGAATTCTTACAGTGCCGATAAAGGTTGAAATTTAAAAGCAACCAAAATTCATTTTTATGTTAAAATTTGGCTATATTAACTGTCACGCGCGCTACATCCTGGAAATATCCGACAAAAATATATATCAAGGCTTCCGTTTTTTAGAGGTTTGTTCGGGTAGTATAAATCGTACAGGAAGGATGTGGTTCGACAAATTGAGCAGTTAGTCCAAGCTAGGGAAGTAGCGGGAATGAATTCGGGGTCATGAGGAAGGGCTGAGTAGTGGGTGAAACGGAATTTGGGTCCTTTGTGAGCACTATTTGTCCGACTGGCTAATGTAGTGCTTCCAGTAATCCGGGCAACTCTTTGTCCGGTCTGGAGATCTACGACTGCCTATTATGCAAGTCTATTGCTGTCTTTACTCGGTTCAAGACACGACGGTTGTTATTGGAATTTACCGAATGGTTCTGATAGGGGGAAAAAAACTCTCTTTAGTAGCGCTTTCATTGCTCTCAAATAGAAGAAAACTCTCGCATGATGCTCAGCCGATGACACTGGAACTGCCGACTGAGATACGCCTACATGAGAGAACCAAGAGGACACAAAAATATGTTGAACTGTTACACCTATTCTATCTACTCACTATTGCACCTCTTACAATATTAATGTAATTTCTTCCTTCGTCCCGAATGACTAGTATCCTTACAGGATGCCACGTTAACACCCACTCTCTCTTCGCCAATTATGTAGTGTTTTCTTTCCAAGGCATGGCGCATACTATTTTTCGTTATGATTCTGTTGCAGTAGGGCCTATTTTATGCATACACAATAAACCGTTAACATAGACGATTCCCGTATCTACCTTTCCTTCCCTCCCTTTAGGCTGTAGGGGTAGCAAAAAAGAAGAAAGAAGACTTGGACAGGATCTCAATTTTGGCTATGATCAACAAACTGAAGATGAACGCGGACAAGTCCAAGGCGATAGTGATAGGCTCAGCTTTACTCTTTAAGACTCTCCCTCCTATTCTGTCTCCCTTTACCATTTCTACCGGATTAATCAATCCTAGTCCTTTGTTAACCTTCATGCGTTTGCGCGGGCGGTGAGGCAGAGATGGGCATAATTTTATATATAAATAAAGATACGAATTTATTCGTACTTGATATATTTGTAAATACGATTATAAATAAATTCGTATTCATAAGTGTGAATACGAATTTATTTGTATTCACATATATTAAATATAAAAATAGAAATAAAATTTTATTAGAAAATTTTCCTGCGAATACAAATAAATTCACAGAAAAAATTGTAAATATTCACAAAAAATGTGAATATTCACAAAAAATGTGAATATTCACAAAAAATCAAGTTACAAAAATATTCAAATTAAAATAAATGAATAAAAATGTATTCACATTATAATTTGTGAATAAAAATTTATTCACAAAAAAAATCGCAAATAAATTATGAATTTTTTTCGAATTAACGATAAGATCATATTACGAAAGTTATTTTCAGGTGTTTTTTTTTTTGTTTTTTTTGTGTCGGTTAACGTCTAGTTGATTGAAGGTGGTATTATTTTAATAAAGTTTTACATCATGTTGGTGATCCAAACAGCAATAATATGATATTACATTATTAGATTAGTTGTCTGTAGAGGTATTAATGTAGTCATGTTGTCTTTGATATAATTATTTGTATGTTCTTTGTTATTTGTCAGGTCAATGATGCCGAATCAACATCACAAAGTGGCTGTGATTATATTTTCTTTATTTAAATATCATTGTATAGTTGTGTGTCTAAGGTGGTATTAGAATGAATATTGAAGATGGTATTAGGATGGATGTAAAACGTAGCCCACCCAATCCTTCCCAATACCACCTTCTATATCCTTCCTAATTCCACCAGGTCTGGCCGCAAGTTTCTTCAAAATTAAAACAAAAAATCACCTTAAAATAACTTTCGTAATTTCATGTTATCGTTAATTCGAAAAAATTCATAATTTTTTGGGAATAAATTTTTATTCACAAATTCTAATGTGAATTTATTTTTATTCATATATTTTAATGTGAATATTTTTTTAATCACTTGATTATTTGTGAATATTCACATTTCTTATGAATATTTACATTTGTTTTTCTGTAAATGTATTTGTATTCGCAGGAAAATTTGCGAATAAAATTGTATTTGTATTTTAGCGCGGTTCCTCCCTCCCTTCATAGGGAGGAACCCCGCTTATAAGGTTGATCACATGAAACAATCCGTAAGTGCTGCCTAGAAAATTTTGCGTTTCAGAACCCCTAGAGACCGAAAATAACGGTGGTTCAAATTTGTATATATATATATAAGAAAATGTAACAAAACTGAAAACGTAAGTATTCTCCGTGTAGAGTCAGACATCTGTCCGGGTCGAGGTAGTAGGCAGGCTTCAGGTAGGCTTTTATAGCACTTCATAAATCAAGATACATCCTAGGGCTGCTGACTTTACCTGTAGGAAGTCATGCAGTCAAACGCTATATTAGAAATATAATTATATTTTGTGGTTGTATGTGGCCGTAGTACATTAAAAAATAACACTACTTTCTCATTTTCTTGTACAATTTTATTTTGTTTAATTGCATTTAAAAGTAAAATGGATATGTTAGTAATGCAAGTTAAGTAAATTAGAAACATATTCGTAGTAGAGTCTTCGTAGACCGAAACTTGGGACGGCGGAAAGAGTAATTTCCGCTTAGGATAGTTTCATCCCTAGCCGACAAACTTGTTTTTGTTTTTCGTGTTTTTTTTTTTTTTAATTTTTGTTTACATTAGGAATGATCTAAACAAAGTAATAACTGTTTCTATTCTAAGTGTACAAAATGACACTAGGAATATGAATGGAACCGCGCTAAAATAACGCAGTTCCTGCGAGTCGGACTTTTTTATATTTAATATATGTGATTACAAATAAATTTGTTTTCACACTTATGAATACGAATTTATTTATATCCGTATTTACAAATATATTAAGTACGAATAAATTCGTATTTTTTTTTATAAATAAAATTATGCCCATCTCTGCGGTGAGGTAACCGCCTTTTTGTAATTTCTTGCCACATTTATTCCAGAAAGGTAAGAAAGCGATGGGAGGGCCTTGTATTCTCTAATTGTACTCGCTCGTGACAAATCCTGCTCAAAGTTCAAAGGTCTGCGCACAGCCGGCTAAAATTACCTTTTAGGCGAACCAAGTTCATATAAAATATTTTACAAATTTCTCACTAAATATTGTCTAGTATTAGTTAAAAGAAGGGAAAATGTAAATATTTACTTTTTTGGATCGTCAAAGGCCGACAGAGGGGATTATTTTTGTATTCTTTTTATATCTGTTTTCTCGGCCTCTCATCCCTTTAATATCCAACAATAACAACCCAATTGTTTCATCATATGTTAGAAATGAAACAATATTCACGGTGCTAATGGCCCTAGGAGTCGATGCACCCCAAAAAAAAAAAAAAAAAAAAAAAAATAACAACCCAATCGTTCAGTTAACTGTTTTAATACGTTGATATATTTTGGTAATTCAGTTATTGTAAATTAAGTCTTATAAGTTTTATAAAGATAAATTTTATTCCTATATATCAAATTAACTGTTATTCTTAAGGGAGGAATATTCCAGAATGAAGGGTTATTTATTTTATTGTTTTTTTTTTGTTTTTTTTTTAATTTCATTACAAATAAACTTTACTGATGTGAACTACTTCAAACGTAACATTTGTCAAAACTATGATATATTCAACATGGAGTCGGAATAAATTAACAAAAAAAATAGGAGTGTTCCGTTGGACAAATGAATATTCCGTGAGAAATACCGACTTACGGAACCAAAAGAAATTGTAGTTTCCGGTCAATCTTTTATATATCTTTCCGGGTGCCATTTATGTATAAACATCCAGATTTTTAAAAAGAAAATATCTGGCGCTTTTCAGGAGGCGGACGTGTGTTTTTTGACGCCTGGTATATATAAATATATATATTTATTGTTGAAATGTAATGTGTTGATGTTTATTGGAGATGAGTGGTTTGAGGAAGCAATAGAGAGGTGATGATAGAGTCAGGGATTAGTTTCTGCTCCGATGATCCCTGGAACCTGTTGAAGCGAGAGGCAGCACCCACCCCCGTACTTCCTACAGCGGGGGTCACTCCATTCATGTGAGTCGTATCTCATGTCAAAAATCCCTCCTCATACAAACCATTTAGCTTATTTAGAACCCTAAACTACCACTTTTCCATGTTAACCTTTTTCCATAATCCTGAACACAATATAAAAAAAAAAAGTTCCGTTGTTGAAAGATACTTGCCGACGCGTAAAATAAAAGAGAATATTTATATAATAAAAAAATGGGAAACACGCCTATAATAAGAAAACATTTCGGTGCTAATGACCCAGATGGTGCGACTCACAGTGGTACCGAGATGAAAAAAACCACAAAATCGAAGTTGTTCAATCGTATCAATAATCCAGTTAGTAACTGAATGCAAACTGATAACTTGACTGGCATAATCAGAGGCGAGGGACAATATATAGAAATCACATTAGAAATTTTGAAACAATCTAGACTGATCGAAACTCTCTAAACACAATTAAATCCCCAAAATAAGTTATAATGTAATGGACTGGAAATTGGAAAATTGATATTGCACATTTCTTTTTCTTTTTTTTATTATCAGTTTCTCAGTTAAATTTTTAGCATAATTGTATATACGAAAATAGTCTAAGTTGTAAACACGAAGTATGTTCCTCCTTTTTTATTACGAAAAAGTCAGGAAATTTAGAATAGCTTTCTTTTGGTTAGATTCACATACTTAAATGCATTCATTTTTACATTTACTCCCAACTAGTCTTATAGTAAATTTACTCATATTTCTATTGGTTTCTCTTCATTTCTTTTAGAACCACCTGACATGGAGCTGCAACGATTATTATTCTAAAAACCATGTTCGTCTCGAAAAAACATTACAACGTTTTCTCTCTTATGTGTGAGAATTCGGAAAATCCCCTCCCACAATATGGCTAGACATTTACGGGACACCGTGTGTGTGTATATATATATATATATATATATATATATATATATATATATATATACCTTATGTAAACAGGTACTGGCTACTCGCAACGTTGCTTATCTTCGCTGATTTAAGGGAAGAACCAGTGTTTTCAACATGGCTATAGCCGGTGTCCTTTAAGTTATATTACTACAAGTCAATACTTAGAATATTGATAAGATCTTACATTTTAGATTTGAAAAGAGTCACAACACTGTTGTCTATAGATGTCGACAACTGTCTAAAATGACTGTCGGAAGAGAGAAATCGAAAAACCATCCGAACGACAAATTCTCGATCTACGACTGCAGTAAAACTGCAGAGGCAGGCTAGTAAAAGTCTAAATGACCCTGTAAGAGGGGGGAGATTTACAGTCATAAATCTGTTTAGTTACTCACAGGAGCATTGAGCTTTATTTTACAACCTTGTGAGTCTAGTTATGGAGGGGCAGTGCTTCTCAAAACTGTTAAACCTTGAATACATTTGCACTCACATTGACGGGTCTTTAAGTTTATTGAAGCCTTGAAGGTAATTGCAAGTCTTCGATGCGACGATTCTATTTTCTCTTCTAAATAGTTCAGATGATGTTCTTTCCCAAGGCCCTTTAATTGCACAAGCCTGCTTAAATTGAGGGATGATTTAGCATGAAATATTTTGAAGAGTATAATATTAATATTAACACACACATATATATATATATATATATATATATATATATATATATATATATAAATTTTAATAAAGGCCTTATAGTTCACAAAATTGCTTGAAAACTCCATTTTATTCATGTCGACTAGTTTCTGGCAAACTTGGCCTCTCTTCACAGCCACACTTTTGTTATACATAGTAGTCGTCATCTAATAAATTAGTCCAAACAAAAAAAAACACAAAATACATTAAAAGTTTTTTTTTAAAATCTTAAGGGAACAATCACCAGCCGAGTACGAGACCAGCCATGGCTGGTGATTGTCCCTTTCACTACACTACATTTCGTCTATTCTCTACACATATTTTTGGAACGTAGTGATTTTGGCCTAAATTACATCCCCTTTATGTGGTACGATTTAGCTGGTTAACGAAATCGTCTAATCGTATGTTATGGGAATGCTATATAACAAGTTTCGGGATCAAGAGCAGATATTCTCTTTAAATCGTATTCTACACAAGGAACAACACAGAATACGTTTTGCATTAGTTTTGTTTTCTTAATTAACTTGTATTTTTTCATCGTCCTTTGCGTTTGCGAAGAAATTTTATAAGAAGTAATTATAATTAACAAGACATCCCACTGTGTTACAGCGCAATATGACTTTGCCACTAATTAAAGGACCGCTGAAAATTAATACAAAGTTATACAATCACATAAAAAGAGCTTTAAAAAAAAATACATATGGACAAAGAAATGCGAAAAAAATCTACAATTTTCATTTGTTATTACACTTATGAAGTTTTTATTTTTAATTGTATCATACTTTCCTTTGTTTTTACACATTTAAAATAGTTTAGAGTACATTTATAACTTAACTTTTAATGGCAAATTTAAATTTTAGGTTCTATACTTTTAATGGTCTGTCTCAATTTTGCATGCATGCTGAATATTAATAGAGCAAAGTACCTGTTGTTGAAATATCCAAAATGTCTTTATTTATAAATTCAGCGACTTCACAAAAACATTGCCAAAACATTTACACTATTGACCCCTATAAGGTCAAAAGGCCACCTGTAGATTAGATAAAATGAATTTGTCGGTATATTCCTCTAGAGGTTTGCTGACACATGAAGTCCTTAGTGACTTGAGTGGAGAATGCAGTTCTGTGGGTAGACATATATGTTTAAGACATGAGTCGCAAATTCGCTCTTGATTCCGCGGACGTGATGCATCTAGACGTTCCAATCAACCTGTTATCTCCTGGAATATTTATCAACCCGAGCCGTGATCCGATTCTATGCACATCACCTGTCCCGTTGTGAAATAGACTCAGTGAGGCTGTCACTGCGGATATCACTTAATAATTTACATATTTTGGCGGTCTTGTCGATTCAAGTACGTGCCACTATCAATTACACTAATGGAACTCGCTCAGAAATAGTTGATACGCTTAAATGTTTCAATATTAATTGAAACGTTTGACAGTTTATTCATTTATGTGTGCCAAAGCAATTAATATCTATTATATTTATCAATTGGTGATGCTCCGCATATATGGCGGAATTAAACCCTCTTCTCTCTGCCACGATGCCACTCAGAAAAATAATTGTACTCAAAGAATAAATTGAATCGGTTGAAAATTGAGATCTAAAATGGTTTCGTTTTGTTTGTTTTTAAGGGAAGACAATAGATTATAGTTGTCAATAGACAACAATGATCCAAGCGGATCATTGTTGTCTATTGAAATAAATTTTTTGAAAGCATTAGCTAAAAAAAAAAAAATATATTTGAATTGGAAGTTACTGCAATTTGAGGGGGACAATTATGATCACTTACTAGGGGAAATAAAATAAACCTAAAAAGTAATAAAACCAAATTTCATATAATCAAAGTGAACAGAACTAAAGTTAATTAAAACTTTTCATATTTTAATATTTGTATTTTCCTTTCACTTTTTTAATTAGGTTAATTATATTATATTAATTAGATCCATAGTGCTCAAGAATCTCACCCGGGCTCAATTTCAGAGAGGGACATGTATGACCATTTGGTTTCGAACGGCTTCGTAGGCTCTGCGATCTGCGAAAATGTGTTTAATAGAAACCGTGCATTCAGGACTAGATAATCTTTTAAATAATTAAGAATGGGTGGGATTAGTGTGCCCAATTCTTATTCTCGACAGAACCACCTCATCTTGCCTTAACTCTTGAGATGAGGCTTTCCATGCCGAGGTAGTGGATTTTATCTCCCTTAACTGTTAATCTGTCTTTCGAAACTATTTGTATTTGTGTTTTGAGAACAAAAGAAACTTTAGAAGCGCTAAAGCATCTGAGGGTAGGATTTACTAGTGACGGATGGCTTTTTTAATCGCTTGTTTTGCTGCTAAATCTGCTTTATCATTACCTCTTATTATTTTGTGGCTAGAAACCCAGCAGATAGGAACATGTCATTCTTTCTTTGTACTGTAAATGCATCCCCGTAATGGAGTCCGAAATTGTCGTTTTGTGGAAATTTTGGTTTGGAGACATAAGAAAAGACAATTAAATAAACAAATTTATTAAATTAAATAAGAAACATATCAAAAGTAAATCTTTATAAAAAGTTCTACACTTTTTCTAAGAAAATGTTAAGTGCATTTTTTATTTAGGTTAAATAAGCCTTTTCTCTATTTCCTCTAGATTGTGTGTGATATTTTGAATATTTTAATATTTTGTACATTATTAATATGTGAGGGTTGTATCAATGTGATGTCTGCCTTCAGAAAGTATGCAAGTAATTATATATTTTATAGAAAGATAAAATTAAGTAATTAAATTGACTTCTATGCGAAAAAGGAGATGGATTTTACGAGTGCATTGTTTTGGGTTAAGTATGGTAACATTTAAAAAAAAAAAAAAAAAAAAAAAAAAAAAAAAAAAAAAAAAAAAAAAAAAATCAAGATTATGTTGATCCCATAAAGGCCGATAAAAACAAGAAACCACAAGGTACGACTTGACCAAGCTGCCAATAGATTGAATAATTTAAATCCCAACATATCAGCCCTTCTGAACAATAAACATCAAAATATAATGGAATGGTAATGAAGCTGGAAAGTTGAGACGAAGCGTAACTTTGACCCAGTTAAGGCACAAAGTCAATTATCGTTCTATCACTAAGGGTCTAGATTTGGCACCACCTCTCTCCTAGCAGCATTAATACTCACAATCATGTGTGCAGTATATTCCAAGGCAAGCCTGGATTACATTCCAGAATAATTATTCACTACTAAATAATGATGACATATTTTACAATTTCGTTTCTCTGTTATTATTAGTTTACTTAATGTAACATGTAATACTGACTATTTCAAAAAATGAATTACATTCAAACTGAATTAAGAAATACTTATAAATTTAATATCCTATTCATTGGACCTTTCCTATTCATTAGTTCCACATAATATATTTCGCTATTTCTATAAGCGATATAAGGTTGAACCTATGAATGGAACTAGAGAACTCTTCGTAAAAACCCTATCGGTCCCCGACCCACTAATCCTAAAGAGATGGCTGCATTCTTCCAGGAAATAGGAATCAGCGAGGACACGCAGGATAGCTGAATCAATTTTTGTTGACTCGCTCGCCATTATTCATTATGTGGCTGAAAATGGAATTTATGGTATATTTATTAGTAGTATTTTATATTATATCGTTGTTTTTTCTTATTTCTTTATTGTAACTAATTTCATCATTATTTTTCATTTTCTTATTCTTTTTTTTTTTTTTTTTTTTTTTTTTTATTTCTTTGCAGTAACTAAAGTAAATACGTATGAATGATGTGTCTCGAAGCAACCGAACTTTGTATTGTAAAATAAAGTATTTCCATTTCTTCATATATATATATATATATATATATATATATATATATATATATATATATATATATATATATATAGCATTAATGTCTCCCTCAAGCTATTTAAAGGAAAATTAATAAACGAGGTGAAATAAATATGAAAATAATTATAAAGTATATTATTACGAATACAAAAATGAAACAAAAAATATATATATATATATATATATATATATATATATATATATATATATATATATATATAAGGAAAGTTTTGATACCTTAAAATCTGATGAGAAAATTTTACTATAAAAATGTGTTCACTTTCTATTGTAACTTTAAATAACAAAAAAACAAAAATGTTTAATGTATTATTTAAGGGAGGTTGGAAAGGAAATATCGGTTGGCTGGGCAGGGATACTGCGGATGGAAAGGCGATGGCTGGATGCTATTTTCGCAAATCAGATTTTCACTCCCCTCCTTTCCGGATCGTGTTGATTTCAATTCAATTTGGAGCAAGGATTTCCTCATTCCCTCTTATTTCTCTTCTTAGCCATGTCTTCACTCAGTTTTAATACTAAAATTGCCTGTTTCCCACACAATAACTGAAGGAATTCACAATGGCCACAGCTGGTAGATATTCTATAATGGTGATCTTATCAAAAGTTAAGATTGTTGGTTATGTCAGGAGTATTTTATTTATTTGCTGGCATTATTTCTTCTCAGAAAGCCTTCTTTATTGTGGAATTTTCATTTAAGCACTTTTTTTCTAGTTATTACGTCCAAACAACAAAATCTCAAGTATCTTCGCAACTGTTATGATTGGTACTATGTTATCACTTGCTGAAGGAAACAGACTCTTTTACAATAATTGCTATTTTGTGTATATTCCGGAATCTTCCTTGGCGATCCCGACCTGAATGTAAGGCATTAACCTAATAAGTACAATGAACACTTAGAGAAGATTAAAGTATGTATTAATTTTTTGCTGTTTACGTCATTAAGAAATGTTTCTCATAAAATAAAAATAGCTTACAAAATAAAATGAGTAGTGTAATTATAAAGAATTGAAGGAGAGAAAAAGGGTGAAATGTAGAATGGAGGTACATGGACATTTTGATGGAAAGAATTAAGAGAATTATATTACATTATTAATTAAATTTTAAAAAACACAGAGTTTTATGCAAGTAATGTAAGGGGAGTAGATAAAAAACACAAAATATGGAAAAATTGACATTAGCCCTTTTAGAACAAACAACAGAATTTTACGTTTGAAAACCACTATAAACAGACATTATGAACACTATAGCATAGTTCTAGGCGCACGGTAGTTACATAGGTATTGTACTACTAGGTGTGAGTAAAGCTGGAAATTTTCATAATTCTACATCGAATAGTATCAACAAGAGTGTTTCTTTGTGGGGGCAGGAACTTGGCCTCTATTTCACATTTATGTTTTTTTGGGGATAGATTTATCTCAATCTCTCTATGGTGAGTAATTGATAAAACTAATGAGACATGTTTTATTGTTAACCCATTATTGTTCCAATATCATATTAGCTTTTCAAGGCGTTCCCACCTGCCGGTTTTACCTATTTATTCACAGTAATTAGTTGATGAAGTAAGTTTTAGGCTGCATTGAATTATTCTTAATGAGAATTTTTATTCTTTATGAGCCTTAGACTATATATCTTGAGAGAAGATTTGCCTCACCCTTGGCAGGAAATGAATTTATAACTTATTTGCTATTTAATTTTCTTTTTAATTCTATTATAATGTAGTCGTGAATATGTGATATAATCCTCTTTTATATCGTCCCTACCATGTTAAACTATCAAATATAAAAATCGGAGCAAAGTAGGGATCGAACATATTCTATCCATTGACGAAGTAATATATTGAAAAGTGAGATTTTGGAATATTTCATTAAGGCATTGAAGTCTGTTCTAAAGGTGTTAGAGTTGCGAACATTTACGAAACGTCGTATCGTCCACAATCGAAGAGCAAAAACTCGAATCTGAAAAACGAGTTTTTGCATACTCGATAGTTTGACATTGCAGGGTCGATATGATCTGTGGCAATTTTCTTTTCGAAACACTAACCCTCGCATACGCATTCACCTCGGGGATAAACGGTAGTTTAGTAAAATTTATTTAATAGCAAAACGTGAAAACAATGGTCGTGATGTAGCTTGTGTGCAACGTAGTAGCACTTGCAATGCGCTAACGCCCCAACAGACGTTACGGAAACTTGATGTTTATATATTCTGAATAAATATCGAAAAGTTATTTCTGTCCATTGAATGGAGACTAGATGTAGATGGGATGATAGCAGGCCCATTCAGAAGCTATGGTTATGCTTTAACGGAGCGGTATGCCAATCAATAGATTTCACAGGGGCAGTCCGTTTTCGCGTCAGTTCTATAACAGGCCTTCAATCTTCTGGAAAATTTCATTCTCTCCAAACAGCCCCTGTCAAAACCCTCAATTTTACAACACACAAATATAAAAGTGGAATTTTTCTTCAAATAAACATATTTTATACAATATTTAAATCAATATTAGCACCATTCGTTAACAAAATTTCCCATTGTTGACTCATGTAACAGCCAAATAAGTTTAAAAATCTTCTTCAATGGGACTATTGGGAATCCACATTTTTGGCGCTTAAATACTTCTAAAGTGTCTGACGTGCGCCATTCATGAACCAACAAAACGTTATAAGCAGAAAAAAAGCTCCACTTTAAGAAATTAGCGTCTCATTTTTATTTGTGTACCACTTTATTTCATATTTTGCCCTAATTAATTTAATCGATCAGACATACTTTGTATTTTAACATATAAAACATACTCTGGGAAAAAAGTACAGATTCAATAGAACCATGGGCATATATAGAAAGTAATTTCGGGAGGGGCTGGGAAAATGTCGGGGGGGGGGGCTGAGACCATTTCCTGGGTATGGAATACTAAAAATTTAGAGCTTGGAATAGTTTTAGGCTACTAAAACGCAATTACACGTAAAATAAAATATTTTTGATGAACTAAGTGATCTTATTTAATTTATTTTTAAGGGTTTTTACCATCAAATGAAAATTTCGGGGGGGGGGGGGGGGCTGCAGCCCCCTCAGCCCCTCTTATATACGCTAGAACCACCACATCCGCTAAACGTTTCGAATGTGTTGGTTGTCTTGCATTCCAAAGTTATCCACTAAATATAATCATTATATGAAAAAACGTTGTTTCTGCTAGTTGGACTTTTTTTGGTACTAAATCCGCAATATTTTCTTTTGTAATAGTGCATATTCAGAATTGTAAAGAGAAAAAAAGAAAGAAGGATTCAAATCTTTCAATTCTTTATAGAGATCCGAGATTTTGAAGAAAGATTAAACCACAAGTTAAAGGATTGTTTCTTTTAGTGAGGCTTCATCACAAGAGGATTTCTCATCTTTTTCTTTTCCATTTTCTCCCATTTTGAAAGGATGAAAAAAAAATGAGGGAAGCCCTTGATCAAGATTCCATTGTAGCCTCTGACCAATGAGATCTGGAACCGGCAAACAATTCCCAGAGGAGTGGAAAATGTCTTTTCATAAACCTCTTAAGATTGGTTTTGAGGAAAATAGGCCTCCGCTGCCCCTCGGTTGCTCTTAATTCTTAGGGGTTTCTCGCTCGATTGACTATCGGATCTTTAGAGTGGTTCGACGGAAAGTAATAAAGTGTAAGTAAATTGACTCCATGGCGGGGTTATGGTCCCCTCCTTCAAAATACTTTGAATCATTTTTTTTGTGTGTGTTTGGGGTCGGTTGGAGCACTTTATGACTTCGGTCTCTTTCAGCATCATTGAGTAAGCCAGGGTGCTTTCGTTCCGCTTAACATTGGTACTGTGGGTGGTCAATTTTAAAACGGGACGTTTATTAAAAATATCCCTGTAATGGTACAAGTTTATCGGATAAGAGTAACATCATTTGCTAATTATATTGAATAATGTATGTTGCATTACAGTGTTAATGGCTCCCATCTACCTTTTCTAGAATTTAAAAGTGGTATCAGGGTCACCTGTGGAGAAGTGATCAGATTTCAACTGCATAACCATTCTCACTTGTCCTGTTATCCATTAGTTGATCGCATGACAGGAATAGAAATGTACAATTATTCCTATAAATATTAGCGAATTTGTCATTAGAACTATATTTGTGCATACATTTTTTTGTTCATTAGTGTGATGATATTTTGTTAGTGTGATGCTATTTTTGGTAAGTGAGTTGTAAACATTTCGTGGGGCTGGTGGATTGTTTAAGTCAGTAAATATTTGTTTACCTAAAATTGTCTTAGAATTGCATATGCAAACATGTATTTTTTTTTTTTTCATAAGGCAATTCAACCACACGGGTCATTGTTGCCTATTGAAATTTACTGAAGTAAATGTTAATATATTAGAGGAAAAAAAACACTAAATAAATTAACTTGTTGAAAATAAAATACACTAATATTGAAACTAAAGATCAGGTTAAAAAAAAATTAAAGTTAATTGAAATGTTTTATATTTTAATATTTGAATTATTATTTTTTTTTTGTAAATAATAGCTTATTATATTTTATTAAATAGCTCAGTGGCTCTCAAAAAACTCAACGCTCTCTGGCTTGATTCATGGTCGTCTCCAAATATATCACAGAGATGACCATGAATGTCCATTTGGTTCCGAGCTGATTCGTAGGCTCTGCATTCAGTAAAAATGTGTTTAATAGTAAGATATTCGCCACAATCACTGCATTCAGGCCTTAATTCTCTTTTAAATTAATATGCATGGGTGAGATTAGTGTGTCCAATTCTAATCCTCGAAAGGACCACCTTATCTCGCCTAGTGCCTTGGGATGAGGTTTTCCATGCCGAGGTAGTGGATTTAATCTCCCTCAACTTATTTTCTCTATTTAGGAACCATTTATGTTGCCAATTTGAGAAAATATGGTATTTTAGATGTGCCACAGCATCTGACGGCAGGATGTACAAGTAAGGGATGCCTTCTTTAATAGCTTGTTTGGCTGCTACATCCGCATTATCACTACCACTTATACCATTGTGGCCAGGAATCCAGCAGAGAGTAACATGTTGATTTCTTTTGTAATGCAAATCTATTCCCTTAATGGTGTCTGAAATGATCACATTTCGGGAATAAAAGTATTGTAATGAAAGGAGAGAAGATAGAGAATCAGTGTATATCACCAAGTTACTATTATTTTCGGATGAAATATTAACCGCTTTGCTTATTGAAAGTAATTCCGCTGTGTATATCGAACTTAAATTCTGGAGAGACAACATTTGTGTTCTGGCATTACAAACTATCGTACATCCCACGCCGTCAGTAGTTTTCGAACCATCTGTTAATACCTCTGTTGCTCCTGGATACTTCAACCTGATTCTATTGAATTCAGCTTGAAATATGGTAGGAGCGATGTCTCCCTTGATATATCTGGTCAGCGAAAGATCGATTTTAGGAGCGTGAAGAGCCCAAGGCTCGAGATTCGGAAATGCCAGCTGATGAAGTTTGCTTAGATCGAAATCTAAATCTGATAGTAATCCTATGCATTACTAAATGAATAGTAATCCTCTGGATCTGATAGTAATCCTATGGATCCACAAGGTAAAATTGGCCTATGCCAAGCCTGGTCAAATAACTTTTAGTCTTCTTCCGTTTTCCTTCGGCCAGGCTGTTGTATTTTTTTAATTTGTCGCAACTTGCTTTCAGAGCTATTCCATTCTTTCTACCAGACATTTAATTTTCTTGAACCCTTATTCATACTTATTTCCATCCTTTCTTAAATTTTCTTTTATAAATCTAGCGAATTATCGAAATAGTCAAAATTATTATCGAATAGGTAGATCTGATGATTTATTAAATGGTAATGATTAAACTTTTATAAATCTCATTTTACCATGCTATTATTTCATCGACGTTTATTATTGTATTGTGACGAGACAAGTGGACCCATTATTAATAAATTACTGCCGAGTTAATCTCTTAATTGCTACTACTGAATTGTAAGTCTCTTAGTGAATACATAATCCCTCGAGTAAACCAATTCATATTGTGACATTTCTCACCAAGATCCAGGATTTTCCAGAAATATCTTCCTAGCACAATCCTCATTTGAAATACAAATGGGTTATTATATTACGGACTGGAGCTGTACAGTCTCCGCGATGATACAACTTGAAGTTGCATTAATCACAACCTATAATAAACTTAAATTACAGTACTGACCACCCTAACGGAATTGCTAATCTTGTTACCGTCGTTCTATTGATCTCCCAATAAATTCGCCACCGCAACTTTAGACTAATCGCTAAAGTGAAGGGAATGTTCCGATTTTTGTGAACATAATAACAGACAATATAGACATTTATTAATAACTGTTTAAAAAAACGTAAGCTATATATTACATCAGTAAAAGAAATAGCTCTAACGAAAAAAAAAATAATTATTTCTACTTTCGACTTACTTTGATTTCGATATAATTTCATGCTTTGCTTTTTCAATTTTTTTTTTCTTACGATTTTTGTTCTAATCTCCAGTAGAAGCAGGAGCACTCCCATTACAGCATACGAAGATTCAGCTGTTACTTAATTAATATTTCTCAATTAAAGCTTGACAAAAACATCCCCTAAATGAATATCTTAATAATAACCAAAGAAACCGTTTTCCCCAAAAATCTTAGCCCAAAAGAGTTTATGATTTATTATTGGATCTTCGTATAACTATAAATACCATCCATATATCATGACTCCATTTCATCCAAAGCCTTAACTCAGTCCTTGCATTAACTTCACTTTTACAACGTATATTAAAAAAAAAAAAAAAAAAAAAAAAAAAAAAAAAAGCATAGACCGTTACATATTTCGCATATACTAATACAGGCAATTATTAAGCCTACTTGTAAATGTACGAGAAATTTACATGCATGGTTCGCAAAACAATCAGGGAGTGTGGGCGATACTTAGCTCATCAGAACCTTATGATATAAGGTAATATAACAAATTATATTATGCTCGCACGGCGACCTACAGTAATTATACAGCTGAGCTTGCCATCGATACAGCTCTGAACAGCTGTTCACCAACCAAACCTAATGTAACCATATGTACAAAATCATTTTCTGCTCTCCTTGGTAGCGTAAGGCATACGCTAAGACTAAATATATTAAATTTAGCTTACATAAGCAAAAAGGACTGGCAATGGAATTACCAGAAAGATTGTCATTCAGTAACAGAATAAGTCACTGATTTAATGGATGGAATATTGAAGCCTCGTTAATCACTGTGCAACCTTTCCTACATTCATTAGAGAAGTTTGGTGCAACATTGTCATCTTGATTTCATGTCCCTATACGTTCTAGACGTGGCGAATCACTTGCATTTTTCATAGCTTGACTATTACTTGATCCAGTTGCAGTATTATAATGCGTTGAGGCAGTAAATCTGTAGCTGTATGTTAAGCGAAAACCTTCTGACAAATGCTGAGCCTGAGTCCTGATGAATGGGACCTCATCAATCCTCATTCATTGTTCTAGCCAGCAGCTCACGGAATCTCTCTCTCCCCCCCCCCCTCTCACCCCCCCCCCCCCCCTCTCACCCCCCCCCCCCCCCCCTCTCCCTCTCTCTCTCTCCCTCTCTCTCTCTCTCTCTCTCTCTCTCTCACTCCCTCTCTCTCTCACTCACTCCCTCTCTCTCTCTCTCACTCCCTCTCTCTCTCTCTCTCTCCCCCTCTCTCTCTCTTTCTTTCTCTACTCTCTCTCTTTGACATAGAAACACACAAAAGCAAACTCTCACTTTCTCCTTCCCTCCCCCTAGCCCTTACGGCTTTCTTGTGGTATCTTATATATATATATATATATATATATATATATATATATATATATATATATATATAAATATATATATAATTCTCGATCCACAGTGTTTGTGGCCGAACTCCTCCGAAACGGCTTGGCCGATTTGTATGAAATTTTGTGTGTATACTCGGTAGGCATGAGAATAGGTCTTAAACTATTTTTCATACCCCTAAGTGATAAGGGTGGTCTACCCCAACATTTTGTTTAGCACATTTCCTCCCTCCCCATAGGGAGGAACCCCGCATATAAGGTTGATCTCATGACGCAATCCAGAAGTGCCGACTAGAAAATTTTGCGTTTCAGAACCCATAGAGACCGAAAATGATGGTGCTTAAAATTTGTATATATATATTTGTCTGTTCTCTCTCTAGGTCGAAGACAAATGGTCCGATTTTGATGAAATTTGGTACAAAAATCCGTCTTCCAATTTGAAAGGTCAAGTTTGTTAACCAGGAAAATCCGTCCACTGGAAGATGGCGTTTGGGACGAAATTCGCGCAAAAAAAATCGTAACGCTTACGTTTTTGAGTTCATAAGCTTGTAAGTACTCGTTTTATAGGCTTCTAGGGCTAGGAAAACGAATGAAACCATTTTCAAGGCGATAGCTTTAACCGTTTAAAATTGGTAAAATAGTTTTTGGTTTGGGTACTTAGAACCATGGGATTCAGTTGAAACATTTTCTGCATGTTCTACTTTCATTAAAACTAATATGTTGAAATTTTCGTTACGTTTGGAGTTAAGAAAGGGTTAGAATAACATATTTTATTAACAGACATAACAAGTTTTGGTAACTTTGTATACTTTCGTTAATATCTCGAAAAAGGTTGAGAATCTTGGCAAACGGAACATTACCATTAGAAAGCTTACTTAATGCTTTACAAAAATGGTTCTGATGAAAGTTTTGATTAGGCGATGTCAATCGGAAAAATAAGTGCTTAAAACTTTAAAGTAATTGATTTCGCTTATTCGAACTGTTCTTTTAGCACTTTCCTCCGAAGGAAAGTAGCTATTCAGGTTGGACTCATGACGGAATTTTTGAAAAATTTCTTCAAATCTTTATCGATCCTACCTAGTAGACACCGAAAATGACCCCCGTTAAAATTTATTTATATATATATATATATATATATATATATATATATATATATATATATATATATATATATATATATATATATATATATATGTGTGTGTCTGTTAACACGATAGCGGCCAGAGTTTTTTGTTTTTTCGTCACGAAACTTAGTATATAGCATTCAATTAGCAAACGATTGAACGGGTTCGTTAACCACCAAAATCAGTCAACCGGAAGGGGGGGTTTACCCCGAACCCAAAACACTAATTTGGCTATGTTAGCCGTAATATTTGTTATATTTCAACGAAACTTGGTATTCGTAGTGGTGATATAGAGAGAAAAGTGAGATATAAAAATGAACTAAATCGGTTCATTAGAAGGGGGGTTTACTCCGGACCCACAATACCAATTCGCCACTACCAGCCGTGATTTTTGGTATATTTCGACGAAACTCGGTATTCGTAGTGGTAATCCACAGGTAAATATATGTTGTAAAAATAAACTAAATCGGTTCATTAGGAGGGGGGGTTTACTCCGGACCCACAATACCAATTCGCCACTACCAGCCTTGATTTTTGGTATATTTCGACGAAACTCGGTATTCGTAGTGGTAATCTACAGGTAAATATGTGTTGTAAAAATAAACTTAATCGGTTCATTAGAAGGGGGGGTTTACTCCGGACCCAAATTCCTAATATACTCATACCGGTCATAATTTCTGCTGTATTGTAACGAAACGCGGTATACGTCGTGGGTAACTCATGAGAAAGAAGTAAAAATGAGCTGAATCGGTCAATCGGAAAGCGGGGGTTTAATTTTTAATATAGTTCAATAGAAAAGCCCACCAGACGTAGGTTCACAAAGCCGCCGCAAGGAGCGCTTTCTACCACTTGAGTGACTGTATCCTGTTCCTGCGTTAGATCAAAATACGATAATATGAGGTTTTTTGTATTTATTACGTAGTGTAATAGGTACCATGTGTAAACATAACTCTGGAAGCAAATTAATAATTGATCAGTTACTCATTACTCATTACAAATTTAAAAGAGAACTATTCATGTTTTTATTTAATTTATGTAGGATATTTTAAGCAAATTTTTCTGGAAAGCAGTCTACACTACCCAAATTCTGAGGAAAGTGCTTAGTTATGCAGCTCCTGCGTGACGGACTTTTTGTCTTTGATTTTGGTGCTTAGAATTATGGGATTCAGTTGAAACATTTTCTGCATGTTCGAATTTTATCAACACTAATGTGTTGAAATTTTGGTTACGTTTGGAGTAAAGGAAGGGTTAGAATAAAATATTTTATTAACAGACAAGAAAAGTTTTGGTAACCTTATATACTTTCGTTAGTTTTTTTTTTTTTTTTTTTTTTTTTTTTTTTTTTTTTTTTTTTTTTTTTTTTTTTTTTTTTTACGGCGCATCAACAAATCTTGGCCATTAGCGCCACTTTCGTTAGTATCTCGAAAACCGAAAGCTTACTAAATTCTCTACAAAAAAGGTTCTGAAGAAAGTTTTAATTAGGCGATGTCAATCGGAGAAATAAGTGCTTAAAACTTTAAAGTAATTGATTTATTTTATTAGAACGGTCTGTTTTATTCCTTGTCATTTTTGTTTTAATTGCTTATAGTTGGATAATGTATTTGACAATAAAACTGGTTAAGTAAAATAACAAAAACAATTTGTTGTTAGAAATATAGAGTTCCAAGATTCCAAGACCTTGTAACTAGCGGGACCGTTTCTAGTGTTAGCCGACCCTCCCAGGTAAGATCGTAAATCAAGACCTTTCAAGACTGGTGGAACCAAAATAATAACAGCTTCTATTTTCATCTTTCTAAATTAGACTAGGGAGAAGAACGGAACCGCGCTAAGATGATGCAGTTCTTGCGAGTCGGACTTTTTTATACATTTTTTTTTAGACAGCATTTTTTGTTTTTCATTTTTTATGATTTGGCATTAAAAGATACAATGTTCACTATTCTATCACCAATCCCCATTTTTTTAAATGAAATTAGTACTTTAATAATTTTCAACCCTTCAAGGTCTATAACAGATCAATTATCACTCGATCATTTATTCCCACCAGGCGTCTACCGGTGTCACTTCTCACCTAGTTAAGAAACATTCCCTAGAGGCGTTGAACAGGACATATTTGGCGGCACTCTGTTACTGCTTTCAAGTGGTTTCAGACAAACACTTCCCGTCATTCTACATTCAACGTACGTTGATGACATCAAAGCTTGCTTAAAATCATATCCACTGTGGCGAAATATTGAATAATTACAACTAAATGTAAATATGCGCGTTCAAATGCTTCAAGATCCATCCGTTGAAACATTCTCAACATAGGTGTTAGATATCGGCGATGAAAAAGTTGGTCTACACGAACATGCTGGGTGAATAAAATTACCGACCGATTTCTGCACAATCATTAATTCGCAAAACGCAGATCACCCTTGTTGCGAAGCTCTCGAAATGAATATATTTAAATAAATAATTCGCAAAATAATCCCGACGTACACTCACACTACATGAATCGTGAGTGGCTTGCAGAAAGAGCTATTTTTGCAGCAAAAAACGTGAACGTCAACGATTTGAATATCAAGATACAAGAGTTCTTGCCAGGGGACTTATTGTCTATCGATACAGTTTCCGGTGCCAACGAAGCTGTAAATTATCCAACAGAGTTTCATGGAACCAAACTGAAAGTTGGATCTCCGGTTATTTTACTTCGTAATTTAAATCAACCTAGACTGTGCAATGGTACCCGATGAGTGATTACAAAAATTAATAAAAAACGTTGTCGAAGCAGGAATTATGAATGACAAGTTTTGTAGGCGAAAATTTCTTGCTACCACGAATCGCTATTATTCCTTCAGGGTTGCTAATTGCATTTAAAGGCAGACAATTTCCAATTAGATTGGCATTCGCAATGACAATCAATAAGTCGCAAGGCCAGACGATGTCTTTTTGTGGCTTAGATTAGGGCATACCGGGTTTTTCACGCTGGCAATTATACCTGGCATGTTCTCTCGTGGGTAAGCCATCCATTTTGTTTGTATTGCCCAAAGATGCAGAAACCAAAAAACGTCCGTCACGCAGGAGCTGCATAACTAAGCACTTTCCTCAGAATTTGGGTTGTGTAGACTGGTTTCCAGAACAAATTGCTTAAAATATCCTACGTAAATAAAATAAAAACATGAATAGTTCTCTTTTAATTTTTTAATGAGTAACTGTTCAATTATTATTTTGCTTCCAGAGTTATGTTTACACATGGTACCTACAACACTACTTAATAAATAGTAAATCTTCATATTTTCGACTTTTGATCTGACGCAGGAACGTGTGGCGGGCTATTCTATTGAAATGTATTACAAAGTAAACCCCCCTTTCCGATTGACCGATTTAGCTCATCTTTACAACATTTTTTCCCCATGAGTTACCCATGACCCCCGCGTTTGGTTACAATACAGCCGAAATTACGACCGGTATGAGTATATTAGTAATTTGGGTCCGGAATAACCCCCCCCCCTCCTAATGAACCGATTTAGTTTATCTTTACAACACAATCGGACCTGTAGATTACCACTAAAAATACCGAGTTTCGTCAAAATCTAACAAAATTACGGCTGGTAGTGCCAAATTAGTATTGTGTGTCCGAAGTAAACCCCCCCCCCCCCCGTCTAATGAACTGATTTAGTTTATTTTTACATCTTACGTTTCTCTCTAGATTACCACTACGAATAACAAGTTTCGTTGAAATATAACCAATATTACGGCTGGCATGGGCAAATTAGTGTTTTGGGTTCGGGGTAACCCCCCCCCCCCCCTTCCGGTGGACCGATTTTGGTAGTTAACGAACTCGTTCAATCGTTTGCTTATTGAAAGCTATATACCTCGTTTCGTGAAGAAAAAAATAAAAACTCTGGCCGCTATCGTGTTAACAGATATATATATATATATATATATATATATATATATATATAGATATATATAAATTTTAACGGGGGTCATTTTCGGTGTCTACTAGATACGATCGATAAAGATTTGAAGAAATTTTTCAAAAATTCCGTCATGAGTGCAACCTCAATAGCTACTTTCCTTCGGAAGAAAGTGCTAATATCATGCACTACATTGCACTAAGAAATTGATTTGTTTTTTCCTGTCTATTGTCATGATTCGTGATGGACATATAATTTTAAATATATGAATCAAGATAATAAAGTAAAATGAGTTATAAAAATGTATGTTTGGTGTTTTTAGCGCGGTTCCTCCCTCCCTCCTTAGGGAGGAAACCCGCTTATAAGGTTGATCTCATGAAACAATCCGGAAGTGCCGACTAGAAAATTTCGCGTTTTAGAATCCCTAGAGACCGAAAATAACGGTGGTTCAAATTCGTATATATATATATATATATATATATATATATATATATATATATATATATATATATATATATATATATATATATATATATATATTTGTCTGTTCGCGGTTTTCCGGCCCCCCTAATGGTCCGATTTTGATGAAATTTGGTACATATATCCGTCGTCCAATTTGAAAGGTCAAGTTCGTTAACCAGCAAAATCCGCCCACGGGAAGATGGCTTTTGGGGCGAAATTCGCGCAAAAAAATCGTAACGCTTACGTTTTTGAGTTCCGATGCTTGTAAGTACTCGTTTTATAGGCTTCTTGGGCTAGTAAAACGAACCATGAAAATGAAACCATTTTTAAGGCGATAGTTTTAACCGTTTCCGAGAAAATAGGAAAAATAGTTGTTAAATCAAGTTTTTGGTTTGGTTACTTAGAAACATGGGATTCGGTAAAAATATTTTCTGCATGTTTAAATTCCATACGTACAAAGATGTGTAAATTTTGGTTACGTTTGGAGGTAAGGAAGAATTAGAATAACATATTTTATTAAGAGACATGAAAAGTTTTGGAAACTTCGCATATTTTCCTTAATATCTCGAAAACAGTTGGGAAATCGTCATAAGTGGATAGAAACTATTCAAAAGCTTACTAAATTCTCTATAATTAATATTCTGAGAAGAGTTTCGATTAGCCGATGTCAATCGGAGAAAACGGTGATGAAAACTTTGAATGTGTTCTTTTGGACGGGTTTTCAATTCACTTTTTAATTGTTTGTTTTAAATTGTATTTATTTTATGAAACATTTAGATAGTTTTGAATAAATTGAACAATGAAATAAAAATTCCATGTCTGTAGCAGTGGAGGCTGGCCAAGCTAGAGTGTTCTAGGTATAAGGGTATGCTGCTGGCCCTTTGTCACCGGTCAAGCTGCTGGCCCTTTGTCACCGGCCCGTCTAGGTGATTCCATCGGGTTTTAGGTGATATCATTCAAAATAGGTTTTTTTAGGTTCTTCCAAATTTCCATGAATGATACTACAAGACGCGAATCATTTAAAAAATCGATCTTTATCATGTTTAGGAGAAAGAAATAAAATACATGAAAACCTAAGAATCCGGTTCCTAGTAATATCTGTTTCTATTCTAAGTATACAAAATGACACTAGGGATATGAATGGAACCGCGCTAAGATGATGCAGTTCCTGCGAATCGGATTTTTATTTTTTATTTTTATAGGCCATCGTTCACAGCGCTCTATTCCTCTTTCAGTCATAGAACACATCCCCACACACTTACAATAAGTTTGTTATTTTTTATCTTACTACCAAAATATTCGAAATAATTCATATGGCAAATTTGTTTTTATTGTCATAATTAGTGATAGAGATATAATTTTAAATATATTAGTTAAGATATTGTAGAATGAATTAAAGAAATGGATCTTCGGTGTTTTCCTATTTTTATAGGCCCACGTTCACAGCGCTCTATACTCCTATTAGTCATAGACCACATCTCTACATACTTACAATAAGATAGTAAATTTTTATTTGACTACCAAAATGAGCAAAAGAAATAATTTAAAGGCAAAACAACGTTTGCCGGGTCAGCTAGTATATATATATATATATATATATATATATATATATATATATATATATATATATACTTATTTAACTGCCCCTTTTCTTAATCTTCGTATTTTCGTGCTTGGCGGTAGATCCTATAATAAAAACTTCACCACACAGTTTCACTAACTTTATTACATCCCTACATCACTCGTTTTTGGTGCCTCTTCCACGCCTAGTCTAGGCGTGGCCGTAGTGTTGGAAGGTTATTCTCCTCAGATTGAGGCTGTGAGTTTTATGTATGTAACTTTTTTCCCCTGAAGAGGCACCAAAAAGGTGTGAAACATGTAGGGGGTAATAAAGTTGGTGAAACTGTAGGGTGAAGATTTTATTATTTGACCTTCCGCCTAGCACGAAAATACGTATATATATATATATATATATATTAATAATGGTTGAAAATAAAAAAATAAAAGTAATTTGTACTGAAAGTAATACTTTTTCAGACTTTGGTAAATAGGTCCATTAATCGTTAGGGTTTACACTTTCACCAAATTATTAATTAGCACTTATGAACGTTAGTTTTTATTTGCTTGCAACAATATCGGTTTACCGCGATATACAGTGAATTATAAGATGGTTTTCGATTAATACCCGCGTCTCTTATTCAATCTACAATTTATTATATGTTTTTTTTTCCTGATTCTTTCAAATCATCATATAACTTTTATTATAACTTTATTGATTAAAGCCATAATGTTAAATAATCTATCACCTATCAATATCACTAAAAAAATAATAATCTCCGTATCATATAATTAGGCGTTTAAATTTAAAAAATAAAATATGAATGCCTAATTTATCATGTCGTCGATACAAATGCAAAGTATCGAATGTGAAAAGTAGTTTGATACCTTATAGATGGCTCTATATAAATTTATCTTATTATATATTTTAGTTAGATTTCATGCACATTCGTTAGTTTGCTTTTCAGTAATTGATAATTATTTTTCATTAATTTTCGAGAGTTTACCACAACGTACAACAGCAATCAGTATAGATTGAAAATGAAAAATGCGTTTTCTAACATTTTATATTTTGTATTTGTATCTACTTTATTTTAATAAATTTACTATGTTATTCAATATTATAGATGTCGAGATTTAATTGAATAAACAAAATATAAAACTCTATTCATAAGAGTCTAAATTAAAAGTGAAAAGATTTGTATTTTCTAATTTTAGAATTAATTTTCCAATCAGAAGGGAGGGGGCCAATTTTATGGGAGTTGGTCGAATGGCAATGTGGTTTAGGACTTGGTTTAGGAAATCGCTCATTAAATAAATTAACGTATACTTTGCGATATAAAACTCAGGTACACCAACAGGCACATATTTTAAAATAAAATCCCAAGTTTCCTTTAGAGCTGAACGACGAAGGTTTAAAAATTATGAGTGAAATATATTCCTAATTGCTTGATCAAAATCGATCATTGAATAAATTATCTTTTACTTTGCTATATAAAACTCTGGTACACCAACAGGCACAAACGCCCGATAACGGCTGTCGATTATCCCACAAAGAAAAAAAAAAGTTGTGTTTCATTCTTGAAGACCACGAACGCAATTCGGAGTAAAAAGTTGATCCTATACGTACCCTAAGTGGGTAGCTTGCTTCGAAACTGGCATGGCGGGGAAAAGGGAGTGCTTAAAATTCCAAACCCATAGCCTTCCTTATACCCAATAAAGTTTCACCCCTAACCCTATATCCAACTTATATACTTGCCTATACTGCCCTCGCTTTTAACTTGAAATATGAGCTTCGCCGTCTGGCCTTAGCGTCTTCCAATCGCTCCTAACACACACCCGGAGGGCTTAGGGAGTTTCTACTCTGATATATCGATTCCATAACTCTTCAGAAAGGGCAATTAAAAAAAATATATCCTCAGTAATAAAACGCACTGAAAATGTTAGGAAAGAACATTTTTTTTTTTTACTCTAAGAATTGATATAAACGGGAAAAAATCCCTTGGATAATCTAAATAAATACCACTTACAAAATTTGTAATAATAAGATGAAGATATTTATCCGTTGATGAGATAACAAGTCAAGAAATGTTTGAGATTCCCCTAACAAAAAATTCAAGACTTTCAGAAAACTGTTTCGAACGGTTCGGCATGCTCTTTTTTTTTTCATAAGGCCATTCAACCAGACGGGTCATTGTTGCCTATTGAAATTTACTGGAGTAAATGTTAATGTATTAGAAGAAAAAATAATAAAAAACAAAACAAATTAATTTGTTGAAAATAAAATACACTAATATTGAAACTGAAGATCAGGGTTAATAAAAATTAAAGTTAATTGAAATGTTTTATATTTTAATATTTGAAGTATTAATTTTTTTTTTGTAAATAATTGCTTATTATATTTTATTAAATAGCTCAGTGGCTCTCAAAATACTCAACGCTCTCTGGCTTGATTCATGGTCGCCTCCAAGTATATCACAGAGAGGACCATGAATGTTCATTTGGTTCCGAGCGGATTCGTAGGCTCTGCATTCAGTAAAAATGTGTTTAATAGGCATGCTCTTTGGTAGCTTTTTTTGCCAAAAATAAATATACACCATTACAAACGAGAATAATCATAACAGTAAGCAAATGTTACATTATAATTGATATATTAATTATACTAATGACCATAGTCGATGTACCGGGGAAAAAAATTAATTTGTAAAATACTTTTATTCTCATACATAAATTACCCTTTCTTTTTTTTAACTTTATACGTAATGTTAATAAGAATAATAACTGCCTGTCAATAAGAACAGATTTTAGCACTTTCCTCCGAAGGAAAGTAGCTATTGAGGTTGCATTCATGACGGAATTTTTGAAAAATTTCTTCAAATCTTTATCGATCCTACCTAGTAGACACCGAAAATGACCCCCGTTAAAATTTATATATATATATAAAAATTCTGTTAACACGATAGCGGCTAGAGGTTTTGTTTTTTCGTCACGAAACTTGGTGTATAGCATTCAATTAGCAAACGATTGAACGAGTTCGTTAACCACCGAAATTGGTCCACCGGAAGGGGGGGTTTACTCCGAACCCAAAACACTAATTTGGCCATGCCAGCCGTAATATTTGTTATATTTCAACGAAACTTGATATTCGTAGTGGTAATATAGAGAGAAAAGTGAGATATAAAAATGAACTAAATCGGGTCATAAGGAGGGCGGGGGGTTTACTCCAGACCCACAACACCAATTCGCCACTATTCGCCGTGATGTTTGGTATATTTCGACGAAACTCGGTATTCGTAGTGGTAATCTACAGGTAAATATGTGTTGTAAAAATAAACTAAATCGGTTCATAAGATGCCTAATTTTAGTTTAAAAATAAACTAAAATTAGGAGGGGGGGGGGTTTACTCTGGACCCAAATTACTAATATACTCATACCGGTCGTAATTTCTGCTGTATTGTAACGAAACGCGGTATACGTCGTGGGTAACTCATGAGAAAGAAGTGTTGTAAAAATGAGCTGAATTGGTCAATCGGAAAGGGGGGTTTACTTTGTAATATATTTCAATAGAAAAGCCGTAGGTTCACAAAGCCGCCGTTTTCTACCACTAGAGGGACTGATTCCTGTTCCTGCGTTAGATCAAAATACGATAATATAAGGTTTTTGTATTTATTACGTAGTGTAGTAGGTACCATGTGTAAACATAACTCTGGAAGCAAATTAATAATTGATCAGTTACTCATAACAAAATTAAAAGAGAACTATTCATGTTTTTATTTTATTTATGCAGGATATTTTAAGAAAATTGTTCTGGAAAGCAGTCTATACTACCCAAATTCTGAGGAAAGTGCTTAATTATGCAGCTCCTGCGTGACGGACTTTTTAATTAAAAAGATATAGCGCTTGAACATTATTGAACATGCTATTTTATTGCAAATTAGTTTAAAAATACTGTTATTTTTGTGCTTATGTGTATCTTTGTCATTTTTGTTTGCGTATTGTCTTGATGTAAAATGTGGCTTATAATTATGATTATTATCATTTTTAATTGTGTAAATTTATTTATTAGCTGATTTGAAGACTGCGAACACAATTCGGAGTTGATCCAATACTTACCCAGAAGGAAGAAGCATCTGTTATATATCTTATAGAGGCCTCCGTTTTTATCCATATTATAAGAGCTTGAATTAGAAACGTGTAACTTTTCTCTCGATTTCGTGAAATATTTAGGCACCTACTCCAAGAAGGCTTGAAGACATTTAAGGCACTATAGTTCACAGAAGACTGGCAGTAGCCATTTCCAAGGCTGGCAAGCCCTATTAAAACAATTTCTTATTTGTTAGTCTTGTTTAATAGAAAAAAAATCGTTTTACTGCTAAATGTAATTAGAAAAATAATCAAAAACTGAAGAAAACATTGGCAACCAATAGTCTCAAATTTGAAACACTGATTTCTCCGACTGAGATCGCTCTATCGAAAATTATGTTATAACTGTTTTCGCAAAACGTTTAGTAGGATTATGAATGGTTACCTTCTACTTACCACGATTTCCTAACATTTTCCGAGCTATTTCCTAAGGTCTTATACTATAGTTTTAGTAATTTTATGCAGCGGTTAGCGAATTGGCCGATGAATTGCCGGAAGGCTTCGCGGTGAGTGGTAGAATTATTTTTACTTTTCCTCTTTTTGCAAAACTTAACTTTATGATCCCAAAATGCGACATTTTACCTCAGAGATTATAACAATGTAAGATTTAAATCCATTCCTAAAGGACATTTTATTATGAAATAAGTGATATTGAGTAAACGAAGGACATGCGTAAATCAATCAGTGATAACGATCGATAGGTGAAGTGGTTCCTGATGGCTATGAATAGGGCAGTTATGTAAACACAGCCATTCCAAGATTAGACAATAGAGACCATTCTGTAAACTATGTAATATACCTCTCATTGGAAAACATGGCGCCGAATTCTAAATAATCAACCCCATTGTTCCCAACAGAACTGTTATATGAATCTGATAATAATTTTAAAATGTGAAATGCTAGAGTTCCGAACCATGCGTTGTTCCATTTTGTCCTCTGACAAAATATGGAACATAATCTATATATATAAAAATCACGTGTCTGTTTTTCTGTTTTTCTGTTTTTCTGCTTTTCTGTTTTTCTGTTTGTTTGTTCCTTATACAAATCCACACCGTTTGACCAATTTGGACCAAACTTGGCACACATGTACTTCTTGATACGGGAAATCTCCTAGGCTAGGTCAAAATAGTCAAATTTCGAAATTTGGTCAAAAGGTCAAAAGTTTTGTTCAAGAAAAATTGGCTACACTGAACCATTCATATTCTGGCAGTCATTTTGAATAATATCTCAAATTTATTTGTTGATGTTCTTGATAATTAGAATAACTCGAACTCATTGATGACTTTACATCATTATATAATCATATATATATAAAATCTTTTAGGCTTCACAGTTCGGAAGTAACGAGTTCCAAATTGTTAATTAAAGAAGAGTGAATGGTTCAAAAATAGTAATTTTCTTTCCAGTGTTGCCTAGGTGGAGATTAGCAAGCTAAAAAAAACTTTCTTCTTTTTTTGCGAAAAGTTTTTCTTTTGCGAACAAAACTTTTCAGTTTTAACCTGTATGTTTATCTAAATTATAGCCGTATATTCTCAAGATTTGGACAAGTAATATCATATAAGATCAATTTTATTAATTTCTGATGAAAATGTAGAGCAACACTGAGCCCCTAGAAGCCATTAACCATTATCCTTTTTTTTAAGTTTGGTTTGTTTATCTAATTTCCAAAATTTTTTAGTTTTAGTAAAATATTAGTGTTTACCTAAATTATAGCCTTATATTCTTAAAATTTTGACTAATATATATTAATAAGTAATTTCAAATATTAAGTTTTTGATATTAGGTTCAAATATTAAGTTTTTGATGAAAAATGTTGTGATTATCTAAATTATAACCCTATATTCTCAGATTTTGGATTAATATCATATATTAGTAAGTAATTTGAAATATAAAGTATTTGATCTGTTGATTTGGAGTTTCCCGTTTGTTTTCCATAGTTAATTTTTTTGTATTTGTGAATTGCATTTTATCTCATGCATTTTCTTAACATGAACTATGTCTTCAACATTAACCCATTAACCTGCACAGAACTTTAATAATTTAAATACTTTTAGTTCTTTAACGTACCACCTAAAATCATCTATGTGTGACATGATATTTAAACATTTGGGTCATTCCATGTCAAATCAACCCAAAAAAATAGGATTTGACATCCATGATCTCAGATTTTAATGAAACTTGGCATGTTCATTCCTTTCATGGATATAAGTAAGAATATAAAATAGTTTTTGTCAATCTCAAATAGTTTAATTTCATGCCCTGCTAAAGTATTTCAAATTTTGCAGTTATCATCGATTGGACCAAAGAAGTGCACTTAGTTCTAAAATATAAATCATACCTATCGACCAATGTTGATGCCATTTTCTATGACAATACTTCAATAAATATGGAAGCCAGAAAAAAAATAATGTAAGCATAAAGTTATTACAAATGTTCTGAAAAAATCCTGAAGTGTTAAAATGCATTTTGTAAAAATTAAATATGGCGTTCCACACTAAGTGGAATATCATCAAACGATAAAAATAAAATCACTAACATAGTTTTTTATTATTATTCCAAAAGGTATACACTATCACATGAAAAAATAAAATGTATGGTTTTTTCACTCTTTAATTTTTTTCCCCGTTAAATACAAAAAATTGTTCAATTAAAATTTTAGCTAACAATATATTATTTTTTATAGTACAGCGATTTAATTTTAAAAACTATAAAAAATAACCCGAAGCTATTCAGAATGAAAACTACATGTACAAAATATTCATTACTTCAGTGAAGGGTTTGCTGGGCAATATAAAATGAAATACAGCTTAATTTTTATCACATGTAACTGCAACACCAGTAACTAACATTAAAATTTGAAATATTAAGTTTTTGATCTGTTAACTTGCTGGTTTCAGTTCGTTTTCCATAGTTGAATTTTTGATTTGCGAATTGCATTTTATCACATGCATTTGCTTAATAAAAACTATGTCTTTAACAGTAACCCATGGACTGTCCGAACTTATAGCAGGCTCAATATCTACTTGGCTCGTACGGAGAATTGTAGTGTTTGTCATTAAACTAGATGCAACATTAGCAAACTCTACTGAGTTTTTTACATTTTTAGTTTCAGATTTGCTCATAACTTCCATTAGAGACCAAGGATTTTACTCTTTCTCCCACCCTATCTACTACACGTTTGTCATGAGCTGTAGTAAAATATTTCTGCTAAAACTTTTTGTGAAATTTTTCTGAATGTATGTAAAGCAATCTTGACATATATTTATTTTTAAACTGAGACAATGGATTATTACTGTAAATAATTTCATTTTGACAAATCATAATTTTTTATTATTATATCATATAATCTTATCAAAAGTGCGTATACAGAATTCATACCTTTATGTTTAGTATCGGAAGAAATGAGAAAAGTAGTACATTTGTTTTTGAAAAATAATGCTGCTGTAAATAATTGAACAGTTTCTCAGGACCACAATCCTGATTGAATTCTGTTTTAACAATCGCAAGAATAAGCCATTGCAAGAACGGACGTTTTCTTTTCATTAATCAGTTATTTTATTTTATTTAATTCATTTATATTCATTCTTTTTTTTTATTTCTTTCACCTAATTTGTAATTTTGATATTATAATTTGTTTCTTTTTCAATATTATTATTTTTTTTTTGTGTGTGTGTGTGTGTTTAACGGCGCATCTACAACTTGGCCATTAGTGCCGGGCTATCTACAGGTTGCCACCCTTTTATAATGCCAACAGCACGTGGTCGGTCACCCATTCAGGTACTGACCATTTCAATATTATTATTACTATTTTTATTTGTATTATAATAGTTGTTATCATCATTACACTATCATATTTCTCTATTTTAATATTATTATTATTATACTTTTAAAACTCAGGAAAAAAAAATAAAAAAAATGTATATTACTTTGATTGTAATGCAGGGAGTATTGGAAGATGGAACCTGCAGAATCTAAATGAACTCCCTCTAAATAAACTCCCCCCAAGCCATTCAATTTGTTCCTCATATAAATCCACAGCTTTCGAGCAATTTTGAACAAACTTTGCACACAGGTAGGGGTTGATATGGGGAGTGTCATAGGCTAGGTCAAAATCATCTGTCAGCTGTCTGTCTGTCTTTATTTTCCTTATACAAATCCACACCGTTTGACCAAAGTTGACCAAACTTTGCACACAGGTAGGGGTTGATACGGGGAGTGTCATAGGCTAGGTGAAAATCATCTGTCAGCTGTCTGTCTGTCTTTATTTTCCTTATACAAATCCACACTGTTTGACCAAAGTTGACCAAACTTTGCACACAGGTAGGGGTTGATACGGGGAGTGTCATAGCCTAGGTCAAAATAATCTACCAGCTGTATGTTTGTTCCTTACAACTATATAATATAAAGTTGGTGTAGCATGGCACACTGGGTAACAGCTAGTATTTTATGAAATAAAGTCTCAAGTTTCCTTTAGGGCTCAGCGACGAAGGTTTAAAAAGTCTGAGGGACTTGATCAAAAACTATCTTGTGTAGTTTTTAGGTGTCAAAACTACACAAGAGAGTTTAGTTAGTTTGGAACGCCGAAGAAAATGCATTCAGATGTACATAAAACTCCTTACAAAACAAAATTTAAAATCATTAAATTCAAATATTTTTACAAATAAATCCATAAAAGTATTTTCGCTGGATCAAAAGCGCTCAATACCTGGCTAGCTAATGATTACTTGACAAAACAACATAAACTAACGTAAGGTAACGTTTCGGCCTCTTTTAAAACAATAAGGATAAACATACAATTAACCTCTGTCCTTACTATTTTATTTATTTATTTATATGATTTAAGAGCTAGCAACTAGGCGATTAGCTCTCTGTACTTACTAAGTATTTAGCAAAAGAAGAACAATTTTCATTCCTTTTCAAATTATTTATTAGATTTGCCTTGAATTATGTTATAGTTGCTATTTCAATTGTACAGTTAAAAGTTATAAGATTTACTAATTTGGCTTTAATTCTATAAGTATGATGAAGCACATTGCTCTTTTTTGAGCTCTTCAAATAAAATAAATAAACAATAAAAAATGTATATTTTTACTTAATAGGCCGATACATAAACAATTTATTCTATTATTTACTCTTTTTATGGAAGCAAAATTATAAAATTTTTGTAAAGCAAATGAATTAAAAGTAAATAAATAAAATGGAAACGTGCAATGTGTAAATAATTAAATCAACAGTAATAAATCTATTCCATACAATTTTAAAAATGAAAGAACAAGTATAACTACTAAATGAAAATAGGATAAATTTAATATAAGATTAAAATTGTGGGTCTTTTTAGCCTTTTTTGGAACTCGTTCAATCGTTTGCCAAGTGAACGCTATATTCTAAGTTTCGCGACGAAAAAACAAATACCCTGCCGGCTACACACACGCACACCCACTCACACGCACAAACACACACACACGTATATATAAATTTTAACGAGGGTCATATTTGGTACCAACTAGGTAGGAGGTCGAACCCGCATCTACCACACGAGAATTCAAGGCGTTAGCCACATGCCCATAGGGAGACCCTGGAAGGCTTGTTATAACTTCTTCTTCCCTCCGACAGATTCTGCAGCCTCAATTTCTGTGATTGTCCACCGAAGTTTGTATTTATTCAGCAGTCGGACACAATGTTAAAGAATAATAACAATCTCATTTTATTTATAAGAAAATAATATTGCGTTCTTAAACATTTATGTGTTTAAAAGCAAGAAAAATTGTTTTTCCTTCTGAGGAAGATAAAAGAAAAGTAGGCCCCACTTGGCCTTGACCGAGATAAGACAAGATTGCCTATAGAAGGGAAAGGATTAGATTTAAGGGCCTTGCTAAGGGAGTTAGCGACAGAAGGTAAGATTTTGCAGGGCACTAACAAGGGGAGGGGGCAGAGCCGAAGGGCTGCGGTCCCCTGGGACCCCCATTGATAATTGGCAGCCTAGAAATAAGAGAGAGACCAGCTAGTCTTCACCCTCTTCTCAATTTGCTTCAATTTAACGGATTAGAATTACAGCTCACGTCCATTTTGTGTGAAGGCCCGCTGCAAAGGGCTGCCGGCCCTCTAATTGTGAGCAGAGACGGGGACTGTAGGAGCCCCTCCTCTAATACTGTTGTAATTTGCGGTTCGGACTCTGCTAAATCCAAACCCTTTCTGTTCGTGTGAGTTTGTGGCGTGGAACGACGTGCATCCAAACAAGCTGACACCTAGTGGTATCCTTCAAGCCACGTCGCTGACCACGCTATCTCTTCTTTCTCTCTCACTTACCCTCAAAACATTATGCCTTTAGAATGTCAATCTCTCTTTCCTCATATGCAGATATTTCCAGGAAAGCAGTAAATAATATTTTTTTCCTTTCGTTTATGAATAGGGAATTTTTTTATTCTTACTAAGGGTTTAATCCAAATTCTATTAGCACTTTACAAAGGAATGTAGCTTTTTAATTTGGTGTCATGAAAGAATTTTTGAAACTTTTCTTTAAATATTCATCGATTCCACTAGCCAAAGATGGACGCCGATGGATTTATATATAATTTTTTTATTTATTTTTTTGTTAACGGCGTATCGACAAATCAGGACCATTAGTGCCGACACCCAGGGTGGAACCTGAAATTTTCTGAGCGAGCCCTGAGATGAGATAATTCCTGCCGCCGGTGGGGATCGAACCCGCCATCTCCCGCTTATGAATCTAAGGTGCTAGCCACTAGACCACGAGAGACCCCCTTTATATATAAATGTGGCCATCTATATATATAAATGTTGTTTTTGTCTGTTTAATCGGAAACTTACCAGTGTAAATCATTACAATTATGTATATCTCATGGGCGTAATTTTATTATTTATTTAACAATGCTCACTATATAATATTCACTTTTTTCGTGAGAAATTTATTATGAGAGGTGTATAAAAGTGGTGGTTTACTCCGTAGCCGTAATACTGCGCTTCTGAGCCGTAGGTTTTAACTCCTTGCAAAGAAAAGGAAAATGTAGATAGACACGTTGAAATTGTCTACAAACATACATAAGAAATATTGGTCTACCCATAAAAAAATGAAGAAAGAAAATTAAACATGAAAATACATGGAAGGAATAACGAACGACAAGAAAAGACCTGGTTGTATTTTAGTGTGATCAATTTTATTTTTTAGAATAATTATGATAGATATCATTTATGACCATAGACGTCAAGGTGGAAAGTGTTATTAATATTCAAAATTACAGCGTCAACTTGACGCAGAAAACCTTCCATTAGCTGGCCCACCTCCTAGTCTTTTTATCAATAACACATTCTCCTGAAAATACACCAAAAGGGCAAGAAACATTGAGAAGAGAAATAATGCTAGTGATAGATTATAGTGAAGGTTTTTTGACCTTCAAGAATTCCTATTTTTGATTAAAGGGTTCCCTAATTATTAATAAATGAAGCTTTTATTGAAATATTAGTTCGGAAATTTCATCCTTAAAGAAAATAAAAACTAGTGAATACGCAATAAAATCGTCCAATTTACATTAATATAATAAATGCTTTGTTTGAGTTTATGCGCCTTGGAAGTGAATATTTGGGTAAGATAGTAACTAATTCCTCACAACACTATAATTCTCTGGAGTTGGGTAATTTATTAAGGTTGAGAGAAATTAATGGCCGATCTGGGCATTGTTAATGACGCTACATTCAATAAAAGGGTCCATCTAGATTAATAGTTCTGTAGGGCTGAAGCAATCCTTCATTAACAAATGCATGGAAAATAGATCAGAATCTGCTGCTTAGTTACAATAATAAACTGAAATTTCCACGATGACTAAAATATTATAATATATTATATTCTTGCGCCTCTTCTCCTAAAACGGAGGAAACTCGCTTATGACATTTTTCCTGCGACCTCAGACTGCTGTGCACGATTTTGATAATTTTGTGTAATTTAATAATAACCTATTGTAGTTTTTATCTTAACAAAAATAGGTTATTATAAGATTATAAAATGTCTGGGGAAGCATGATTCCTGCGACATATTAGGGCATAAAAACAACCACTGAAGACAAACACAGTTTATATATATATATTTGTGTGTGTGTGCATGTTAGTGTCTTTTTGCGCTCTGCCTTCTACAAGAAAGGTCCTATTTTGATTAAATGTGTGATAAAAGACTTGTCTAAAGTTGAAAGTTATGTTTTATAACTTAAGGATGATACAATAAAGAATCCGACCACAATATGACTGTTGTTGGTGAGGCTCGCGCGAAAGGTTATAGCAATTAGAGTTTTGTTTTAATTAGCTTCCTATTACATTTTTGTAAAGGCATTAGGACATATGAAATACTTTTGCATGGTAATATATTCTATCGTCTTAGTTTTTCTTATATTTGTTATACTTAAAACGATGGACGCATTATAAATCTCATGCACATTTCAATAGGAAGAGCTTAGACGCAGCTAACTTTAACTTTAATCGTTGTGAATTGGGTTCTTTACTTCAATGGTGTTAATCATTTGTTTTTTCAGGGTAGTATTAGCTTGTGTAACTGAGCCCTGAAAATTCTTTGCTTTATTTGCCATTTTCAAGGCGATATCTTTTTCCGTTTTCGTGCAAAATTGAACTATATTTCTGGCTTCCACTACTCAAAAGCGGAATTTACTTGTTATACCTAAATGCAATTTTTTTAATGTTTAGGGAGATAAAGTATTAAAAGAAAAAGATTTTTTGCACCGACATGAAGAGTTTTTTCGTTTTACACTTTTTGTATTATTCTTTACGTCCCTTTCCGAGTTATTACGATATTCATTCATTCCTTCGCTGAGCTCTCTATCAAATTTTCTTTGAAAAATTACTATAAAAATCTTTCTTTGGTAATTTAATAGACAAGATGTTACTGAAATACAATGTACAACTTGATATTGATTTCGCTGATTAGTGGTAGTACTGCTTGTTACAGCTAAATAAATACATTGCTCTCCTTAACAATAATATATATATTTTGGTAATTACGATGCGACGTTATCAGATCCACAGTTCCTCTCATCAGTGCGTCAAATGAGACACTAAAATCTGCGTGCTAACCTTATACAGTGTTGCACGTGATTGTGAAAGCGTAGCTTAATGGAAATTAAATAAAGTTTGTGGTGGTGGATACTTTTAAAATACAATGAGGCAAAACTGTTTACACTGATGGAAAAATAATAGGTTTCCTGATTGGGCGTTATATATATAAAAAAAAATAATGATAGGGGGAAAAGTAACAAAATCCCCTGCTTTTAAAGACAGCCCAACGTTCCGGGCGATCACCCCGGCACTGAGACCCCAATAGATGGATAAGGGTTATTTTTCAGACTCCCTTCTAAGGTCTACTCTTCCGTGAGTTCAGCTTCAAAATTTAAATTAATGAAGGCACGCTTCTTTGTAACGTCGAATAGCTCTCGTTAAAATATTTTTTATGTGGGTAGTCTCAAAAAGTAATATAGCTAGTATACAAAAACCGATAAACATAGATAAACTATACGGAAAAAATCTGAAATAAATGAAAAATTCAAATTGGTGAACTTTCGTATAGTAAATACTGCTTCATTTGAGAGCGTTTCGATAACTATCTTATCCGTAGTGGAAAAAATAATTTTAATATTTTATTTTTATAATTCCTGAAACACTTTAATACCACAAAGTTTAAAAGTTCCAACTCGAGGTAAATTTTGATTTAAGACGCCACAATGTACAAGAAAAAAAAAGTACCTAAACTAAGCAATAGCTGCTAAAAAATTTACATATGAGGAGGTGAGGGGCAAAACTCTTTCGTTCAATTTTTTGAAAAATTGATATGGCATTATATTCTAAAAGATATTTCAATGCTATTTCAACGTATGTTGAAATATAAAATAAATCTGTAAACATAAAGATGTACCTTTCGAAGGCAAAAAAACAAAAAACAAAAAAAAAAATTAATCTGGCTACTCTACAAGAGTTGTGATTTTTTTGATCTTCCTGAATAATATATTTCTGTGGAACGGACGACTTTTGCATCTTACCTACTCATATCTTGTATGACTTAAATATTCATTTCACTGTTACATGTAAATAAAACAGACAACAACAGTCTATTAAAAAGTAAAAAAAAAAACTATAAAAAATCTAGGCGCACGGTAGTGCGCCAGGCCATGTTCCGGCCTAAGCATACTGTGTGTATATTACAAGAGGTCTTAGAGCCGATTTTTACCCTCTCATAACTTTCAACCAGGTAAAGATGAAGTTATGAAATTTTACAAAGGTATTATACTACTATATGTGAGTAAAACTGGACATTTTCATAATTCTACATCGAATAGTTTCTGAGATATAAGCGTTCGAAAATCGGGATTTATAGGACTAACGCATTCACTGACTCACTCACTCACTCACTCACTGACTCATCAAAATTATTAGGCACTTCCCATGATGCTAGAGACTTGACATTTTGCCTGATGATAGATATGAAGGTGTTATTAAAGGAAAAAATCGAAAAATCCTGAAAAGTTGTGTTTGACTCCGCTTCCGGGGCGGGGGCGTGCCAGTTTTGTACTTCCTTCGGAAACCCGTCATTCCGTCCGAAACCCATGATGTGGGGTATCAAATGAATCGTCTCGGTATGAAGAACCTATATTTGATGTTTTAAGAAACAATTAGACGCATATAGGCTTGATCAAAATCTTATACCAGCTGTCTGTTTGTTCCTTATTCAAATCCGTACCGTTTGACCGATTTTGACCAAACTTGGGTCTCGATACGGGGGAGAATCATAGGCTAGGTTAAATTGTCTATCAGCTGTCTGTTTGTCTGTTTGTTCCTTATACAAATACACACCGTTCGACCGATTTCGACAAAATTTGACACACATGTCGGTCTTGATCCAGGGAGTGTCATAGGCTAGTTCAAAATCGTCTATCAGCTGTTTGCCTAAGTGTTTATTCCTTATACAAATCCACACGATTTGACCGATTTTGACCAAACATGGCACACAGGTAGGCCTTGGTCCGGGGAATGTACTAGGCTAGGTAAAAAAGGTCTTTTAGCTGTCTGTCTGTATGTTCCTTATACAAATTTACATCGTTTGACCTATTTTGACCAAACTTGGCACGCAGGTAGGTCTTGATACGGGAGTGTCCTATTACCTATGATGTTTTGTACTTTTTGTTCCATGGGAAAGCCATCATTCCTTCTGAGCCCCATCATGTGGGGTATCAAATGAATCGTCTTGGCAAGGAGAACCTATATTTGATGTTTTAAGAAACATTTCGACGCATCTTAACAACAACAGTTGTGACTTCTTTCTTAAATGTAGTAAATCAAGTCGTAGGGATAAACTGCATAATGTACTTGAAAGCAGATACTAAGTTTTTCAAAGTTGAGCCATCTAAATTACAAAGTTTCGGATCACAAACCCAAAATGTATCGTCTTTGTTCTTTTCTTTTTCTTGAAAGCCTTCTATACTTTCCTTATGGTGGTCTTTGTCCTCGGGATAAGGTTCCTGTGTTTTACAGTGTAATAGTTTAGTTAAGAGAGCAATCAATTTGTCCTCTAGAGTAATGTAATCTGGAAGAGCGTCTAACTTTTCTAGTCTAGTAATTAGATGTATGTAGGTTGATTATTGGTATCAAATATCAAGCAGTAAGGAGAACCTTATGCAGAATCCAAAGACCCTGGTTTTATATGAAGTACAAAAGCCAGTAGGTATGCGGCAACTAAATTTTAATTAATACTTAGAAGAAAGTAATGAGATCCCAAAAAAAACATAAATGTGAAATAGAGGCCAAGTTCCTCCCCCCACAAAGAGACTCCTTTCCCCAAAAATATCCTCTCCTAACCCCCCCCCCCCCCAAAACGCCTTACCATCCACCAAAAAAGTAGTATGAGTTAGTGTATTAAGTGCACCATATTTTCAACCAAAAATATTTGTCAATACAAGAGATGATACAAGAAAGAAATGTCCAAGTTCATTACTTGGAAGACCTCATAGTTACTTACTAAGAACAGTAAAGACACTGCAACTGACCTTTAAAAACAACAATAAAAATACTTATATCCAGGCCAACGGCCATAGCCACGTTGAATACACCGGTTCCCGTAGATCACCGAAGTTAAGCAACGTCGGGCGTGGTCAGTACCTGAATGGGTGACCGACCACGTGCTGTTGGCATTATAAAGGGTGGCAACCTATAGATAGCCCGTCAATAATGGCCAAGTTGTAGATGCGCCGTAAAAAAAAAAAAAACTTATATCCAGTTACTAAAATATCACTTTCCTCAACCAGCTATATTCTTAAACTTGGCAATGTTTAGTTTTCTCTCTAAAGATAATTTCGACACAAATAAAACATTGCCAAGTTTAAGAATATACCTGGTTGAGGAAAGTGATATTTTAGTAACTGGATATAAGTATTTTTATTGTTGTTTTTTAAGGTCAGTTGCAGTTTCTTTACTGTTCTTAGTAAGTAACTATGAGGTCATCCAAGTAATGAACTTGGACATTTCTTTCTTGTATCATCTCTTGTATTGGCAAATATTTTTGGTTGAAAATATGGTGCACTTAATACACTAACTCATACTACTTTTTTGGAGTGTAGGATGGTAAGGCGTTTTGGGGGGGGGTTTAGGAGGGGATATTTTTGGAGAAGGGAGTGTTTCTTTGTGGGGCGAGGAACTTGGCCTCTATTTCACATTTATGTTTTTTTGGGGATCTTACTTACAGGAAATGCGCGTTTAATACTCTTTTAATTACATAATTCCAAGCTCTGAATTTTTCGAATGAGGTTGATCTTTCAAGAATTGCATTTTTATGATTTAGAGATATTTACGGTATTATATGAACATTCTAGTTTATTTCTTTTTCTTCACTTTTCTAGAAAACTGTTATTAACCTTTTCTCTGCCGTGGACTTCTACAGCAGTCGAGAGCGGTCGGGACCTGTGTACCGTGGACTTGCGTAGAAGTCGAAGGAAGACGGGACCCATGTACCGTGGACTTGTACAGAAGTACTCTCGCATTCTTTCTCTACTCATTTCTTGACTTTAGAGCTATCTAGCGTTACCGCATTGTACTTATACTAGTCCTGCCTATGACTAGATGGCATTTGAATGAAGTTTTTAGTCATTTTCAGGCGAATTATAACTCGTTGCCTTCTCCGCCCATTTACCCAGTCAACCTACGTCAAATTATCGTTTATTTTTATTCCTCTGTTCATTCCCAATAACTTGTTTTTGCAAAATTAGTTCAATTTTAGTTTTGAAGTGCTAAGATCTTAAATTCGTGTTTTGTTAACTTTAGAAAAAAAGTTTTTTTTTTTTTCTTATTGCCTGTCTTTCATTAAAAAAAATGTAATGTTTAGTTGATAAGGTTAATAAATTACATATTTAATTGAATAATTCATTAAATTAACTGCTTGTATTTATAATAGTCCTTTTGCTTTTGTAATTACGTTTTATACAAAAAAAAAGAAGAAAAAGAAAAAAAGTTTTTAACTTCGTCAGTCTACAAAGTCACGGATCAAAAAGGAAGATGGGAAACTTTTTGCCGTTGTTATTTAGTATATAATTACCTTGCTTATTATTCATAAGATAAAGAGCAAATGATAAACAGAAAACCCCTTTTTTCTCGTACCTATATTATATAACTTTTTTATAACTTATTTTTAAACAAAGTTATTCAACTTCAAAATAATTATTGAAACGCCAAACTAATTCAACATAAATAAAAATTAATAATCATGGTATCCAAAATAAAAATGAAAATTATAATAGACGAGTTTTAATACGGCGAGGAGATCGCTGACAGTCGAGGCGCTGTGACCGAGCATAGGAAAAGTATCTCTTACAGGGGGATCATCGCCGGGTTCTATTATCCCGTACAGGAGAACACATCTCCTCGCGGCTCTTTGCATACGGAAAGGGTTAATATGGCTTGGTATGATTTAATAAAACCCCCCACGTCGAAATACGTTTAACGTTTTTCAGTAATAAGTGCGATATTTTGAATGCCTTTTAAATAACCAGACAAAAAAAATTAATATTAAATAACAAAATATAAACAAAATCACAACTAATCAATTACAATTTTTTTCATCCTTAACAACTGATTGTAGAACGTCCTTATATAAATAGATCGGTATTCCTTAATATATCGCTGATATTTTTGCCTTTGTTTCTGTTTTTAGAATATGCGTTTTTTCATTTCATCTCGTACTTCTTAAAAAGATATTTGAGTGTCAAATGGCGTGGAGAAATGAGACACTTATGAAGTATATTTACGACATTCCCAGTTATTTACATTTCGCCATAATAAGTCATAATATAATATTTTTATTGAATGGAGATCGTTGACCACAGAATCTCCACTGAATCCAACGAAGATAAACGCCTCCTTTCCGAATCAATTTTTATCAACCTAGAAAATAATCCAGTTAATGACAAAATTGATAAAGAAGTCATCTCTTCTACCTACTCCAAAATCTTCCATTTATTAAAAACTCCATCCTAATACCCTATACCACCTGCAATATAGCCCTTCATACCTGCCTCCTTTCCATTAACACAAAATTTTACGACACCTTACTTTACGACACCGCTTCCCCTTTCTTTCATCTCCAATGTACTTTGTTCATTGGGTGGTCCAACCCCCCCCCCCACCAATTCCTTCCCCCTAAGTTTTCCTATAACAAGTCAGAAATGATCCCACATCGGTGAGGTATAGTTCTCAACCTTCCCATCGGTAAGCCCATATTGTTGTTTTCTTATATCTCTTTAATTTCTCATTCTTCCAATTCCTTGGTCCACGTTTTCTTTCCGGTGGCGATTTCAATTCCAAACACCCTGCGTTCGGTTGTAGAACAGCAAACCCTCGAGGAAGAGCTCTTCTCCAAACCCTTTCCTTCATTCCATCCAAAGTCATTGCTCCTTCATCCCCTACTTACTGGCCAACATCCCGTTCTAAACTTCCCGATATTATCGACTTCTTTATAACTTCCGGTATCTCACAAATCCCTTCCGATGTCCAAACATTAGATGACCTATCCTCTGACCACAGCCCTGTTATACTTTCTCTCAATTCTAATGTTGACCTTTATTCTATCCCTTCCTATCCTACGCTCACTCCTGGACCAGTTGACTGGAAATCCTTTCAAGACACCCTAGAAGAAACCCTCGACCTCAACATTCCTCTAAAAACAAACACTGAAATAGACGACGCAGTCCATAACTCCACCCTTACAATTCAGCAGAGCTTACATAGGGCCACTCTCTACAAAACACCAAGACGACCTAAAACGAATGATTACTTACCTACAAACATACAAAACTTACTGAATGAGAAGAGAAGAGCAAGAAGGATATGGCAAAACACGAGGTATCCATCAGACAAAACTCGACTAAACCAACTTATAAGGGAATTAAAAAATGAACTTAGGAAACACAGAAACGACCAATTTGAATCCTACAGAAAAGAACTTACTACATCTGACAAAACACTTTGGCAAGCTACGAGAAAAATCCTCTCCTATAAATCCTCCCGTCATCCCCTTCGTCGAGAAGATGGTTCCTGGGCCAAAACTGACGAAGAAATATCCCATACCTTTTACCCTGCATTTGGCTTTGGCCTACACCTCACCAAAGTCTTTACTCCTCACCATGATATCAATGATCCTGACCATACACTCCTCGTTTCTAGTCAACTGGACACTCCTCTTCAACTATCACTCCCACCAAAAGCCTTTAATCCTAAAGAAATCCTGTATGCTATCCAACATCTTCCTCCAAAAAAAGCCCCTGGTTATGACCTTATCACTCCCAAAATCCTTAGGAAACTCCCGAAAAAAAAAACCATTCTCTTCTTAACTTATATATATAATGCCGTACTCAGAACAACATATTTCCCCATCCTCTGGAAATTTTCAGTTATTCGGATGATCCGAAAGCCTGGTAAACCTATTCACAAACCTTCGTCATATCGCCCTATATCACTCCTTCCAATAATGGGCAAAATCCTTGAAAAACTCCTTCTCAAACGCCTTTATCCACTCTTGGATCCCATTATCCCATCTTCCCAGTTTGATTTTCGCCACTCCCACTCCACTATTCACCAATGCCACCGTATCGTCGACAGCATATCCTCATCCTTCGAGAATAAGCAGTATTGCTCTGGCGTTTTCCTTGACGTAGCTCAGTCTTTCGATCGAGTGTGGCACCAGGGCTTGCTGTTCAAACTCAAAGAAACCCTACCTTCAACATATTACCTACTAATAAAATCCTATCTCTTTGATCGTTTTTTCCAGACATCCTATGGTACCTCATTATCTCCAATCTTCCCCCAACGTGCCGGTGTCCGACAAGGTGGAATTCTCAGTCCCGTTTTGTTCCTGGCTTATACGGCTGGCATCCCTTCCCATCCCCAAACTTCCATCCACATGTTTGCTGACGACACCGCTATTCTCACTGTTAACCAAAACCCAATTCTTGCTTCCAATTACCTTCAAGAACACCTGTACCTACTTCAGCTATGTCTAACTAAATGGAAAATTAAAGTAAATGCAGAAAAATCTAGCCATACAACATTTACACTTCGTAAATCAAGCTGCCCACCAATAACCCTCCAAAACATTCAAATTCCACAGAAATCTCAAGTAAGATACTTAGGACTGATATTAGACAAACGTTTAACTTGGAAGCCACACATAACACAGAAAAGACAGGAACTAAACAGACGCTTTAGACTTTTATCACGCTTACTGGACAAACGCTCGAAACTTTCATTGACTAACAAACGACTTATATACAATACCATACTCCGACCAATATGGACTTATGGACTTGAACTATGGGGTTCCACTAAACCTTCCAATTCCTACAGAATACAAACGATGCAATCCAAAATCCTTTGAAAAATATCCATTGCTCCTTACTATGTCTCGAACCAAACTCTCCATAATGACTTCAATATCCCCTTTATCCAATCCCTGGACAAATCAGTCTATCAGAAGTTTCATTCCAATCTCCCCGGCCATCCAAATCCTTTGATAAACTCTCTATCCTCCTTCCATAATCCACAAAATCCTCATAGAAGGCTGAAGCGGCGTTGGCCTAGAGACAATTTGTTTTAACATGCTATCTGTAATGCTCAAAATGTATTGTGGGTTTTGTAATTGTACATATTCCCATATCACGCCTTACATTGTTAATTTTCCAATACCAACAAAATTACTGGAAATATGTTTGCATATTGTTCTAATAATCAATAAAGGTTAAAAAAAAAAAAAAAAAAAAAAAATGTCTATAGCACATTGCTGTTCTAGCTGTACATTACGTTTATATGTCTTTTTTTTCCCCCCATAAATGTATGTTTGTATATGTGTGTGTATGTGGTCATATATATGTACATATGTGTGCGTGTATTTGTGTATGTGTATATGCATATATATATATTTATATTTATATTATATATATATATATATATATATATATATATATATATATATATTTATGTTTATATTATATATATATATATATATATATATATATATATATATATTAGGTATATTTAGATAGATATGTGTATATATTAGTATTAAATATGTCCTACTTGTTTTTACAGCCCTGATGAAGGCTTGAAGTTCAAGCCGAAACGTCGGCACAATAAAACCATTTTTACGATAAAATGTAGTTTTATTAAGTAGCAGTTTTATGTAATCAAAGTTTTGTATCAGGTCTAAACTTTGTGAATTGATTCTTCGAAATAAAAAAAGGGGGATAAGGGTCCTGGACGATATTTATTGACAATAGGTGCCATTGGCAAAGGACTGTTGGCAACTGTCCCTCAGCTATCCTGCATTTGGCTTCTAAACCACAAATATATCAGGCAATTCTGTCAGGATTCCTTTCCCAGAATTAATCAAGTACTCAACCAATGTCAGTTATACAAAATGTTAATGGTTTGGAAGAGGTTTTTGGAAAATATATACATTGAGAAATATCTCCTCCCTCTCACTTTATTTCTCTCTCTCTCTCTCTCTCTCTCTCTCTCTCTCTCTCTCTCTCTCTCTCTCTCTCTCTCTCTCTCTCTCTCTCTCTCTCTCTCTCCCTCTCTCTCTCTCTCTCTCTCCCTCTCTCTCTCTCTCCCCCCCCCTTTTATCGCGAATAATCGATGTCTCTATCCTATATCTTTTATTTTCTGTATTCAAATATGAATGTTTACAATAACTTCCTGGTTTCTTAGAAGACTTCCTTCGGTGTGCTTATCGTCCAAAATACGAAGCACTTAAAATAAATAAATAAATATCTTTTATTGACTCGGTTTCTATATTAATGTAATTTTAATACGTTATTTTATTTTATGGAAATATCTACTCCCACCTTGTAGGCCTTGGATGCGAAGTAGCTTATTATTTTATAGATGGATTATGTTATGTACTGTTTTTCATATGGAAACTCTAGTGTTGTCAAATATTATTTAAATAGCCTATTGATGGATTCTTCATCATAGCTGAAATACCGTCAATGTTTTCAATGAAATTATCAATAATGTGAAATAATCAAGGAGTCTCCTGCTTGATGAGATGACATTAGGTGACTAGCTGTTTCATTATAACAGTGACACCACATACCTGTCACAAGAAATGATGTAAAGTTGGTAGGAGTGTCAGTATATTTTGTTGGAAGTAGTATATCTATATTACTAATTGTTTTGACCATCCCCCTATTCCTCGAATAATTTTGACAAATTACGCCATAGTGATCTGCGTTGGTCCTAGTATGAATCTTGCCCCTAACTTTATCGCAAAAAGATACCTTTCGGCATAAAGAGTCTCTCCCTCTCTATCTCTCTCTGTCTCTCTTTCTCACTCTCTCTCTCTCTCTCTCTCTCTCTCTCTCTGTCTGTCTCTCTCTTTCTCTCTCTCTCTATCTATCTATCTATCTTTCTTAATTCTCTGATACTGAACTAATATTGTGTGAAGATTTATTCAATACAGCATATTATAGTTGAAAAATCCGTATCTCATTTTACGAATTCCAGGAAAAAGGATCTTCAACATGTAATTTTAAATTTATGAAGATTCTCTTAATTTTCTATTACTCTCATCAAGAAGTTGTTCGAGTTCTAGATGCTTCCTCGAAATTCGATTATGTAATAAAGTGTGATAAGATAAGGTGGGAACAATCCAGTCTCCTCTTACTCCGAAACTTCGTGAGTAGAAAACTTTCTCAGCTTCTTGTATCTGCTTTAAAATGTCTTAGTAAACCCTTGAAAATGGATTTCTCGTTTATATCTTTAAAGAGGAAAATGTTATTAGACATTAGAAATAATCTTTAGTTTCTCCAAACCCCCCTAAGGGAATGCCTTGAATTTCTGTATTTATTTAAACTTTGACACCCCTTTTCTAGTTAGGATAGGTTAAATGACTTTTCTATTTTTAGACTACTCCTATTAGGATTCTAACCCACTAAGTTAGGAACGGAGTGCTCAGGCCTTAGCTTTGATGGCCACCGGATCACCCGAAGCAAAGTCTTTAGGATTGTAAAGTTAGTAGAAGAAACAATCCAACAATATTCTTTAATTTAGTTATCATCAAAACGAAGAAAGGCAAATCAGGTCTCCCAGCTCTAAAATTTACATTTATTTATTAAAATCAATATTTCGGCTTACTGTTTTATCAGCCTTCTCGAATAATTTCATAGTAAAAAAGTCCGTCTCGCTGGACTGCATCATCTTAGCGCGGTTCCGTTCATATCCCTAGTCTAATTTGGAAAGATTAAAATAGAAGCAGTTATTATTTTGGTTCCACCAGTCTTTTTTTTTAAATTAATTATTATAATGGCGTGTCAACCCTTAAGGTCACTAACGCCACTCCTGTGAGTAGTAAAGTCATAAAAGGTCATGATTTACAATCTTACCTGGAAGGGTCCGCTACACTAGAAACAGACCCGCTAGTGACAAGGTCTTGGAATCTTGGAAATCTATATTTCTAACAATAAATTGTTTTTGTTATTTTACTTAACCAGTTTTATTGTCAAATACATTATCCAACTATAAGCAATTAAAAAATAACAAGAAATAAAACAGACAAAAAGAACCATTGGTATAAACGAAATCAATTACTTTAAAGCTTTAAGCACTTTTTTAAAACTTTCTTCAGAACCTTTTTTGTAGAGCATTTAGTAAGCTTCCGAATGGTAATCTTCCGCTTCTCAAGATTGTCAACGGTTTTCGAGATACTAACGAAATTATACAAAGTTACCAAAACTTTTTTTGTCTGTTAATAAAATATTTTATTCTAACCCTTCCTTTACTCTAAACGTAACAAAAATTTCAACATATTAGTGTTGATGAAACTCCAACATGCAGAAAATGTGTCAACTGTATCCCATAATTCTAAGTACCAAAATCAAAGACAAAGAACCCTCCCTAGGAAGGACGCTAGGCAGTTGAAAAGCTATATATCTTGGAAATCCATATCTCTAACATTAAATTGTTTTTCTTATTTTTCTTAACCTGTTTTATTTTCAAATACATTATCCAATAATAAGCAATTAAAAAATAACAAGGAATAAAAAACAAACAAAAAGAACAGTTCGAATAAGCGAAATCAATTACTTTAAAGATTTAAGCTCTTATTTCTCCGATTGACATCGCCTAATCAAAACTTTTATTAGAACCTTTTTTTTAGAGCATTTAATAAGCTTTCTAATGGTATTCTTCAGTTTATCAAGATTCTCAACCTTTTTCGAGATATTAAGGAAAGTAAACAAAGTTACTAAAACTTTTTATGTCTGTTAATAAAATATTTTATTCTAACCCTTCCTTAACTCCAAACGTAACCAAAATTTCAACATATTAGTTTTGATGAAACTAGAACATGCAGAAAATGTTTCAACTGAATCCCATGATTCTAAGTACCCAAACCAAAAACGGTATTCAAAAAATATGTTTCCAATTTTCTCGAAAACGGTTAAAGCTATCGCCTTGAAAATGGTTTCATTCGTTTTCATAGCCCAGGAATCATATAAAACGAGTACTTAGAAGCTTATGAACTCAAAAACGTAAGCGTTACAATTTTGTTTGCTCGAATTTCGCCCCAAACGCCATCTTCCAGTAGGCGGATTTTGCTGGTTAACGAACTTGACCTTTCAAATTGGACGAAGGATTTTTGTACCAAATTTCATCAAAATCGGACCATTCGTCTTCTATCTAGAGAGCGAACAGACAAATATATATATATATATATATATATATATATATATATATATATATATATATATATATATAAATATATATATATATATATATATATATATATATATATGTATATAAATAAATATATACATATATATATATATATATATATATATAAATAAGTATATACATATATATATATATATATATATATATACATATACAAATTTGAACCACCGTTATTTTCGGTCTCTAGGGGTTCTGAAACGCGAAATTTTCTAGTCGGCAGTTCCGGATTGTTTCATTGTATCAACCCTATAAGCGGGGTTCCTCCCTATGGGGGAGGGAGGAACCGCGCTAAAAATTATATGTTAAATGATTTATTACATTTTTCCATTCGTTACTGCCTAGGAATAAGTATGTCTCTAATTCTCATATTTCCCAGATTCAAATATGTTTTTGTATTTTTGGAATGAAGAACATGAAAATGTGATAAATCATTTAAATATGTTGACCTTTTTTTTTAAATTGAGAAATCATTAAAGAATCCTAATAATGGCATAAAATATTTATTTCAATTAATAAAATATAGATTTTGGAACTTCGAGGCCTGATTGGCATTTTCTTCATTTTTTTAAATCCTAAATAACTTCTAGATTTCTAATAAGTACGTATATATATATATATATATATATATATATATATATATATATATATATATATATATATATATATATTTGTCTGTTCGCTCTCTAGCTAGAAGACGGATGGTCCGATTCTGATGAAATTTCGTACAAAAATCCGTCGTCCAATTTGAAAGGTCAAGTTCGTTAACCAGCAAAATCCGCCCACTGGAAGATGGCATTTGGGGCGAAATTCGCGCAAAAAAAATCGTAACGCTTACGTTTTTGAGTTCATAAGCTTGTACGTACTCTTTTTATAGGCTTCTTGGGCTAGGAAAACGAATGGAACCATTTTCAAGGCGATAGCTTTAACCGTTTTCGAGAAAATTGGAAAAATATTTTTTGAATACCGTTTTTGGTTTGGGTACTTAGAATTACGGGATTCAGTTGAAATATTATCTGCATGTTCTACTTTCATTAAAACTAATATGTTGAAAGTTTTGTTACGTTTGGAGTTAAGGAAGGGTTAGAATAAAATATTTTATAAACAGACATGAAAAGTTTTGGGAACTTCGTATACTTTCATTAATATCTCGAACACGGCTGGGATATCGTGGTAAATGGATAGAAACTATTTGAAAGCTTACTAAATTCTCTACAAAAAAGATTCTAAAACTATTTTTGATTAGGTTATGTCAATAGGAGAAATAAGTGCTTAAAACTTCAAATACGTCTGTTTTGTTCTTATGAACGGGTTTTTGTCGTTCTTTTTGTCTCCTTACCTTCGTTTTTTATTGTTTTTTATTTTTGTAATTTCTTATGTTGGGAAAATTTTGTGTGAAAAAAACAGGATATGAAAAATGAGACCAATTTTCTGTTGCTAGAAATAATGTAAATTTTGGGAACTTTCATTAATATCTCGAAAACGGTTGAAAATCTTGGTAAACGGAAGAATACCATTAGAAAGCTTATAAAATTCTCTACATAAAAGGTTCTAATGAAAGTTTTGATTAGGCGATGACAATCGGAGAAATAAGAGCTTAAAGCTTTAAAGTAATTGATTTCGCTTATTCGAACTGTTCTTTTTGTCTGTTTTTAATTCCTTGTTATTTTTTAATTGCTTATAGTTGGATAATGTATTCGAAAATAAAACAGGTTCCAAGATTCCAAGACCTTGTAACTAGCGGGACGGTTTCTAGTGTTGCCGACCCTTCCAGGTAAGATTGTAAATCCTACCTTTCAAGACTGGTGGAACCAAAATAATAACTGTCGGGGTTAGGTCACTGCTACTTAATAAAACTACATTTTATCGTAAAAATGGTTTTATTGTGCCGACGTTTCGGCTTGAACTTCAAGCCTTCATCAGGGCTGTAAATACCAGTAGGACATATTTAACACTAATATATGCACATATCTATGTAAATATACCTAACATATACATATATATATATATATATAATATATATATATAATATATATATATATAATATATATATATATAATATATATATATATATAATATATATATATATATATATATATATATATATATATATATATATATTTATATATAAGCATATACACATACACATATACACGCACACATATGTACATATATATGCCCACATACATACACATATGGGGTATGTATTATTAAGTAGCAGTGACCGAACCCGGACAATCCCTACCTTGCATCATCAACGGTCAACGATCTCCTCTCAACAAAATAATAACTGCTTCTATTTTAATCTTTCGAAATTAGACTAGGGATAAGAACGGGACCGCGCTAAGATGAGGCAGTTCCTGCGAGTTGGACTTTTTTTTGAAGGATCAGAACAAAACGTCGAATATCGTCAGACTATTTTCCCCAAAAAAAGGGGGTAAATAGAGACTTTGTGTAAATTGTTGTCATTAATTAGGGGCTGTAGATAAATGTGAGTGTAGATAAGGTGAGTTAGGCGAAGGAACGAGTTAAGGGACAAAAGAGTTCTATCAGGGTAGGATTACTCTTGATTCACAGCACGTATTACCAGGGCTACAATTAGCCTTTTATGAGCTCAACCCATACTTCTCTCGGTTAAACATTTGAACTACACGTGTGCATATATATATATATTCATTTATTTATTTACGCATATAGTGTGTATGGAAATATAGATAAAAGAAACTAGTTATATATTAGTATGAAAAAAAAAAAAAAAAAAAAAAAAAAACAGAATAGTCTTTTTAATTTTTTTTATTAGAATTAACAAATATCATACGCAATAGGAAATCAATACTTTTATTTCGTTATTCCTAATTTTATCTGATGTGCTTTGAATGTGTTTTCTATATTTCTAAAATGCATGTGTGTGTGTGCGTGCGTGCGTGCGTGCGTGCGTGTGTGTGTGAAGATGTGTGTATATTTGTATGTGTTTGTATATGTATTGTTTTTAATAACTACCTATATAAAATGTAAGGTGTACATCGCCATAAAGTCATAAATTAATAATGTGCATTTTTTATTGTGCAACGGCAACATCAAAAATGTATTTCGCTCATATTTTTAATTAAAATGAGCTTCATTGCTTTATTTTTATTTGCTGAGCGGGATTATAAATTGTGGACTTAATTCGGACCATTGTATCAGTTAGAAGACCAAGATTGTTGATAAAAAATTTCTATACCAAACATTTTGTTCTACGGTCTTCTTTTCTCAGAAAAAAACAGCTTGCGAGATTCACATCGTCGTTACAAATGCAAAGTATCGAATGTAAAAAGAGGTTGGTATATCATAGATGACTTTATATTTATTTTATCCTATGATATATTTTAACTAGACTTAATGCGCATTCGTTAATTTGATTTTCTGTAATTGATAATCATTTTTCTTCAATTTTCGATAGTTTGCTAATACGTACATCAGTCCAACAGCAAGCAAAAAAATTCAAAATGACAAATGCGTTTTTCACGACGATATTCTTAAAATTCTTTTTGACACTCCTTGCTTCACTCTCAAACCATTATTTTTTTACATAATAACCAAATTTGGAATATCTATTTTCGTAGATAGGTCGGACTTGCAATTTTCTGTACAGAACAATATCTTCTGAAAAAATCATTCCAGGAAATTAGAATGATTAAAGAGCACGGTGCAAAATAGTGTATCTGTATACTGATAAATATTACTTTTTAAGGCTACTGTGGTGATGGTTATCAGATTTGATAATATAGCCATGTGTTTTTAAGGCACTTCAGAATATAGTTTATCTTTTGGCTATCTTTGCTGCACATCTAGAATTGGATTAAGTCGTCTTTGCCAGGTTTCTAGTTAATGTGTGACGGTACATTTAACTTTACACACATGTCATATTGTCCAAGACATTCGTCAGTAGGGATTCTTGTGTTATTCGAATATGCCCAAACCGTAGTCGAGCCTCGAATCCGTATGTTCAACGCATTACTTGAAAGATTAATCAATTTGGGATTTGAATGTTCCTGGTGGAAGAAACCCCTTTTCCATCGTAACTGTACGCCTAGATATCTGCGCATGATCGTATGAGAATTGTTTCAAAATAAATATAAAAGAATCTACAAATAATATAAATTCATAATAGATGTAGATTTTTGACCAATGTATTTACATGATTCATATTCAATTAAATATTCATAATATTAAGTAAATCATTAAAGCTAGAATCTCATCCTAAAGAAATAGACTATTCATTTTTAGAGTAATTGGTAGAAACATATTGTAATTAATCGGTTTATTGTTTCATATCTTCTGGATATGACCGTGCTGATTCGAGGATATCCGAAATTTCACCACAGTTTCTACAAGCTTTTCAAAGACCGTGGAGGTCTACAACAATTATAAGCTTGACTGTTTTACTGCAGCTTTGTATCTGTGGTCCAGAAACATCTCTCCCTCTTGAAGTAAATTCGGCCCATTTGAAGTGGATTAATTATGTCTTTCTGTCTAGGATGTGATTTATATTCAGCATTATTAAAAGATGATTTCATTTAAAGCTGCTCGAAAATGAAACAGTAAGATCTATGATATTATATTCAAAATAGCTCCTAAAACAGGGCCTTGTATGAAACCTAGATCTACAGTGCTCTAAGTTATAGAGCTGAGGTATTGGGTTTTTTTTTCCTCCCACAGCTCCTGAGGTGAGGAGAGGGCGAATTCTGTTCTAATTTACATAAGAGATACGGCCCCCACAGCCCAATTACCAGCAGGCTTAGGCCTGGATTTATCTCAGGTCAGAACTCCCTTATCAGATCCTCAAAACCACACCGCCACATGGATAACCAGTTTTTGACTATATTATAATTATAGGCGAAGGAGATTTCGGCTCTCTATTGCTCTCTGATCACAAGTATCAGTTCGGAGCACTTGGATGCGGGTGAAATTCTATAATAAATAATCAGAGAACCACTTTGATGACGTGTTGATAGCAATAAAATAATTATTGATGTTCACAGATTACTTGTCATTTTAACGGTCGATAACTACACAGAAACCAATCTGAAATCTCCTAAAATAATTGATATTGTTTATTCATTGAGTGGATTATTTTATTTTTTTCATTTTTAACATATTCTAGTTTATATTGAGTTATGCAATAATTGCTTTGCATATAGCAGATGTTACACTCACGTTCTGTTCAGAAACATTGTAGCTATTGAGGTTGCCCTCATTTATTCATATCGTCCCTACCCTGTTAAACATTTGAATATAAAAATCGAAGCTTACTAGCGAACGAAAATATTCTATCCATTTTTGACGTAATATAGTAGTAGTCTTATTCGATACTCCCTTTAGGGCATTAAAGGCTATTCTAAAGGGGTCAGAGTTGTGACAATTTGCGACAAGCCGTATCGTCCACAATCCAAGAATAAAGTCTTGAATCTGAAAAACGTGATTTTTTATTTTCGATAGTATGACATGGTGTTTTGATTTTCCTGTTTGTTTGATGCAGTACCAACACTACTAAATCCGGCTAAATCAATGGGATGTTCTTTGTTACATAATGTGTAATATAAGTCTATGAAATTAGGTCAAAGTAGTCCATTAGAAGTAGGGATTTACTTAGGTTTAGTCTTCTCTTCTTCTTGTCCTATATACCTGTTTGATGTGTACCTTCTTGGGGACTGCGTACTCTTTCATTCTCAGCAGATGAAAAGCCCAAAGCAGTTGTGTGGGACTATGATGCAAATGCAAGGAAAATATGACTACAAGCTCTGTTTGCTACTTAATTTTCTTGCCCCTAACCATTTCAACTCATTGTCCCTCATAATATCCAACATACACCAGCTACAGTGAAGTTTAGTTAAAAATGTTGCTTGGCACTATATTGCCCCAACCCCTTCAATTGCTGTGTTCCTTAATTTAAATTATTTTTTTCTTCAGTAATTTTCATTTAACGTATCCAAGAGAAGAGGCTAAAAAAATTAAAGGTTCGAATGCTTTCTCGTAGCATGAAAAAAACAAAAAAAAAACAAACAAACAACAACAAACGTCTAGGGAATGAAAATCATTAAACTTCGCTGACGTTATTCTAAATATTATCTTCATTAAAACATAACTTATTTTGAGCAAAGTGCTTATTAATCACACACGGAAGAAGAAGGGAATTTGCCTGAAATCTCTTTTAAATGCAAATTTCTGATGGGCCCCGAGTTATGAAAACCTACTGACATGAGTGAGCAGAAATATATATAAAAATTCATACACACATAGTATTAGCCAGGAGTGTGTTAATATTCATAAGTACTTTATGAATACATATGCATACATTAGATATTCAGACTTTGACACACTTTACTAATCCTTATGATGGAAATTTAGGAAATGCATATTAAATTGCCTTCGCCCGAACCAATGTATGCAAATATTCAAGACTGTCATGTTCTTCCAATAACCTCTGCTGTCTGTAGGATTTTCCTTAAGATGTAATAAATAAGGGGGCTAATATAGGGTGTTTTTGTTTGAATTTTTGAACACATAGCAAGTATACAAATATATATACATATTTACATTTAGAATTTTACGAATGAATGCTATTGAGGTTGGACTCATGAAAGTATTTTTTTTTTATATTTCTTTAAAGCTTCAAAACATTCCTCAACAATCTTACCTATTATATATATATATATATATATATATATATATATATATATATATATATATATATATATAAGTATACATATACACATACATGCAGGTATCATTCCAATAACAAACAATAAGATGAGTTCTTCACAAACAACATCGATTCATCAAGAGGGGAGTTTTACTGGGGATAAAAATTATTGATATTTCTTTTCTAACAGTTAACATTTACTTTATATTGCAATTAGATTCTGCGTTGTGATATGTTTATTTTTATTTTATTTTATTTTGCCTCTATCCTGTAGGATCCTTGCCGATAGATGTGATATGTGTTACGAGAATAAACGAAATTGGTCAATTGGGATTGCGGATTGGCCACATTGGCCGTTATTTTTACTGCCTTGGAACAAAACACGGTAGATATCGTGCCCGGTTAATGAATTTACATTTAAGCTGGTAAAAACGACTCATCATCTATCCATCCAAAACGGGGTTCGCTGCAGAACAATATTAAGTAAAGATGGAATGGTTGGGATTCGGCTACTAGTTTAGTAACCATTGTGGAAGTGTCAGACACTTCCACAATGGTTACTTAACTGTCAACATTGGTCTTCCTCTGCCTCCAGGCGTTTCCATAACTGACGAAGGCTACCAATGAGTAGCCGAAACGTCCAAAATATAGATTTAAAAAAAAAAAAGTCATATTAAGGTTTCTTTAGCCGAATCCCAACCATTCCATCTTTACTTATCACCTCGACGGATAACTATCTAATCATCATGAAGAACAATATTAAATTAATAGTTGTTTGGCTTGTTCTTTAATTTTATGATAAAAAAATTTATATATGGTCATGTCTGTTGATAAGTTTTTTTTTTTTTGTTTTTTTTTTCCAGTTTAAATTATCGCTTAAAAGTGCTTGCTTTCATTTGTTTCCCTATCTTAAACAACCTACAAAAAAGTGTACCTGCGAGCCTATGATCGCAAATTTAAGAGTTACGAGTTTTTCGGAGGAATTATAATAATAAAAAAAAATACAGTAGGCGCATTCTGCTTGTTAACTAACATTACCTGTGAAACGACGAAGTATTTAGGTACCGAATTTTATTACAATTGGTTCATTTTTGGGCCAGCCAGAGAGCGAACAGACAAATTTGAGCCACCGCTATTTTCTGAAACGTGAAAATTTCAAGTTGGCAATTCCGGAATGCGTCAACGTCGAGAGCGGGTTTCCCCTTCCTATTGAGGGATGGAGGAACCACGCTAAAATGCACTATATAGAAAAGCGCTAAGATGAGGAAGTTCCATGCTGTTGGGGACCTCTTTTAATTATGACAAGTAAAGTTGTGTGGTGGGGTATAATTTTGTGTAGGTAAGGAGGAGATGGGCATCCCTACCCCTACCACTCCCTGTGACATGGTCTGCCAACTCAATTACAGGGAAGCTCTTCCCCCACTCCACTCACTTCCCCCTCCCTCTCTCCTTCTTCTAATCAGACCATTACCTACCTACAAGAGAGTAGCACTTCTCTATCCTCCTCTTTAATCTTTCTTGTCACTATCCTGACAAGTTTTTCGCCCTTTATAAAACTAACATAAATTTGAACTAGTATCCATTTGACTAACATCCATTTGATATGCCCTTTTTCATATCAATGGAACACTAAAATATAAACCAGTATTAATATGTTGAATTGTTGAGTCAAATATTTACTGAACACAAAAAAAGCTGTCTTAATCAATCTTAGCGCTTTATTTAGAAAAATGTTTAAAATATTGTTTAAATTATTTATTTTTGAATGTGTTTCCCTATGAGCAGATGAACCGTCATTAATTATAATTTATAAATATTGACAGTTCACCTGCTCGTGCTAACAACTTTCCTAAATATAGTGCTAACATCGATTAAGACAGTTTTTTTTTGTGTTCAGTGCTTTTTAGGATAGCTAAAAATTTGTCAGGTTTTTTTTGTAGATGAATATTTTTTTCCGTCATATACTCACAGTGTCAACGTTTAGCACATTCAGTAGGAATGAGGTTTCGTGAATATTCTTTAAATCTTCATCAGTCCTAGCCACAAGGCAATGAAAAAGACCAGATAAAGATTTATATATATATATATTTATATATATATATATATATATATATATATATATATCCGGCACTCAACCTTGCTGGTTGAGCAGGATGAGTGACGGCCAGAAGAAGCCGGAGAGGAATCCGGCGAAATATCGCGATGACAGGAGGAGCAAGGCCGCTGGAGACAGATGCCAAATGAACAACACATTTAATTCCCAGCGAAGTAGCTTGAAAAATAGCATATATATACAAGATGTTGGAACATTGTTATTTTGTTATTTGTAACGAAATAAGAATGCTCGCTATTTTCCCCCGAAACTCCGAATATTTATCATTTTCATAACAAACGATTTTATTAGTTCGATAACCAAAAACTGTGAAATCGATAAATTCGAAGTGGGGATTTACTCCAGACCGAAATTATTAATATATCCCAAAGAGATTTCCTTTTTTTCTGTTCTGTGATAGAATAACTAGAAATGGGGTAACTGCATTATGAATATAACAACAAATGAGCCAATTTAAAGTTGTTCTTACTTGAAATGACCCACTACAGACAAAATTATTAACTTTTATTTTCCATCTTGCCGCTGAATATACCTACATAGTTTACCAATTACAACGGGTTGTCCCTTGGTAGGATGGAATTTCTCGTTAGGTGGTATTGCTTTGATTCCAGCAGAATTAATCTTATCAGTGATTGGATCCCTGAAAAAAAAAAAATTATTTTCAGAGAAAAGATATTCTCTTTGATTTGGACTACCAACTGGTGGTAGTTATTGTCCAACTGGAGATCATAGCAAATCCATTGAAGGGACCGATGCTTGTTATTTTGAGAGACGAATCAACTTCTGATGGACCTTCAACATCTTCCGCTACCTTGGGCAAACCCATGAGATGTGATAGAAAGGATGACAGGAAGACGAAAACGCTTTGCTTTGCGTTTAGAAGGGCAATGTGCCGCGATTACCGATCACCGGAAATGTGATGAATGTCAACGAGTCTCAATAGGACAGAACATTGTATTATCATAAAGTTCCTATTTTCTATGGCTTTTGATCATTCTAGGTTATTGTTCTTAAATAAATATTTTCAGTTTAGTAATATTTTTTTTAGGATAATTATTTGGTGTATGAACAATATTGAGTTTTAGGATTTCCTTGCTATTTTGTGAATTTTAATAAATATTTTACAGGTTTATTACTGTTTGAATTTATTTTTTGATGTTCCTGTTCTGTACATTGTTGTTCTATAAAAAAATAAAAGAAAAAATTGAAATTAATTTTTTTTTAAACACTTTCAAAGTATGGGGTAAAATTTAACCGATGGTGTCATTACCGTATTGTCAATGGCTTGCCAATCCAGGGTTAATTACTATAGAAGCCTATGTGCTATATATATACATATATTATATTATATTACATTCATTAATCATTTAAGAAAATAAATCATGTTAGTTTTGTGTTATCATTTGGGTAACTGAGGGTAAGTTTGATGAAGTAGTTTTTGACGCCGCACTTTTCTCTTGTTCTTTTCAGTTGGATCCACTCTTTCAAAAGCTTCGTCTATTAAGGGTTTTTTTCTTCTAAAAAATCAATGTAAACAATAATCTGAATTATGCTCTTCGTTAATTAAGCAAGCATGATCCCTCAACTTGAACTATTTCCGTCCTTCATTGGTTTTAGTGGTTCTCATCAGTCATTAAGCTGAGTAGCCCTTGAGCAGGCTTTCAAAGCCCTTTTCAATAACCATTGAAACACTAGCTCCTCTTAGTGGAAGCTACTACCAATATATATACTAACTTACATAGCTATATAAATATATATATATATATATATATATATATATATATGTGTGTGTGTGTGTGTATGTATGTGTGTGTGTGTGTGTGTGTGTGTTTCTCTAGACCGATTCGAAGATTGTTTAAATATATAGTGTTCAGAGGGTTAATTAATTCGTCAAATGAAATTAAATAAATAGACGGGAGAACAAAGGTAAGCTTCCTGGATTGTGTGATATTCATGATAGCATTTATCGGCTTTCAGTCAGGCGACATTTTCAGAACATCCCGAACACAAATTGTTAATATTTCCCAACAATGAAACTTGGTAGATATCACGAACAACTAATAAAAAACAAGTGTTGTAAAAAGCAGCATAATCAGTTCATTAGAAGTATGTGTTTATTCTAGAACAAAATTAAATAAAAAATTAAAATATTAATTGTGTCAACTGTTCTTTAGATAAATATTAAAGAGTAAAACTGTTTACGTTTATTTCGTATTTATATAATATTTTAATTATATATATTTATGGGTGCGAGGGTAGCTCAGTGGTAGAGCACTCGACTAATAAACTGGAGGACCTGAGTTCAAATCCCGAGCAAGCACTAAAGATTTTTTCTTCTAGTGTCTTCGTTCATGGGTTGAATTCGGCCTTTTGACCGTCCCTAGGCCAACCCAGCCTTTAATTAATTTAATAATGGGGGAAAATCGGGCGGCCGGAGCATTACGTGACTGAATTTTTTTTAATTATATATATTTACATATATTATTTTCAAACAAGGCTCATCAAATTAAATGATATGAAGAGATCGACGACCTAAGTTCCTGAGTGTCTTTGAACTTGGTAAGTCAAGAAAAGTACCAAACAATATTTAATGTCCCGTATCATTACGTCTCTTCTTCCCTTGAAAAGGATAAAAAGAGCTCGTTATGTCCTGAGAAATTTCATGATATCCTGCAGAATATTTTCATGGAAGTGTCTTTTCGGCAATAATAATCTTACCCTTTTTCATCGGTCAAAAACCGTTCCAAAGTCATTGAACTTGTGAAATTAAACTCTTTTAGAATTTCAGAAGTTTCTTTGGTTTTAGTTAGTTACTATTTTTTTTTTTTTTTTTTTTTTTTTTTTTTTTTTACTATCTCCAAAATATCTTAGGTGTAGGATTTTTTGTTTGCTCATATGGTAAAAATTTAAATACAAATTTTAAAGACGAAAAGGCTCAGGCATTTACAACAAAATAAGTTACGTTTTTCATAAAATAAAAATATCTTTTCATTTATGTTGGACGATTTTTATTAAAATTAATTTGAAAAAAGAATCACTACTACCATAAATTTTATATCTGATATTTGTAGAACAGTCATTCATTTTACGTATCATTCATGCACTGTCCGCCTCTGAAAGTTCGTATGATCGATTTTTACAATATTTTTAGATAGTTTGCTGCATCCCTGTAATTAGAGTTTAAATTTATTAGCAAATACAAATTCTCCCACAACCTGTTTAATTTTCCTTCTTCAAGATTTTTTGGAGATGAAATACTATCAGGGGATTTATTGTGACATATTCCTTGTTAAAGATATATTTCTGACAATAATGGGGATTTGGGTTGTGAGCCATTTTTTTTTTTTTTTTTAATGAAAATTGAAAAACTGTAACGCCGATGTATCTTTAATGTTTATTTAAATAATTTAATACCTCCATCTAAGTCGCGGCAAACGATGCTTCTAGGATACAAAAAATTACTCCACGGAAAGGCATACGGATGGTTCTGATTTCAAATGGAATATACTCTCGGGTAATTAATCAACACATTTTATCCAGAGCTTTGTGAATCATTTTCACCTAAATCTGGCACATTAAAATAACCGATTAAAATGACCTTATTCTACTAATTTCAATTTATTATGAGATGTTGAAGAGGTCACTTACCGCTTTTAGAAGAGGTCATAATGTATAGAAAGAAAAAAACACAGTATGCTTTATATGGCATAAACGTAATGAACTAAAATGGTTGAAATAGACAACAGAGGGAAGACGCATGTTTGACAAGGCCTGAATCACTGTAAGATGTTTTGGCTTAGATTATCGTTATCCCTTAAGACGCGGTGACTCATTGTTTAGTTTGTACAGGTATTCCCTGAAAGATAAATAATACTTCGTTTTTTAGTTTTGTCCAGATTGAGTTCGATTTTCCATCATTGTCACCGGTCAAGTTGATCATAGGTGCTTTTGAACTGCTCTTTCTTAAGATATCGAAACCAAGAAATAGCCCCAATGCATTTACCGTAATACTTGCTTAATTTAATTGACAAACTTATTTTACTTAACGGCACCAATTTTAAGCATCATTTCTAAGCATCAATTCTTCTGGCAAAGATCGCCAACACAACATTTAATTTTACCCTAAAAAAAAAAACTTTTTTAGGAACTTTATTTACTTTTAGAATTTCCAGCTTACACCCGATTGGTTGCCGTTTTCAAGACATAGAAAAAAAATAAACTATTTTTAAGGCTGTCACATTTCTTTCCATGTTTCATCTACTTCAATCGTATCCTAAACTTATATATGTTCATTTCAAAAGTTTAAATTTTTTTTATAATCAAACTATCTCTTGTAGTAGCCAAAACAATAATTCTAGTTTTGTCCACCTCTCACATGTGCTTAGGATTTTCTAATTTTTTTCCTCAGAATTTTTTTTTATTCTATTTCTCTTAATAGAAAGCCTATGAAGGGTTCAATTATTTGAACACATCGCACTAGTATTTCTAAAGTGACACAACTCAAAATAAAACTCAACTGAAAATTATCATACCACACCTTTCTGTCTTTTTTTCATCAAGACAGAAAGAGTGACACAACTGACCTCTGGTGTACAAGCTCTGAAGCTAGGTACCATCGACGCACAGTGGTATTTTTAACTGATCTAGCTGAAAACAATTATTTTATCACGGATTCATATAGAAAATGACTTGCTGATCACGAATATACTCTATTTTAGGGGTCGGAAATAAAGTCTGACCGTTGTTTTCTAACTTTTCAGCAAAAAAAACGTGTTTAATTACGCTTGAAGTGTTAACCAAAATTAATTTTTTTTTATTTTTGTACTTTTTTTTTATAAATGTTTTAACTTTCTTAAAGGCAACATCAACAAAAAGCTTCAAGACTAGGTATTACAAATAATAATAATAATAATTAAAAAAAAATACATCGAAAATAATAATTGAAAACACAACCATAGAACAAAAAATATAATCAAAATTTAGTTATCAAAACTAATAAATCATTCTTGGACAAGTAACGTTTCATTCAAAAAATTAATTACTTCACCTGTGAAGGAATGAAACTCTTCTTTTTGTCGACGAATTTCCGCACTATGCTAGTAATATACGGACCGCTCGAGTATAGTAAACAATGAAATACGTTTTTTACATTCGATAGCTCCCCACTACTAGCAGATATACTTAAATCTTCTTCTACATCTGATTGTGTATCGTAATCCAAACTTGTATCAAGCCAGTCACCAAAACGTTTCTCAATAACACTTTTGTCCGGTTTGCTGTTAGCCACTTATCACGTAAATGTCTTAAGAATGTCTCCATTTTTTTTTCTTGCAAATGAAATTGTTGGTGTACGTTTTGTATACCTTCCTGTTTTGTTTTTTTTGACTTCGATATGAGCATTTTTTCAGAAAATCAGTTATCATTTTTAAATTGGCAGATTCTGGCAGCTAATTCTTGCTTTTCCAAGTCAATACTTAATTGACACATAAGAAAAAATTAAAACTAAGCCGGACGAGGCTGGACAGCAAAAGTTCTGTACCATAATAACTTACCAATAAGGGTATTACAAATCGCATCGCTTAAAGCAAACATTAATGGTAATTTATTATGATAAATAATGAAAGACGATCATACTTACCTTTCTGAAACATAAAATAAATTTTTAGTACTGAAAAATCATTTTTGTAACTGTAGTATTCATTCAAAGATGGAGTAATAAACTTTGCGGAATGACATACCCTAATATAAACAACCCGTAATCCCTAAATGTTGACGTATTTGAGCCGACTGATTCTTGTTTTGTAATCTATATACTATCTAAAAAATACTGCAAGGTCCAATTAAAGATTAATTTTCATGAATTTTTCGAATTTTGTCCAGCTAGATCAGTTAAAAGTCCGTCTCGCAGGACTGCATCATCTTAGCGCGGTTCCGTTCATATCCCTAGTCTAATTTGGAAAGATTAAAATAGAAGCAGTTATTATTTTGGTTCCACCAGTCTTTTTTTTAAAATTAATTATTATAATGGCGTGTTTGGTGCCATTGGCCATAGCAGTCGACGCACCATAATAATAATAATAAAAAAATATAATGGCATGTCAACCCTTAAGGTCACTAACGCCATTCCTGTGAGTAGTAAAGTCTTGAAAGGTCATGATTTACAATCTTACCTGGAAGGGTCCGCTACACTAGAAACAGACCCGCCAGTGACAAGGTCTTGGAATCATGGAAATCTATATTTGTAACAATAAATTGTTTTTGTTATTTTACTTAACCAGTTTTATTGTCAAATACATTATCCAACTATAAGCAATTAAAAAATAACAAGAAATAAAACAGACAAAAAGAACCATTGGAATAAACGAAATCAATTAATTTAAAGCTTTAAGCACTTTTTTCTCCGATTGACATCGCCTAATTAAAACTTTCTTCAGAACCTTTTTTGTAGAGCATTTAGTAAGCTTCCGAATGGTAATCATCCGCTTCCCAAGATTGTCAACGGTTTTCGAGATACTAACGAAATTATACAAAGTTACCAAAACTTTTTTTGTCTGTTAATAAAATATTTTATTCTAACCCTTCCTTTACTCTAAACGTAACAAAAATTTCAACATATTAGTGTTGATGAAACTCGAACATGCAGAAAATGTTTCAACTGTATCCCATAATTCTAAGTACCAAAATCAAAGACAAAGAACCCTCCCTAGGAAGGACGCTAGGCAGTTGAAAAGCTATATATTTTGGAAATCCATGTCTCTAACATTAAATTGTTTTTCTTATTTTTCTTAACCTGTTTTATTTTCAAATACATTATCCAACAATAAGCAACTAAAAAAAAACCAGGAATAAAAAACAGACAAAAAGAACAGTTCGAATAAGCAAAATCAATTACTTTAAAGTTTTAAGCTCTTATTTCTCCGATTGACATCGCCTAATCAAAACTTTCATTAGAACCTTTTTTTTAGAGCATTTAATAAGCTTTCTAATGGTATTCTTTCGTTTACCAAGATTTTCAACCTTTTTCGAGATATTAAGGAAAGTAAACAAAGTTACTAAAACTTTTTATGTCTGTTAATAAAATATTTTATTCTAACCCTTCCTTAACTCCAAACGTAACCAAAATTTCAACATATTAGTTTTGATGAAAGTAGAACATGCAGAAAATGTTTCAACTGAATCCCATGATTCTAAGTACCCAAACCAAAAACGGTATTCAAAAAATATTTTTCCAATTTTCTCGAAAACGGTTAAAGCTATCGCCTTGAAAATGGTTTCATTCGTTTTCCTAGCTCAAGAATCATATAAAACGAGTACTTAGAAGCTTATGAACTCAAAAACGTAAGCGTTACGATTTTTTTTGCGCGAATTTCGCCCCAAACGCCATCTTCCAGTAGGCGGATTTTGCTGGTTAACGAACTTGATCTTTCAAATTGGACGAAGTATTTTTGTACCAAATTTCATCAAAATCGGACCATTCGTCTTCTATCTAGAGAGCGAACAGACAAATATATATATATATATATATATATATATATATATATATATATATAAATAAATATATACATATATATATATATATATATATATATATATATATATATATATATATATATACAAATTTGAACCACCGTTATTTTCGGTCTCTAGGGGTTCTGAAACGCGAAATTTTCTAGTCGGCACTTCCGGATTGTTTCATTGTATCAACCCTATAAGCGGGGTTCCTCCCTATGGGGGAGGGAGGAACCGCGCTAAAAATACATCGCCTGGGCGAACCACCCCAGGTCAAGTCGGGACAGACGTAATCGACCCGCTCTCATAGAGTATGAACCCTTCTTTTTGACCAGTCCTTTTCGCGAAGAAATGACCGAGTAGTCAGCTAACCGCCGGGCCATGGAGGTGAAGAAGGATTCAGCTGGCCGGCAATAAAATTCAGGGAGAAATGCAGTACGCAGAAGGGAATACCATATTTTAATCTCCCAAGGCACCAGTCACCAGGTACCTTTTTTCATATAATTATGGAGCTCCATAAAGCCCATCTACAGTAATCATCATATCACCACTTCAGCAGTTCACCACACCATTTCAACCTCATCAGTCCCACAACTTTCAAAAAATTATAAATATATTAACCACAACATGTTTCCAATTTTGGCAAATTTCCCCCCACTCTTCATTTTGTACTCAATAAATCTAAATTATCAGTTTCTCAACCATTTCTTCATACAGTCCATTTATTTAACCAGCCCCACAAAGTCTTTCTTCCATATCATACCATATTAAAAATGGTGATATGACAATCTTTTTACAACTTCAGTCTTAAATAATTGCCGGGAACAGCTGCTTCTGGTCCAGACAAAACCCCAGCCTCCCACCAAAACCATTCCTGGAGTATCTACCCTACCCTTCTAAGGAAAAGCCATGGAACAACAAGCCCCGATGATGAAGAGAGTAAATCTGACAAGGTATTAGAGATAGGTGGCTATAATCCTAGTACGGACTCCCAGTCCATCACTGTCCCTGGCCTAAAGCTGGGGACCATGGGGATTATGTGGCTTTCTAGATGGTAAATTGCCTCCCGCTTTCCTCGGAGAAAAATACACAACCTCCTTTGAGTGATGTCTCCCTATTACACCACATAACAATCTTTACCTTTAAAAACAAAATGTAATTACCCTATAAAAGGCAATATATTCATTGAATTATATATTTATTCATGTGGCTTAATCAATGTTAAAGAATATTATTTTTAAACAAAAAAAAAAGAGTTTAAATACTTAATTTATGTAGTTTTGAGTATTTTGTTTTCAATGTCTGCATTTTAATGCATATGTTCTGAAATCTCAACGGAATAGTTTGTAAAACGTCCCATCTTCCCTCTTCTAATTAATTTTTTGCATAGGTTTATTTGTAGAATTTCGACCCCATACCTTAATTTGATAGAATAAAGGATGAAAAACACAAAATTTGTATATTTAACAACCATATTTTGGAAGAAAAGCATTATACCATACTTCACATAATGATTCACTGGATCTGGCCCTGTCTCAGTCCATTTAAGAGATAGACATTTTTCAACGACACATACAATAAAAATAAACTTATTTTTTCAGTTACAAAGGGCCTAGATCCTGGAAAACCACAAGGGGGCATCCAAATGGAGGTCTTTTAGCGCGGTTCCATTTCTCCCCCCATTGGAAGGATACCCGCTTATAAGGTTGACCTCATGACGCAATAGGGAAGTGCCGGCTACAAAATTTCACTTTTCAGACCACACAGATCACAAAAGAAAATTTCGTTCGAATCTATATATATATATATATATATATGTATTTGTCTGTTAGCTCTCTGACATTCTTAAAATCCAATTTTGATGAACCTTGGTACAAAAATCTTTGGTCTAATTTGAAAAGTCAAGTTCGTTAACAAGACTCCGTCTACGGGAACATGGTTTTTGGAGCGAAATACGCGTGAAAAAAATCATAACGCTTACGATTTCAATTTAATATCCTTGCAGGTATTTGTTTTATAGGTTCACTGAAGTAGGAAAACGAAGGAAACCATCTGTAACCTATTACGAGAAAAGGTGATAAAACTACTTTTCCCAATTAACTTTCATTTTGGGTATTCAGAATCGGAACTAAACCGAGCATAACACTTCTATTCGGGGATTAGGACAACCTTTTTTCTTCACTGGGGGGGGGGGGGAATTACTAGTTTTTGAATATTTAAGGAAGTTTTCAAGTTGTATGTTAATCATCACATTATAATTAATGAGTGATTTATTCAGTTTTTTAAATTTATATATACACAAAAATATTAATAGCCACACATAATGAGTCGTTAGGGGAAAACAGTTATCAAATAAGGTGTTATAATTGTTTGTTTATCTATACAGCAATTAATATAATATATTTTGAAGTATACTTGATTCTATCTTGGTTTTTATTTAATGAATGCCTATTGCACTTTCCGACCACTAATTATGTAACAACATAATAATGATGTTAAGTTGGAGATAAGTTAATGGATTTCACATGTTTTCAAACGACAAGATATTTCTGTTGTGCTGTCATGTATTAAAGGGTCAAACAACCGTTGTGCATTAATAATTGCATAGCCGTGATTTTCTTATTCATTATTTATATTATCATATATGAACTTTCAGGAATTTGACTTGTATTGTTAAGGTGTTTGACGTTGTTACGTTTTAAATAGAATAGTATTGCAATCCTATACTTGAGGCTCATTGGCACAACATGTAGGTTTTATATCTCTTTATATATTTTGATCACTTTCAGGAAGTTAATAAAATTTTGAATGGTAGATTCATCACCTTGTAGAGCTAGCAGAGACTTGTTGAATGTTATAGAATGAACGAAACGTAGAGAACGTTTTGCATTGTATGTTTATGTGTTCTATAGTCGTTTCACAAGTGGGTGGGTGCAAATTTTTGAGAAGCTAGGGATGAGTTATTGCACAGTGGCCTATTCGCAAACTTGCCAAAACATCTTATTCCTTCCGAGAGTGACGTGTAGCTGTACGCTATTGTCTTTTTCCCTCAGCAATCCGCTACTGCATGTTTTTGGCCACAGGGTTTTCCATTTTTCAAACATATTATTTTTGACGTATCTTTTTACATCCTGCACAGTTGCTGCATCGACCGAGCACGGTTTGCTTCTAGGTCTGCTAATTCATTGCAATTAATGCCACAGTGCCATGGGACCCAGATAAAAGTCTATGCTTTTGACTCGTTATTATAGTTTACAGATTCTCTGAATCAATCCATTAGAGGAGTCCTGTGTAGTTAGGCTTTTACTGCACTCAGAGAGTCCGTTATTATGAGTTCTTTGTTAAGGCAATATTCTTGTGCACAATTTAACGCCTGTATGCTGAAGCTCTCCGGAGAAGATGAAATTAGAATCATGAAGATTCATCAAATTTGTTCTATACTAATTACATTTATTATTTTTTTAAACCTATGTTTTTTTTTTTGTTTTAGAGCAGCATTAAGTTGTTCTTATTTCCGTTGGCCTGGGTGGGATCTTTAACTATTTGAAAATTCATTAATAACAATTTAATAAACTAAATTAGACTTGCTAATCTATAAATAAATACACAGTTTTATTAATTTATTAGCCTATAATTGTCTCTTGGAGTAGCATTAAATCATTCCTACTACTGTTCATGTTGTTGGTTGAGAACATTAGCTACCTGAATAAGAGTTCTAATCTATCTAGCTAGCAATCCTTATTTACATTAGCCACTTTTACATTAGAGACGGATTCTATCATAATTATAATTCTGCATTAATAATAATTGATTATTTGATACCTTATGATGGTAAAAGTGTTATGAACATTTAATTAATTATATTTCAATTAAATATACTTGCGGCCAAATTTTAATACTTAACCTGGTAAAAGTGTATTCAGTTATTCATATCTTTATGAAAAAAATATATTTTGTTCATACATACATACATTCTTCCTCTACATGACTGATAAAAGTTTTAAATTCAAGCCAAAACGTTATCAATAAAGAATCATTTTATCATTAGCGGAACCCGACTATTTCCACACTGGTTAATTTGTTACGGAATATTCTATACTTTCATGTACTGTTGGATTAATTGGATCTAATAAATATCCATATCCGATACAAAACAAAGCTTTCCCTGAATTGAAATTGTCGTAACTTTTGTCTAACAGGAACATTTTGCATAAAATTATTTTCGGGATTCTAAGGGAATTACTGCTGAGTGAAGCGGTTCAGGAATGAAGCGTTCAAAAAAAAATCTGTTATCCCTGTGAGGAAATTAGCATGGGTTGCCACGATACCAGCTGACTCCAGATAATGAATTCATGTACTCAGCTGGCATGGTATTTGTAGAGCAGGGTGTACAGGCATATGACACTCTCCCTTCCGGGGATCGGACTCAACAAAAAGCAACACGAGCGACAAAAATGTCAAAGAACTCTCCTACACAGACCGCATAAAATTGAATAAATGAATATTTATACCTACCAGGTGGCTTCTGGTTGCCATTGGTCTTCCGAAGTTATTATTCCCGTTGCCTGAGGTACATCACATTATTTCTCTGTCGTGAGCTGATGGAGGCGTTTCATAAGTGCCACTCCAAAGATCATATAATTGGGTACATAAACTAAATCAGTTGAATTAATGTTTCTTATGTTAGAATTAAATAGAAAAAAAAATAAAATAATAATAAAAATTAAAGTGGAAATATTTCTCTGAAGTTCAATACTTACTGTAAGAAGTGAAATGTACCTCTTATGATTATGTAACCATTTGATCCAGGCTATAGGTGAAGTATATGTTATATCATTAGGTATCGTTTATGTTAGTGACATCTTATGTTAGTGGTGAGCTCTTAACACTCCGTGCCAAAGGTCGTGGGTTAGATTCCCGCTAGGGGTGATGGCTTTTCTTTCGAAAAAAGAAAAGGCATCACCCCTATCCTGGCTAGAAAAGGGTGGTAACCTATAGATAACCCGTCCTAAAGTTCGTAATTAATAATAAATGGACGTTAAAATTTTAATAAATAAATATGTCTCAGCTGTATCTTTGTGATGGCAACCTTCATTAGCACATTTTTCAAGTGGACTGTTCAAATTAACCCGTAACCGAGTCAGTTAAAATATAGTATTTCATAAGATATGTATTACAATGTTTACATTAAAGTCGATACTGAGGAATTCATGGGTTAAATATACTTTGGTATATTTTGCAAGTTTTAACAAGGATAATGAAGTATGAAATGTATCACAGAACCTTATAATTAAATGAATTTCTTCTCTGCTTAAAAAGTGAAGTAGGGCTCTTTAATAAAAGTCCAAATGGCAGGAACTGCGTCATCATATCTCTTTTTCCATTACATTCATCTCCCAAGAGTCATTTAGAATGCTTGGAATAGAAAGTTTTAATATTTTGTATTCAAAATTCTTTTGAATTAGACAAACTTTGATATTTGTACTCAAAATTCCTGCTATTGTAGTGGAAAATTTAAACTGTAAAACTAATTTCACTACAAAACAAATTTCACCTAAGCCAACGGAATCTACAAAAATAGCAACGCTTAAACGGCCACAATGTAGAAAAAATTGCCAGTAGCCAGGCTTAAGCGCAAGTCTATGTTCTCCCACATAATAGAAAATATCACAAGAACACTTTTTGCATGAAATTTATTAACATATGGAATGAGCATCCCCCACTGACAAAGATTTCGTAACTTTTTTTCAGAATATTTAAAAATGTATACGAACAAATCTACAATTGTACCGGTTCACGCATTGTGCTGGTCCTGAATCAGGCAAAGTATTTTGGTACCAAAATTCATCAAAATCGAAACATTTTTTAAGCACGTAGAGAGCAAAAGAAATATTCACAGTTCTTTCAGTGGGTACTTTCGAATTGTATGATCGGGTGGACGTCATGAGCGGGTTTCCTCCTTATAGAGAAAGGTAGTGAACGCGCTACACAATGTATGCGTTCGGAATCATTCTTCCATCTCGTCGTTCTACAAAACGTGGTGGATTCAGTTTAAAGTTAAGTGAGTATTTTCTATTAAACAACGAACGAAAAGGAAAGGACTTTGTATAAATCACATTTTCTCTCATCGCCGGATAAAATTAATGTAGGACTCTCATGGTTCGGTTCGTTTTAACAAGTAGTTTTCTACTAATTAAACAGCCAGAGACGTTTTCTCCTGTTATCCCGAGCTCGTTGGGTTCGAAGCTGCGGCCGTCCGATATATAACCAACTTTATAATACAAACTTTTAATGCTTTCCCTTTCAGCACTGCTTTCCGAGAACTTCATAACAGTCGGACTTCGGGGCAGAAGTTCTGGTAATTGTCGCGGACTGTTGCAGAACGCCTTTATTTTCTTTGTAGCTTCGGTTCTATCTGTAGTAGAATCCTACCCGGAATAATATATATAAACACACATGCAGAACAAAACAGCATTTTGTAACAGGTAGTATTAAATATTTGAAAAAAAAAAAAGGAATTTTTTTTTCATATATTATAATGAAAATAGATAAATATTATTTATATATATATATATATATTGGAATAACTGGTATTCTAGTAATTTAAAGGACCATAAACGTAGACATTTCTGGCCTGTACCTTCGGTTTAAATGTAGCTGATTAGGTCGTGTGCTCTTTCCGTTCTATTTTTTTTTTTTTTTTTTTTTTGGCACGTTCCTTCATGGAACGTTAGCTATTGAGGTTCCACTAGTGTCGGAATTTTTGGAAATTTATTTTTTTGTGTCTCAATTTTATCAGTCATTAAAAATAAAATATGTTACTGTTGGTTTCTGTTGTTTTAATATTTTATATTGAAACGTTCCAATAGAGCTTTGAAAGCATTAACTGATAGTTTCCGAATACTTTAATACAGCCAGAAAGTATATAATGGGGGGGGGGAGCATCAACCAGTGAAATCATTAGGATTGTTTGTTTATTCTCATTTAAATATTTATTATATTTTTACTGCAGTAATTTGGTATCATTCCGTTGCGCCAATGCAAATAATTTGACATATAGATTGGAAGCAAATACATTTGTATATTTAAAGGTAAGGTACATTTTACGCTCTGATCAGGAAATTAAAGATGACCTGAAAATAAATATTAACTTTATTCCTTTCATTTACAATAGGCTATTTATTTCGGTGCTGTAGAGTTCCATTTAATTTAATATACCTCACAATAAAGCTGCAGCTAAATAAATTTCAAGCGTTGAAAAAAGTAATTATGAGCTTATATTCTTAAAAAACTAATCAAGGAACACTTGGGTGAAACAGCTTAAAATGAGTCCGGGAGTTTTAAGTAGAAGAGCTGTAATATAAGGTCTTTTATAGTGGAACTCTTTATTAGCTTTTTCATGTAATGAACTTCTTTTAATGAGAAAATGGTTTTTGGTTTCAGTTTGATATTTTAAGTTTTCTAGACACACACAATTTAAATTATTGAGAGGAGATCGTTGACCGTAGATGATGCAAGGTAGGGATTGTCGGGGTTCGGTCACTGCTACTTAATAAAACTACATTTTATCATAAAAATGGCTTTATTGTGCCGACGTTTCGGCTTGTATTTCAAGCCTTCATCAGGGCTGTAAAAAACAAGTAGGACGGATGTAATACTGAAATATATATATATATATATATATATATATATATATATACGTTACAATTAATACATAAATTAGCTTGTCTTGATTAATTCCCTTTGTGTCTCCCTGCAGGTCTGCCATTTGAACATTGTCATTTTTACAAATAAGTTGCTATGTGAAACACTCAAGACTGAGTAGTACTGCTTAGGATCGGGGAAGGATCTTAGTGAAGTTGAGTTTGTACATGACTGTATTTCCCGGGAACGTTTGTCTATGTAAAATTTACTTAAAATATTCGCTCTGAACAATGTATATATATGGTTGGACCTTATTTTTCAATTTTCTAAAAGTTCATCTCCCACTCCATATCTTGTTCCAATTAACAAAACAACGATGTGTGCAAAATATAAGCTCAATCGAACAACTGCGAGGCGACCCTCATTCGCTTTGAAATTGAAAGATAATATATGCAAGGATTAATTCCGTTAAAAGGGATGTAATGTTCTATATCTCAATCATTTTCTCAGAAACATTTACGTAGTTAGATAAGGGCAACCCAGAAATTGTTTAAAATCATTCAGAATCAATTATTTCAGACATTAATGCTAAATATTTTTGGAAGAACATGAAAAATGAAAAAAAAATATTAGGATTTAGGCACTCTTGAATAAGACACTTGTTTGCAAATTTTTGACTTTCAAAAAAAATTCCTACATCTAAGGGCCACCCTTATATATATATATATATATATATATATATATATATATATATATATATAAATATATTCAGAGCAACCAATTTGATTCGATAAAATGTTTGCTTGGAATCCTAACCCACTCAACTTTACCTCACTAACTATCGTTTTAACGTTTTACGATTTGCCAGAGAATAAGTAAGAATAAGTCGGAATTTCAGTTCATTTGCCCACATCGATAAAATTTCAGTTTCGCCACAATTATATTAAATATACTCTCGGTGAGCTTTTATTTTATGCTGCATTAATGTTGTAAGTTCTTCAAGAAGCGTCTAAGAAGAAGCAAAACATGTTGAATCATTTCATCATACTAGGCAAATAAATCAATGGAGTCAAATAGCCTGAGAAGGGGCTCAAAATTAATGGAAATTGAACTAACAGATATCTCAAATGGCCGATATAATTCAGCACTTGACACAAAATCAGGGATATTTCTGAGGTCTCATTCAATTGCGTGATGTTCAACGATATAAACCTAAGGCCACTTGGGGTTTTATGGGGTTTATAATGATGCCAAGGAGCATTAGCGGGGAAATATGTATCTTTCTCTTTGATTTTAGGAACATTCTAGACAGCCATCTTTTCTTATGGCCTTCTTCTGTAACAGGATTTCATTGGAATGGCATCTTTCCTCAAACGTCTTGGGATACAAATAATCAACGCTCTCACGAGAAACACTCTTGCCCGATTTATAATTCCTAAGACTTGCTCAACTACCTCGAGTTGCCAATCAACAAAATACTTGTTAATTGATATAAACCACTGTACGATGTACATGCCATCATACACTTAATGTCGAAGTTAAGGTTTTATAAATTTAGTACCTAATAGAGATCCCTATTCTGAGCCTTTTCAGTCAATAACATTGCCTTGGTTCAAAACAATACTGTAACTATAAACTCAAACCAACACCGTACTGAGTAACATATGTAACAAATTGTTAGTTAAGAACACCATCACTATAAACATTATTGTTATTCATGATTTTTAACTAACGACTAATTTCAGTATTTGTGAATATTCAAGTCAAGCATTTTTATACGTTTTATGACCGAGAAGCGAACGCCTTATAAATACATAAATATGAACAATCTACTATATATTTGTCAAATACCACTCACTCACTGACCTATCATCGCCCAGCCCAAACCACTCGACAGAAAAATTTGAAATTCTGCATGGCCACTCTCTATAGAACGTAGACACTCGCTAAGAAAGTTATTTTATTTTATTTAATTTTTTTTATTCTCAAATTATTCAGTATTTTTAGAGGGATTTAAAATTTTAGTTCGTTAGAGCAGGCACGCCTAGCTGACCTATAGATACTGTTTATCGGTACGTTATATGTTTCTTGACACTGGTTCGGAGCGCCCCTATGTCGAGAAACATTATACTTTGATTTCTTATGAATTGATGTATAACTTATAGTATGACGGGAACCGTGCTATAATAAACTGCCCAAACTTTATAATAGTGTGGATTCAGGCAAAATCATTCAACCATGGACCACATTGTGAGGTTAGAAAGTGAAATCCTAAATGCTTTTATTAAAAAAGAATCAATACTAGCCGTATCCTTTGATATTGAAAAAGCATATGATACAGTTTGGCGTAGGACAATCGTTTCTAAATTATCTGATTGGAATATTCATGGAAACTTCTTGAATTTTGTTATTAATTTTCTATCGAATAGAACATTCAGAGTGAAAATCGGTAATTCGTTGTCTAATGAATTCCTGCAAGAAAATGGCGTCCCACAGGGAAGCGTACTTAGCACAACATTCTTTAAAATAGCTATGGACACTACGGGAACATATCACTCCACCGGTGCGTTATTGCCTTTACGTAGATGATTTGCTTATATATATTAAAACAAGAAATATAGACAATGCCAAAGATGTAATTCAACAAAACATAGCAAATCTAGAAAAATGGAGCGTTACTAATGGACTACATTTCTCAACAATTAAAACACACTATACGATATTTACAAGAAAAAGACATATACCAAAAATTGACTTATACTTAGGCAATGAAGTAATCAACGCAACAAACACACTCAAATTCCTAGGACTAATATTTGACAGCAGACTCACCTGGGTACCCCATCTGAAGGAACTCGTTAATAGATGTAAGAAATCTCTGCATCTATTAAGGATTCTTGGCAATACTGAATGGGGAGCAGACAGACGTCTCATGCTAACATTCTACCGAGCATATACCAGGTCTCTACTGGATTATGGGAGTGTAGTGTATTCGTCTGCCAGAACCAGCACACTGAAAATATTGGACCCAATACACACAACAGGTCTACGTCTTGCAATTGGTGCATTTAGGTCAAGCCCAACCGTAAGTCTCTTTGCAGAAAGTGGAGTACCACCATTGGAGCTCAGACGTATGTTCAACTGTGTAAAGTTTGTTTTGAAAAGCAAGTTTCTAAATAGTCCATGTTCTCCAAATTCAATAAAGCAAACCTATTTAGATCTATATCAACGTTATGCAAGCAGACAACGTCCCCTTCATGTTAGATTCCTAACATATAACTCTGACCTACAACATACTATACCTCTACAAAAACCTGATTCGACTTACATACCGTGGACAAAAAGCCGTTTAAAAATTGACTTAGAACTGACGAAATTCAACAAAACCGACCCAACATCCAGACATCTTTACAAAAACACATTTTACTCACGACTGACGGAAAACACAGATACCTTCTTCATCTACACTCACGGATCGAAATCAGTGGAGGGAACCGGAGCAGCTGCTGTAGTGGGAGAAAAAATCATAACGTCGAGGCTACCACAAATGACAAGTTCCTACTCAGCTGAACTCCACGCTGTTATACTTGCATTAGACAATATACCTACCACTGACCACAAAAACATAACAATCTGCACTGAATCACTGAGCACATTACTAACATTACAGGATATTTACAGTGAAAATCCTTTAACGATACACATATTTAACAAACTTTCACTAGTGAACAAACCTATAACGATGTACTGGCTACCTGGCCACGAAGACATTGCTCCTAGTACTGAAGTAGACATACAAGCAAAACTTGCAGCACGAAAAGACCAACTAGACATTCAGGACTCAACGTACCAGGATTTATTGACAGAGGCCAAGACAATAATTAAAAAAAGGTGGCAGGAGACATGGTACAGGACAACAAATAATAAGTTACGAGAGATTAAAGACACAATTCATGAATGGCCTTCAAGCAGCAGAAGTAACAGACGGGAAGAAGTCGTCCTGTGCCGGCTAAGGATAGGCCATTCACGACTGACTCACTCTTACCTTATGACTAGACAAGACAGACCAACATGTCAATACTGTAATACAACTCTCACCATTAAACACATCCTGACTGACTGTAGACTGAGACAAAATGATACCCTCCCACACAACATACATGAACTACTTACAGATGACAGTCACTACATAGGACAGCTATTGGACTATCTTAAAAAAGTAAACCTTTATAACTTAATCTAAACCCTATTTATTTAATTTTTCTAATATTTTACTTCATTTGATTTGACCTGCTTTATTTTACTTTATTCCACATAAATGAGATATAAATACAACTGTGTGAGAAATTAAAGTCAACTTCTACACATGGCAAAACATGAATATCTTGTGTACTTGTATTTATTCTGTTGAAGCAGTTGATTCGCTATAGCTGCGAACAACTAAAATAAATAAATAAATAATGGAGTTAATTTTGATGACACATTATTTAACGAAATAAAATAAGGTCTTATCTGCCGTGACGAAGCACGGGTATTCAGCTAGTATTTTATAAATTATGGATTTGTCTAAAGAAAAAAAAAAAAAGGAAAAAAAAAAGAAAAAAAGAAAAAAAAAATGAAAATGCAACAAATCCTTTTATTTAATAAAGAGTTATGGGTTTGTTTTAAAACTTTATCCTTCTTTATGATATTAGTAAGACTGTCGTCCCCTTCCTCTTCCCCCTTCTTAAGGGCGTCCTGCCCCCAAGGCCTTCGTTAAAGGGCATCGCTTCTCCCTCTCCTTTCTTTGAGCGAATCTATCTGGGCTTTTGAAGCTTGTAAAATGCCGCACGTGTTCAAACTTGGTCGGTTACTGATTAAGTAATGCTTTCGTGTATTTAATACATTCACAAATTACTTTGTAGCTGGCAGGGATGGAAGAACTAAATAATATTCACTTCCTTCACAAAAAATGTTTTTTTCAGAAGGTGCTGTCATCATCATCAAAGCTGTGGCAGAACAAAACATTAGTAACTTCTGTTTTCAAAATAATAAAAACATACATTAAAATATTGTGAATAAACATTAACACATCTGATTTAAAAAGAATAAATGACAAATTAAACATCCAAATTATACATGAATTAAATATAAACTAGAACTTGATGATCTATGTTTCTTGTTTTTACTCGAGACACGAAGAAACATTACAATTAATATATTTCTCCTCAGTAGGTACGTGTTTAGTGTGTATCCTCCCAAAATATAAACATATACATTTAGTTTTTAGTTTGTTCACGCTCTACTATCTCCTAAAATGGTCAGAGTTTGATCAAATATTGTAGGGAAATACTTCTTCAGAAACTAAATCCATTCAATTTAATAATTATTATTTAGACATATGAATTGTATATATTTATTCTTTTATATAAGTAATATATATATATACATAGAGAGAGAGTTAAAGAGAAGATAAAGATCGAAATGGATTCAATTTACGAAGAACTCTTGATTATTGGACTTACTTTTTAGCGCGGTTCCTCCCTCCCTCTATAGGTATCTGATTCTTGGCCATACGGCACACTAGGGAGATAGTGTGGTCAATACTATGCTCCGGCCGCCTGATTTTCCCCTTCGCTGCTTCGACTGCTAGAGTCATTAGCACCCAAGGTACCCATTATTAATTAAATTAATTAAAGGCTGGGAGAGCCTAGGGACGATCTGGGACCCCAAATCCAACCCTCGAACGGCAGCACTTTGAACCTGGTCCTCCAGTTAGTCAAGTGCTCTACCACTGAGCTAACCTCGCCCCCATATGTATATATATATATATATATATATATATATATATATATATATATATTATGTTTGATGTTATTTTTCGTCACTGGGATAGTATTTTTGGATGGAACGGCATTTCTCTCCAGCGGTGGTAATCATTTCAACACCATTGGTCCGCCGATACTGGGGCTAGAGAGGAGAAAAGGCGCCCAGATCGAGAAAAATGTCATTCCCTTGGCTACTACCGAGGAAGAAACAACAAACACATGGCTGAAGAAGATGGAGATGAACCTATCGAAATATTCCAGGAAGAAGTGAGGAAGAGTACCACCGCTGGAGAGAAATGCCGTTCCATCCAAATATATATATATATATATATATATATATATATATATATATATATATAGAGAGAGAGAGAGAGAGAGAGAGAGAGAGAGAGCTTGTATTTCCACTGAATAATTGAAGAAGTACATAACTAAATTACTCTTTTCAAATCTATGATGAAAATTAAATTAACAGAGCACGGATCTACAAATATTTGTGTGCTCGTATGCTATAATTAATATAATGGCTCTATGGGGGAATTCAAAACAAACAATCTCTATTTCCTCAATTAACGGAATTCAACTGTCTGATGATATTCGACGAGGATTTATGTATATACCATCATTCAGTCTACAGTCGGTATTATTTATGACGTTATATCTTCCCTAACATGTCAAACTATCAAACGGGGAAAACATCTTTTTTCAGATACGAGACTTTGCTCTTGGATAGTGGACGATACGGCTCGTCGCAAGTCCAATACTTTTAGAATAGCCTTTAATTACCTAAATAAAGTATCGAATAATACCATTTTTCAATATATTACTTCGTCAATAGATAGAATATTTTAGTTCCTTATCTTGCTCCGATTTGCATATTTGGTAGTTTGACATGGTAGGGACGATATGATTACCATTCTTCTAATAAATTATTCAGTAGTGAGTAGTGAATGTTACTAAAGAAGAGTAAGAGGTGAGGAGTGGAAGCAGGTAGTTGCAGAGGAGTGCTATAGTTAAGTAGCGAATGGGAGTGGAAGAGTTGGAGCGGTGCAGTAGTGCTGAAGCACTAACACTAGGAAATAAACCCCGCTTCGAACTGCCTTCCCTTACTCCTAGGATAGTTTTTACTTCTATCTTAGGTCAACGACGGCAGGTTCTAAACCTAGGCACTGCCTCGGCGACTCCTTACTACCTTGTAAAATGTTTTTACTATCCTGTAAAAATCTAAATGAATTCATCGATTTAGTTACATTGTGAGGATTTGTATTATTTATTTACTAGTTTTATCACTATAGAACACTATAACAACTTCATTTTCATTGGGATAAACTTTAGAACTGTTCAGATAAAAGCCAAAGAGCCCGGCTTAGGGTGAAGGAGACGCCCAATTGTAAATTGACGTGTTTAGCATTATATTTTTATGTGATGAATGTACATTCATCCATGTGAATTGTATCTCCTAATAATAATAATAATAATAATATATATATATATATATATATATATATATATATATATATATTAGCACCCAAGGTACCCATTATTAAACTACCTAATTAAAGACTGGGTTGGCCTAGGGACGGTTAGGGAGGCCGAATTCAACCCATGTACGAAGACACTAGAAGAAAAAATCGTGCTTGCTCGGGATTTGAGCTCAGGTCCTCCAACTTATTAGTCCAGTGCTTTACCACTCAGCTAACCTCGCCCCCATATATATACTATATATTTGTCAAATACCACTCACTAACTGACTTACTCACTGACCTATCACCCCCGAGCCCAAACCACTCGACAGAAAATTTTGAAATTTTGCATGGACACTCCCTATATAACGTAGGCACTCACTAAGAAAGGATTTTTTGATATTCGAATTTTTAAGTATTTTTAGAGGGGTTTAAAGTTTTAGCTGGTTAGAGCAGGCAAGCCTAGGCAGTATGCGTTCCTAGGACGATAACAGAACAGCTGAAGACTAAAAGAGTGTGATATATGCCTCACCCGGTCAGACGAGACTATACGGACACTTGTCTTTGACAAGCAGTTCAATGTTGTTATACCTAGTCGACAGAGCTGGGAAGAAAGACAGGTAAGTTTACAAAGAGACTCGTCAGTATGGTATACTGATGGTTCTCTTAAGGATGAGAGGGCTGGTGCAGGGGTATTTGGTCCCAAGACAAAAATAGCCAAAGCTCTTGGATCCTTTGCTACTGTTTTCCAATCAGAAGTTCGAGCAATTGAAATTGCAGCCCGAGAAAATCTCAGGAAAGGTGTTAAAGCGCAGAAAATACGCATTAATAGTGATAGTCAAGCTGCATTAAAGGCACTTGCATCGCGTCTCTTCTAAATTAGTTCTTGATTGCCACAATGCCTTAAATGATCTGGGCAGACATAACAGGGTTACGCTTGTGTGGGTGCCGGGACATGAGGGCATTGAGGGCAACGAGAAGGCTGATGAGCTGGCAAGGAAGGGATCGGAGGAGATACTCCATGGTCCAGAGCCGTTCTTCGGTGTATCTAAAAGCTTTGTCAGAAAGGTAGTAAATGCCTGGGAACAAGAAGAAATTCTCAGGAATTGGCAGGCCAAGCCAGGCATGAGGCAGGCAAAGCTACTTGTCCAGATTTCGAAGGGCAGGGCAGGGTATTTCCTCCAACTGGAAAGGGCAGAACTAAGGAGGATAGTCGGACTCCTCACAGGACATGGTCCGCTAAGGAAACACCTGTGCACGATGGGACTAATAGAGGACCCTACATGTCGCTGGTGTCTCGAGGAAGAGGAAACCTCACAGCATGTCCTCTGCGAATGTGAGGCGTTGGCCTACAACAGGGTAGTGCATATAGGGAAGGCAATTGCTACGCCCAAGGACATAGCCGAGGCTACTCCCAAGGAGCTCAAGCTATTTGTGAGGAGCTGTAAGTTGGAAAGGGAGTGAGTTAGAGACGCAAATCACAATAGATCCAACAGGGTCGCAGTGAGCAAGGGTAAATTTGGCCCAGGTCCCTTTATATTGTATTGTAACAGAACAGCTGTTACCGTACATCTACCGTACATCTATTCCTTAGTATTATTTTTAATCGGGGTTAATTTCCACTATGATTCCAGTCATTGAATTACTAGAAATAAAATGTGATTTTGTCCCTCATAGAGTTTACGCCCTCGTGATGGCCCATCCGAGGTAATATTATCCCGAACCACTTGACACAAAAGTTTGAAATATTGCATGGACAATACGTTTAGAATGTAAGCACTCGCTAAGAAAGTTTTTTTTGATATTCAAATGTTTAAGTACTTTTAGGGGGGTTTGAATTATTAAGAAGTTCCTCATTGGTTCAAAAATGGTTCGATTTTGATACAAAAATTTGGTACAAAAATCTTTCTTCTCATTTAAAAGGTCAATTTCATTAACCAGTTGAATCCGTTTACTGTAACATGTTTTTTGGAGCGAAATTTGTGCGAAAGATTCCTTAACGTAGGAAAACGAATGATAAGTATATAAAAAATTCTTTTCGGCCGTGGTGAAGCACGGGTATTCAGCTAGTCTACTATATATTTGTCAAATACCACTCACTCACTCACTGACTCACTCAATGACCTATCATCGCCCAGCCCAAACCGCTCGACAGAAAAATTTGAAATTTTACATGGAAACTATCTTTAGCATATAGACGCTCGCTAAGAAAGGATTTTTTGGTATTCAAATCTTTAAGTATTTTTAGAGGGGTTTTAAGTTTCAGTTGGTTAGAACAGGCAAGCCTAGGCAGCATGCGTTGCTAGGATCACAAAAGAACAGCTGTTACCGTATTTTATCTATTTCATAGTATTATTTTTAATTGAGGTTAATTTCAACTATGATGGCAGACCTCGAATTACTGTGGTATGGAATACTAACAATTTAGAACTTGGAATAGTTTTAGGCAAATAAAACGCTATTACAACTAAAATGAAATGATCTTATTTAATTTATTTTTAAGGCTTTTAAGACACATTTTTACCATCAAATCAAAATTTCGGTGGGGGGGGGGGCGCAGACCCATCAGTTCTCCCTTATATACGCCCACGCTGGTAACCTATAGATAACGGGTTATCTCTACATTATCCGTTTCTTAATACTGGTGCGGAGCATCCCTATGTCAAGAAAAATTATACTATGATTACTTATCAATTGATAACTAACTTATAGTATGAGGGGAACCGTGCTATAATGAAGTGCACAAAATTATGTAGGAGCGTTAATTTTGATGATACATCATTTAACGCAATAAAATAACTTCTTACTATCTGCCGTGACGGAGCACGGGTATTCAGCTAGTATATATATATATATATATATATATATATATATATATATATATATATATATATATATATATATATTCATCCTTTTTATAATGCCGTCGTCGGTACTGGCTACGCCTGACTGCCTAAATTTTATAATCTGTTGTACTTAACGTGACTATGGTCGTTGGCGTATTGTACAGAAGTCTTACTCCTGAACATACTCCACACTTGGGTGTTGGCAGGTTCAATATGGTGCTCTATTAGCCTGATTTTTCCCTTTGCAGGAACTCATTAAAACAATTAATGGTTAGGTGGCCCACGGACAGCCTGTGAATTCATCCCTCAAAGGACATAAAGATAATATTTTTAGGTCGCACGCAAATTATGAACTCATTGTTCTCCAGAATATCAGAATATGAGTAGAGGTATATAATTAGAATATAAAATAAACAAAAGCACTGGAAGTTTTTATATCACTGAATTGGTATAGGTGGAAGTATTTAAAACAATGTAGTGAATGTCCGTTGGAGAATTCAAAAGACTCGATTACACCAAAATCTAACGCATATGTGTTCAAAGAAGAACAATATAAATGGGACGTATTAACATGTATAATTAATATAATATCTACACAGGGGTCTCCCGTGGTCTAGTGGCTAGCGCGCTAGATTCATAAGCGGGAGATGGTGGGTTCGATTCCCACCGGCGCCAGAAATTTTCTCATCTCAGGGCTTGCTGAGAAAATTCCTGGCTGCGCCCTGGACGTCGGCGCTAATGGACAAGATTTATGTTGATGCGCCGTAAAATAAATATATATATATATATATATATATATACATATATACATATATATATATATATATATATATATATCTACACAGGTATTGATTATTATATCTATAGTAAGCTGCACTTTTATGGTAGGATGCATAATAGTTAAACAACCAGAATTTTAGTAAGTATAAAAATAAAAATGAGAACTACAAGTTTACAGATAATTATTAAAACCCCGAGTAATTAAATTTCAATGGCAGTATAAACTTAATCGAGCAGAAAAACGTTAGTTGCGCGTAGACGTTTTTATCTTAGCCTTGAAATATACTCCAATTGAGTTGTGATTTTGAAATGATACTCCTAGTACAATCCAGGTTTAATAACAACGGTTTATTCGGTAAAAGTAGTTGGAATTATTAATGCGAGCTAGTAGGATAGTTTCAGGCAAGAACATTGGCTCCGAATTCCCTCCCATTGGAAATGAGGTCATAATTCGGGAGGGCTTAGTGGAGGGGCAAAGAAAAGTGGAATTCAATATTGGGAGTTTGGCTTCTGCCTCCCTTCTCCGTCTTAATGGTTAGGTAACTTGGCACGTGGCCGGCTTTATTCCTACGCTATATATCCAAAAGTAAGTGGAGAAAGATTAACCTGGAAACAATACCATCTCAGTCTGAAATATTCTCTTCATAATCTCTTGGAATTTATGATTTTTATTTTTATCCTAACTGAAAGAGGAGGGCATACAGACGTATGTAAAAGATTAATTTCCTGTGGATTATTAATCGCCGACATTTCTTTTAGGTACTTCCAGATTGTTCCTTAGGGGGTCCACGACATGAGAGTGCTTCTTGCTTATAGGGAAGGAGGAAGTGTGGCTATAATTATAAAAGGAACGATTAGTTAAAAACAACGACCACAAAACCCTAAAATATAGGGAAAAAGTTAACATTTTTTGTATCAAGTCAACAAAAATAAATCCGCATTGGAAAGTTATTTAAATTAATTTATTGTAGTTTAAGGGGTGTCTTTATGCAGATATGTAATCTGCTAAAAATCATGCACACGACTTCTAGGCATTTTGTCGTGGGGAATATAATAGGAGAGCTTCGACGACAATATTTGTAACCGTTTCTGAGAAAAGCTTACCAAACTAAAATGTTATTTACGTTTAAAGTAGAACTAAGGATTGTGTTATTTCAGGATTTGAGTTTGATATAAATCCAAATATATTAATTGTAGTTGTGTTTGGGGTTATAGGGGTTTCATAAACATAATGTCTTTATAGATCTGGCAGTTTTGGTCATTACTCGTGGTTTCTTAAATATTTCAGAATTTGGAAATTCGTCGTCGCTTCCGGCGTAAACGGATATAATAACCTCAGTTGGAGAAAACCATGCTTGGATAGTTTTGGTTTCGATTCATTGTTAAAGTGAATTACTATGAGCTTCTATTCTAAGCTTTCCAAGTCGCTCCAGATAAAAGTATTATATGGAATAACGCTAACAACAACGAAGTTCCTTTTTGTTTCGACGTGCTTTAGGGTCTTAAAACTCCATCAAAAGGGTTTGGGTAAAAAAGTCCAAAGCGCATGTGGTTGTAAATAAGAGAAGGCTATTATACCGGCCTGAAGAACTGGCTTTGAGGAAACTAATGCGGGAGCCTTGGATGGTGGAGATATTTGTGAGGGATTGGGTTCTCCCCAAGCAGACGTACAAGAGGGAGGAAATGGGCGCAAAAATGAAGGTATTTGTGTGCAGCAAGCTCTACATCCCCTCACTCCTTACACACCTTCTATCCAAAACTCTTATTTCCCTTCCTGGCTCCTTTTCCTGAAGATAGACATATTTGAAGCATTCCATCCAAAGCTTCTCTGAAAGATGTACAAGACCAATCTTTTGAATAACCATTTAATAATCAATAAAATGTGGTCATTTGATTTTTAAAGAATTTTTAGAAAATTAAGTGAACTCCCAATTTCCCCAATTCCCAGTTTTTTGTAGTCTGTTCTAAAGGATCATATTCCTCAGAAAGGCTGAAACTACAATCTGCACTAACAACCGCTTTGTAGAATACATATTTTTCACTTTTTCGAATACTATAAAAGCAGCATCGTTGTTAAAAAAACTACTGCTATTTGGAGCTTATGAAATTCTGTAATGAGTTGGGAAGGTTTCAATCGTAATGAAACATAAGTTTATAATAAATGTCTATTATTGAGCTCAGGTGGTCTGAGTGTAATTGCAGTATAACAGAATTAATTTCACTAGAAGCCCATATATAATTTGGGTTCCTTGAAAACCTCCACACTTAATAGGGTATTTTACTTATTTATATTTCTGTCAATAAGTTCTGATGTTGTAATGACAATTTTGTTGCACTATAACTGAAGTTTCGACGATAACATGGAAAGTAATAATTTGGGTCCCGAGTAAACATCTATTTCGCATATTCTAATTTGAGAAAGTTTCTCTCTTTATATTCTACAAAAAATAAAAATTATACAAATAAAACCATTACTAGTTGCGTTGTTAAAAGGAACAAACTTATCGTTAAAAGACCACATTTATATTTTAGTTTGGATTATGGATCAGGTAAACCCTAACTCCTATTAGACCAATGTGGAGTGTGTTAGATATGTATGTCTCATTCATTACATTTTGTGGTTTTAATAAGTCCCTAGGTTTCCTGTTCTAATTCTAAGAACTAGAACAAATCTTCAAAACGCTGAGATGGAATGAAATGGGAATATCTGTAAATGGCTCTAAGCTTAACACACTCAAGTTCGCAGATGATGTTGTACTAATAGCGGGAAGAGAAGAAGAACTTATAGAGATGTTAAACACCCTCCAGATAAACAGTGCACCCCATGGTCTTCAGCTGAACCTACATAAAACCAAAATTATAACCAACAGCAGTACCAACAAACTAAAAGTTCGCTTTCCAGAAATTGAAATAGTAGAAGAAGTTACATACTTAGGCCAAAAAATTTCTTTTCAGGATAGACAAATTAAAGAAATAGAAACAAGAATTGCCAATGCATGGAAAAAATACTGGAGCTTAAAATCAGTCATGAAAAGCAACATCGATCAAACCCTAAAAACCATCGTATTCAATAGTTGTATCCTCCCAGTGCTCACTTACGGCTGTCAGACATGGTCCCTTACTAAGACCCTTCAACATAAAATATCAGTATGCCAACGGGCAATGGAACGGAGCATGCTAAGAATAAGGAGAAGGGACCGAATAAGTAACGATCAGGTAAGGAAGAGAAGCCAAGCGCTTGATGCTAATAAATATGCGCACAGGCTGAAGTGGATATGGGCAGGTCACCTGATGAGAAAACCTAAAGAAAGCTGGGCAAAACAGGTCACTGAATGGGTGCCATTGGATAGGAAGAGAAGAAGAGGACGGCAAAGAAAAAGATGGGCAGACGAATTCAGGAAAAAAGAGGGCTCTGTCTGGATGAGAAGTGCCAAGGACCGGGAACTCTGGAGCACAAAATACAGCGAACTCCACTCATAGGTACGGCCAGTCACCGAAAAAGACTTTATACTCCCTAAAAGGGAAGGTCCATATATTTGTACATACAAATATAAGCAAAAAAAAAAAAAAAAAAAAAAAGAAATGTTAATTATAATTATTATATTTTGTACATATATATAATAAAGACTTAAATAAATAAATAGGTTTCCTGACATTAGAGTGTCATAAGACCAGGCTACACAAATTTCATTGGCGGACCCAAATACCTAGAAAATAAACTTTTAACGACGTCATACCACTAGGATGACCAGGATGCAACGGATTGCATATATATATATATATATATATATATATATATATATATATATATATTAACTTTCTTCACTGGGGAGAATCATTTGTGTTCTTTATACGGCATTCTCCAGCGGTCGTTTTTTTTCGTGTGATATGTCGCAGAAATCCTATTCTGCTTCTTCAGACGGTTGTCCATTTTGTTTACTTTTTTAAGTTTGTTATTTTATAAGAACCTATAATAGACTGAGCTTTTTTTAACACGTGGTGTCTTCCAGATGTGCTTTCTTGTATCGGCGCATGTCGACACTGCGTGGAGCCGATGGGACTGCTTTGAAGGTTTTCTTCGTCTTGCTGCGATGTGTCTGCTTGTGTTTTCCCGGCATATCTTCCTTTTTGAGTACTGAGCACGGGCTTCCTTGTAGGTTGTAGGATGACACCTTTATCCCGGTTGAGAGTCTTCGGATGCTTAAAAATCTTAACAGCCTCTCTGACTAGCCTTTTTTAAAGATTGTCTTCTTTTGCTAGGACTCTGGGTTGATCAAAAAACATTTGTCCGGGACATTCTTTACCGTGTCATCAGAAGTTTTGGTACGTTTTAGACGGTAGTCAGCCCAGTGTTGTCTTATCCTTGTAGCTACTTTCTTTGTGTATATATATATATATATATATATATATATATATATATATATATATATACATTCGGTAAAGATACGGCTATGTTCTTCAATTTCAACATTACCTGACAATATATGTCTTTATAAGCCTCTAGTGATCCTTTGACTACCTAATATTATATCTATGTTGGAATAAAAATGACCATACAGTGGCGGAAAAAAGTATTTGCACTTGTATTTGTACATTTAAAAAGAACTAAAATAAACCTCTATAAAAAATAATAATGATTCATAACTTAACAAAAAATGAAAACTTTAAAAGTGCTTGGAAAAAGTATTTGCACACTTCCATATTTACAATTGAAAACAGTAGCTCTCAACCTTTAATATTTTGTAAAGAGGCCATTTGCGCCAATAATTGCATTTAGACGTCTGGGCATTGAATGAACTAGGTTTTTAATTAAATCTAGGCTAATTTCTTCCCATTCTTGAACAAGAAGTTGCTTAAGATGATGTCTTCCAGTGATATGGAATTTTCTGACATTTTGATCAAGCGTATGCCATACATTTTCAATTATGTTTATATCTGGTGACTGGGGAGGAGAGTGGAGGTGTTTGGGGACGTTAAATATCAACCACTCCTTTGTTATCCTCGCAGTATGTTTTGGATCGTTGTCCTGCTGGAATACGTACAGATTCTGGACTCCCATTTTTGCGACACTACTACGCAAATTATGGCCCAAAATGTTCATGTAGCCTTGTGCATTTAAATTACCATCGATACTCACATATTTTCCCACTCCATGATAGGAAATACACCCCCAAACCATAACATGGCCTCCACCATGCTTTACAGTCACTGAAACATTTTGCTTCTTTAGGTCTTCACTACGACGTCTGCAAATCGTCTTCCGACCATCTGAAACAAACAAATTAAATTTGCTTTCGTCATAAAACACAACATTTTCCCAAAAGCTTAAAGGTTTCTGTACGTATTCCCTAGCAAAAGCAAGCCGCTTTTTGCGGTTAGTTTCACTGATGTATGGCTTCATTCTTGGTACTCTACCGTGAAGCCCTTCCGAATTCAGGGAATATCTTATTGCTCTGTCACCAACCTCGACTCCAGATTTTGATTGGACCATGGCAGCCATCTCTCGAGAACTTATCCTGGGTTTTATAAGGACTTCATTTTTAATTTTCCTCTTCAACCTGTCAGTTAATGTTTTTGGGCGCTCTTTACGCTTAAGGTTTTCGGTTGTACCACGTTCCTCATACCTCTTTTTTTACGTATCTGACGGTAGAAAAATTCACCCCTAAGAAATCAGCGATTTGGCGATATGCTTTTTGCTGATTACTCAGTAAAACAATTTTTTCACGCGTCGCGGAACTCAAATCAGAGGTCTTGGGCATGATAGACTATTGTCTGAAGCAAACTGATTCAAATACTAGAGAATACTGATAATCGATTAGTGATAAATTCAGGAACAAACGAGTGGACCTACAAGGATTAATGAAAAGGTAATCTGTCAATCTGAGTCATAGTAGACCAAATGTGCAAATACTCTTTTCCAAGCACTTTTAAAGTATTCATTTTTTTTGTTAAGTTATGAATCATTATTATTTTTTATTATTATTATTTTAATTCTTGATAAATGTACTTTTTATTTTTGTACAATAAAGTGAAGTTTTTTGTTTCCCTGTACTCAATTATTCATAAAAACGTAAAGTGCAAATACTTTTTTCCGCCACCGTATGTATTAAAGTGAGATAATGTATTTTGAGTGGGAGCATGCAACATTCCTCTCTCAGGGGAAGCAGACCTTGTGCATATGAGATTGGATGATAGCAAGTTATAGAGAGGTATCGAAATAGTATTCTGATGACATTGTGACTACGGGAGTGTATGTAGATGGACCGATAACGCAGGCTGACAGGATAGGTCCTTTCTCCGTCAGATGGAATATTAAGGAGGCGGTAGATCCCAGAATTAGATTCTACGCCTATAGTTGATGGACAGGAACTGTTTGTTGCTAACGGAATATTGTTGTACGTTCAAATCGGATAACGTAAGTACGATAATTAATACAACGTACGCAGTGGTCTTTCTAGAACAAAAATAATGATGCATAGAAAAAAAATAATAATATTTTTCAAAAATTTAAAATGTACCTTTTGGAATGTATATTTCCAAACATAATTTGTAATATATTTAATTGAGAGACTATTACCACAAGTGTAGTTCTGTGATTTTAAAATTCACAGAAGTACACTGTGATTTTAAAATTGCAAAAATCCCCTTTGACAGCTAGTGATACTCACTTAGATCTTCCTCCCGTAGAAGATAACAGCCCTGGATGTGCAGCTACTAACATGGAAGCAAAGAAGGCAGGGACTCGGAAAGGAAGAAGGAAAGTAAAAAAACAATCCGAAAACTGGAAGAACTCAGGCAAGAATCAGAAAAAAAGTGGAAGAACAAAAAATGCTTTAAAAATAGTGTTTCTATTCTCCTTATCAAGATCAATACGCCGCGCACAGCTGTACGAATTGTTATCAATATACTTTATATATATATATATATATATATATATATATATATATATATATAAATATATATATATACACATATATATATATATATATATATATATATATATATAATATACTTTTTGGTTTAATGTTCTGAAATTAATTTTGTTTTATTAATTATCTTTTCATGTGTTATTTACTTTAATTTTCACGAAATTATTTTCATGTAATTTCCAACACTTTGTTTTAGCACTTTCTTCCAAAGGAAAGTAGCTATTGAGGTTGCACTCATGACGGAATTTTTGAAAAATTTCTTCGAATCTTTATCGATCCTACCTAGTAGACACCGAAAATGACCCCCGTTCAAATTTATATATATATATATATATATATATATATATATATATATATATACATAGTTGTTGTTTCGCCACGAAACTTGGAATGTAGTATTCTTCCATCAAACGATTGAACGAGTTCGTTAACCAACAAAATCGGTCCATGTGGAGGGGGGGGGGGTTTACTCCGGAGCCAAAGTAGTTATTTGCCAAAACCATCCATAATATTTGTTATATTCTAACGAAACTCGGTATTCGTTTTGGAAAACTGATGAAAAAAATTTGTTATAAAAATAAACTAAATCGGTTGACTAGAAGAGGGTGTTTACTCCGGACAGAAATTACTAATTTCCTTATACCGGTCGTAATTTCTATTGTTTTGTTACGAAACTCTTTATACGCCCTGGGTATCTAATAAGAAAGAAGTGTTGTGAAAATGAACTAAATCAGTCTTTCTGATGGGGGGGGGGGTTACTTTGTACTATGTTTGAATTGAATTCTTCCGCCAAACGTAGGTTCGTGAAACTCATCAAGACCAATAGATCAAAATGTGAAGCATTGTGTATTTAGTGCGTAGTGACCACGCATACACAAAGTCTGGAATGAAATTAATTACAAAATTAATAATTGAAACAGCTGCTCATGAAAATGCAAACGAGTAGAACAATTTATGTTTTTTTTTTTATTTATCTGTAAAGGTTATTTTAAGCAAATTATTCAGGAATGCACTCGACACTATCCAATTCTGAGGAAAGTGCTTAGTTATGCGGCTCCTGCGTGACGGACTTTTTTCAACTGTAATGATGAAATTTAAGGAGAAAATAGCCTATTCGTGAAGCTCCTAAAATAAATAAATAAATAAAAAATAAAATTGCAAAGCACCTTTTTAGGAAATTATAAATTCGTAGGATACAACTACGATCAATATCAATTTAAATTATTAATACTATATTGTCCAAGTATTTTATATTACTATGAATCATAAAATTTAAATAAATACTCGCAATGAATACATGAGAGACGGTATTCGTATAAAACTGAACGGAATAATTTTATTTTCCCAAAACAATTGTTTTGAAATATGAATATGAATATAACTTATGGAGGTTTAAATCCAACAATATAACGTTGGGAATTTTCTGTAGACCATTTATCAACTAAAAAAAACGTTATACGTTGCATATGAAACAATAATTTATTTCACAACATTTGAATAAAAGAATAATATATAATTTATAATATGTCTTAAAATAAAAACAACTCCATTACTCAGGAGGAACATAATGTGAACAGATTACTGAGGGAGACTATGATTACTATAAATGCATATATAAAAATATTTTTTAGATTTACCTCAATCACTTCATTTAAACAAAAAAAAAAAAAAAAAAACAACTTTTCAGTTAAACAAGTATTTCCGTACATTCATTAATACAAACTTTTTATTCATTCTATATTACGTGCTAGTTGTGTGCAAGAAGAAATTCATTACTCGCCCTAGTGGCACATTTGCTTTTTGGGTCTCCTTTTCCTTTTATTATTTATTATTTTTTTTCAAAAATTTCAATCGATTTCGGTTATTAAAGATATTGCTTCTTTCGTAATGGTAAATTCGTACTGCCAGTATTGTTGTAAAGGGAAGATATTGTGATAACTCTAGTGCAAAATATTTGCTCTCAGTGGTTTGCATAATTATTTCGATATATTTCACATTTATCTCGAGACGATTTTTCAACCTTCCTTCTTTAAGTTTATTTTTTTTTCATACCAAATATTTCAGCTCTTATTGATGGCTATCAAACATTTATAATAGGATTTTTATGATTGCTTTTAAGGACTCTTAATATGCATTGTAGTAATTGACATCTATACACAGGAGCTGGTCACAAGACTTAATATTAAACTTATTAAGATGAATGGTAGGAACTAATTAAGGTTAGGGAAATTTCAGCATTTTTAATTGTCTATATAAAAATTGGGACTCACTGAAGTAGTAAAGATCTTGATTTTCCACACCACCAGATGCTTGAGGTCACTGCTTACGATTTTACATAATCAGTTACTACACTTTTTTTCATTAAAAATACCGCACTTTTTAGTTTGCAAAGGAAGAAAGATTCATTGTTTTTTCACAATGTGTAGTCTCTTGTTAGATAACATATTTTATTAACATAAGTCTCAATTTAAACATATATTCTGCTATATGTAAAATGAAATATATACCCTTTACTTTATGGTAATTTAATTTGATGCGCCGTAGATGTAAACTTCCTTAGTGCCTAAAAACTAGTATGGTTAAATTTAAACGAAGAATGAAGAACACCGCTGGGGAAAAACATTTTCTTGAAAGATCACCCGTCGAAATGTTATTCTGTCTTCGGTCCGATTACCCACCCTCTTCTTGATGGAATTCAATTTTTTTTTTTTTAATTTAATAAGTTGTTAACATCTCTAAAATACTTGGTCCGGAGACATTTTGTGTACACCATTGTAGAAAGCATCTCATGTCCTGAAATAAGGTAATATTTAAGACGTGAAGAGATACTGGCAAAGATTCATTTAAATACTTTGAACAAATGTTTGTGACATATTATCGTATTTCTTGGAAAGACTGCAAATGGTTAAATTCCTAAAATACGTTCATGTTTAATAACATTTCACATAGTATTGCTAATTCCCAAATTAAATATAATTTTGGTTTCTCGTAATTGCGAAAAATACAGCATTTATAGTATCTCTAAAAAGGTGAGTTGCTCTTTGACAAGTTAATATTTCATTTGAATGTAATTACACTACATTAATATATAACGAAATAATAAACTTAAATCAAGGGAGAGACAAGAAATAATAATAAAGATTTTTTTTAACAAATTAATTTAACATAAAACAAAATTACAAAAAAAAATCATTAAAATTAAAATGAAATCACTGAAATAAAATTTATTGAAATAGCACACCCCCCCTGTTTTAATAAAAAATATGAGGGTAAATAACACTGATCTACAAAATTTAAATTTCCGTATCTATTTTCGGGTTTTTATTCTAATATATTCCTAGTTAATAATAAATGGACGTTAAAATTTAAATAAATTATTCTAATATGTCATTATCCCTAATGTAGAGTGTGCTGAATCAGAATATGAACTTAGTTTTCTTCATCACATACCAATTTTTCACAATACAGGAAGAAGTGAAATATGCACTTATATCCTCTATCGAATTTTTTTTTTTTTTTTTTTTTTTTTTTTTTTTTTTTTTTTTTTTTTTTTTTTTTTTTTTTTTTTTTTTTTTTTTTTAACGGCGCATCAACTGATCAGCTACTAGCGCCGGGCTATCTACAGGTTGCCACCCTATTATAATGCCAACAGCACGTGGTCGGTCACCCATTCAGGTACTGACCACGCCCGACGTTGCTTAACTTCGGTGATCTACGGGAACCGGTGCATTCAACGTGGCTACGGCCGTTGGCGTGTTATATTATTAAACATAAGTTAATAAATCCATAACTGCCAACACGACACTGTTCAAAATTAACTAATGTCTCACATCGTTACTTAAATTTGAACATTTGAGCAGTTTTTTACATACTGCCTTGCAATGAACGTTTTGTAGAGTTCCTACTATAGTAAGAATTTGATACATCTCTTTTCAGCGACCAGCGGTAAGCAGCAGTCATATTTATATTCCACTGCCCTCGTAGCGTCTTTCCATTTCCTTTGTGTCCTGTTACTATTTCTTCTCGCCTGTTGACAAGGTAGCTCCATACCCCTCTTGATTGGTACTTTTGATGTATTCTACAATAGCAAGACATGTAGGCAATGATAGTTTAGTTAATCTATCATATAAGGAAATCTGTTTACATTGACTTCTATCTATGGATGACTTAGTCCTAGAGAATTCCAGAACTTATTATTGGCTTATGATAGATTTATCTTCTTCTAATATAGAACTAAGGTAGCCGAAACCTTCGAAGTCGGTGAACTACAAAGTTCTAATTAATATTTGAAGGTTTAGGTTCTGAGAGAAACTTAAGCTGGATATAGAGCTGCGGTTGCTTGGATATTCAACAACTTGCTCGCGACTTAGCTCCACTTCTATACACTTGCTAATTATAAATCCGTCTGTTACTAGTTACTCAATTAAATAAGGGAGATGCTTCTCGTTTCCCTGGCTTAATTGAAATCTCGCTACAATCTGTCTCCGTATTAACATAACTCCAAGGAAGGATTGATAATTACGAGCTAGAGCGGGGTCATATTGCTTTGGGGTTAAATGTGTTAATACCTCATTTACAAACGTTGACAACAAAATGTTTCCCAATCTCGGATCCCGAGAATGAAACACGGTATTCAATCGCCAAAATTAAAAGTCATTGTAACTTTAGCGTTTCCTCACTCCCTACGCGTTCGAAACCCTGATTATGACACTCCCGGTGGCCTGATAACAACTGTCATCATTTCATAACCCATATACCAAGAAAAATTGGTCCCTCAAAATTATATATATTTACTTTCTTTGTGTATATCTTAGGTCCGCGAAATATCGCACAAAATATATTCATTAATCGTAATCGGGGCAATAAGAGATGAGAAACAATACGTATATATATATATATATATATATATATATATATATATATATATTTCGGGGGGAGGAAAATGCTTCATGGGCGAGGAGAAAACCAGGTAGTATCGGACTCCAACCGACTAAAAACCTCCCCCCCCCCCCCCTATTCTTCGCGATCATGATGGAAACCGCTCACACATTACTTCATCATGATCATGATTATTTCTAATTAAGTTTCTTTGTGTATTTCCTACTCCTTCGTCTCCAGGATAGTCCTGACCACGCTGTAGGAATAGTGCCATGATTGCTCTGAAGTTCGTTTCCCCATCATATTGTCACCATCAAATGTCTTATGGGAACATTAGTATAGCCATGCACTCATACTTCAATGATGATCAATCGAGTATGAATATATATATATATATATATATATATATATATATATATATATATATATATATATATATACATACATACATATACGCGAAAAAACTGACCGCTGGAGAATGCCGTATAAAGAACACAAATGATTCTCCCCAGCGAAGAAACCTCAAAAGTAATATATATAAGTGAAAAGTGTAAGTATTTGCACTCTTAATGAAATGGTGTAATTATGATGATGTTTGGTTTACTTGTTAATAGACTTCAATGGAAAATGTTTTCTACGGGTGGATTTGAATAAACTAACTTAAAAAGTCATATCTTTAGCCGTTTTTCTATAAAAGGAAATGTTAGTATCAGGTTCTGTAAAATAACGGATATACTTTGAACAAAGAAATATAAATCTCTCGTAAGTAGTATTGTAGTGTCTAAATGTGGGTTTGTATCATTAACCCACATATTTTTTGAGGCTTGTATAAATAGTACCGTACTTTTCAATCCGACAACATGTGTTTTTTATCAATATTACATTACAAACTTAATAGAGTGTTTTTTCCATTCTCGTCTTATTTTAGAGCACAATTACAATGAATGGCCTAAACATATAGTTATTTTATTATATTGTTTGTGAATTAGATACTTTATAGCCAAACACTAAGGTTGACTTCAAATGCACTTCATTAAGAATTTGCATTTAGCGTTCGTCTAGGTATTTTATTATATATGCCTGTTATGACTTTTTGTTCTTCTTCAATTTTTAATCTACCCAGAAATGTCAGCATTTCCAGAAACATTTTACACCGATAGAATAAAAATCGGAGTACACGTGAAAAAAATATATTGTGAGGATGGTTATAACGGTCATCCGAGCACCTATATTATAGTACTTGTGTATTAGGACCCTTTTTCGATTTGAACCCAACCCCGCTCTCCATTACAGCCAGTACGTGGCCTGAAAACCTACGCCTCCAATGCTTTCTTCTCCCATTTTGTAACCCCCCTGGACTGAAGCAGGCTTAACGTCGTTACCATCTTCACAGGCCACTCTCAAAGGCTCCTTACAACCGTTAATAAAATTTACACAGGGGTCCTGAAGAAGGAGAAAAATATATATTTCTATATAAAAAGGACGAGAGGACTAACGTGGATACGTGACCCTCCAATAGTGGGATGGCTTTCACTCAGAGATAACTTGGGGCCTTCTCCGCAAAAATATATATAGACGGAGATTTATGGCCTTATCGCTTTATTCCAGAACACCTTAATTTAACAATACTTTAACGTAATAAAAAACATAATTTCTGTAAAAGTAGTTAAATATTTATTTATTTATTAATGCTCTGCGGTAGAGCCCTCGTCACCTGTTCTGGAATACCTAAGTTCGAAACTGGTTTGGGTCCTCAGACCTACGTAACCCAGCTTCCAGTGATTGCCTGCAAAGAAAAACAGGCGGCCGGAGCATACTCCAGGAGATTTTCCTAGTGTGCATTAATGATTAGAATCCGATGCCGAAGGCATCTCCCCGCTGAAACCTCATAGCTGGTTACGGTCATGATCTGATTGTTCCTCAACACCTCAAGCTAGAAGCATTTTAACCCCTTGAGCGCCAAACGGTCCTATTGGGCCGGGTACTGGCTCGACAGAAGCGGTCCTTAGGGACCGTCTGCTCCTACTGGCTAAAACATCTAAAACAGTGTTCTGGGCCACGGCCAAAATATGACTTTGTTGAATAATAAAAATTCTTAATCAAGTTAAAATTGATTATTAAGATATAGAAGAAGACATAACAAATACTTAATTTAAAATATATTTTTTACAACGTATACAAATTTAATCTGTAAAATAGTTCATATCGCTACCTCTAAATCGTCAGAAAACGTCAGCTTTTCAGAAAAAAACTTTATTTCCAACTTTGACATCCTTCTTCAGTGAATGATTAAGTGATGGACCTCGACAACGTTTAGGTGACTCTTACACTTATCCATGGTCACCATCTTACATTTCCTCTTACCCGATTTGCAACCATTTCTAGACTTAATGAGTAGGTCACCTAAACGGCCAACTATCTTCATCTCATTGGTTTTGGTAAATTGCACCAGGTGCGAATCCCATTTGTAAAAAAATGAAATAATTTTGTTGACATTTGTTTCCTTGATTTTTTCATTATCATTATTATTTTCTTACTAATAGATTTACCATTTTACAATTAAGTTCATCTTAATTAAATCAAATTGGCATTCTTATTGTTGTGTGAAATTCAATTTACCAATAGCTTTAAAAAGCGGATGGGACAAGTTAAAGCCCAGGAGTAGGATTTGGAGTGTCTGTCCTTCCTTCTAATATTGACTGAGGGCAAATGAAGTGCCCTAGAGAAGTTGCCCCGGAGCCTGTTTTTACAAGGCGAGTGCTCCCTGGGAACCAGCTACAATGGGAACATGTGAGCTTTGTCCTTTACATCCACTCTCCGCTCTCGCCACTACCCCAAAAACACTCTAACACAAAAGAATACTTTCTAGGCTGCGTTCCCTTTCTCATCTCTTTCCCAAATGATTAGAAAATAAGTTAATTGACCTATTAATGTTCATTTTGTTATTTTCTTTGGAAAATATATTACTATGTCTCTTAACGCAATACTATGACTACATAACCCTTACCATCTAAACCCTAAAATAATGGAACGGATACACAGGTCTTATAATCTATACAATTTTAATTAGCTTACAGGACATGAATAAACAGAACAAAATACAATAGTCGACATATCGTCGATACAAATGCAAAGTATCGAATATGAAAAAGTGAATTTTTCATTTCCAATCTTTACTGATTGCTGTTGGCCTGATGTACTGCGAACTCTCGCATCTATGTTCACTCAGTGAAGGGGAAAGTAATCACTGTCAAAAGGTCGAATCTGCCGGCTATTTGACTGTCCAAAAGAAAAGTAATTAATAAAAGGTTTTTCACTCAGGAAAGTGGTGATTTTCACATTCGATACTTTGCATTTGTATCGACGACTCCACCAGGGCAAAACAAAGATTTGCAAACAAAAGGAAAAAACGCAGATATGGAAAAGTGACTCAGATCATTGATATTTAAATTTTAGAGTATACATTTTAAATTAACTTTTAATTATCCTATGGCTTCGCTGCACAATGAAATAAGCAAATGTTACTTGTTCACAGCAAAATATTATTATACAATTTTTTATTGTAAGATTCAAAAATTATTATTATTATTGAAGCTCACAAATATTTACATATATTAAGTTCATGCATTCAGAGATGGCTGCTTCCATGGGGAAGATCTTATAAATAAATAATTATTTCTAAATATTTTAAGGTTCATGTAGCTTCGGCGGTAATAGTGCGGAAAGTCAAAGGGAGCCTTTCTATGCCGTGAGAATAATATCAAATCCAGTCGAGGTAGGGCAGATATAAGCATTGGAATTCCGGGGATATTTAAACGTATTTGATATTGTACGAAGGACCAGCCTATAAGGACCTTCCGGAATTCTGGGCGGAGACAACCCTCAAAATGTACTCCATGCTTCGAAGCTGAAGTCAACTCACGTAGAGCAATATCGGGGGTACCAAGACACGTGACCTCGCTGTCCGACTTCCCCTTACTACGCTTTCATAGGGAAATCATTTATTTTACTAACACCTTTCTACATTCCTACGTAAGATCCATTATTTCTTCTAGGAGTTTTAATTTGGCTTCCCACCATTTTTTTGTGACTTTATTTTTTTTCCTGGTTTAATTTATGGATCTATTTTGATTCTAGGTAATAGTTAAAAGCAATTTTTAATAATTTCCCTGTGAATTACAGTATTGTTGATATATGTTTGAAGTAAATGCATAATACTCAGATTTCCTGTGTTGTTGAGTGTATTTCACTGAAGTCTTATGATTATTACGTGTTATATATTTATATATATATATATATATATATATATATATATATATATATTATATATATATTTATATATATATATATATATATATATATATATTTATATATATATTTATATATATATATATATATATTAATTTTTTATGTCCATATGTTATTTTTAAGCGCTTAAAACTGAATTGGGAGTTTTGATTTTTTTTTTTTTTTTTAAACCGTTACAAATATCTCATAAAAAGTGGTTGTATTAGATTTTGTTTCATTTCACACGAATTTCTCTGATAGAATCAGTTAGATCTTCCTGATTAACTATCTTGACCATTCTTTTCTTTTGAGGCCAAAATCCGATCATGTTTATAGACGGTAGAGTGGGAACAGTCAAATATATTCTTAAGTTGTTTGTTATCAACAATCGCATGTTTACTTTTGAAACAGAGACATTCGCTAATTAGGCTCCGTGAAGGAGAGATCAACATTTAGTTGCACCTTGGTACTTCTTTGACTCGCACGAAAATGTTTGTTTTAAAACCCTTCGAATTCTGCGAAAGTAATAATAAATGTCATCTTTCGTTTTGATGAATGATTTTTTAAAAATAAAATAGCGTAAAGACAGTCTCAAAACGCCCGAAAGAACAAAACTGTAGTTTTTTTTTTTTTTGTCTTTTTTCTCCAAAACCGTTAAAATATCATGAAGAAAATGGTTTCATTTATTTCCCGACGTTAAGATACATATAAAAAGTGTTTCTTCGATCCCATGAACGCAGGCCTCATAACGTAATTAATTTTTTTTTTAGCAAATGTATTCAATAACACTACTTTGATATGCGGATTCTGAGGATCATAGAACTTGACCGCTGTTTCAAGACAGAAAAGAGATTTTCGGGCAAAATTTCATAAAAAAACAGACGCAAAAAGATTTTTGTTGACGCAAAAAGAATTTACATATATATACAGGGTCTCCCGTAAATGTCTAGTCATATTGTGAGAGGTGATAGAGGACCCTTAGGGGAACAAAAAATGTTATGTGATGATTTTCCGAACTCTCACACATAAGGGAGAAAACGTCGTTTTATTGGTTTTTCGAGACTAACGATTAGAACAATGATCGTTGTAGCTCCGGCCCAGGTGGTTCTACTAGAAAGGTAGTGAAACCAATGGAAATCTGAGTAAATTTACTATAAGAATAGTTGATAGTTAACGTAAAAATGAATGAATGTAAGTATGTCTATCTTACCAAAAGAAAACTATTCTACATTTTCTGACTTTTTCCTCATATTTCTTACCAGCGTTACTCTTCAATGGGCAGGATCTGAGATTTCCGGGTTTCAGAAAAACTTCCTCATTTAACCAGCTTTCCATTCATGTATCACAACCTTGTGTTATTGAAGTATGTGAACATTTTAGGAACGAAAGTTTAAAACAAAACATGAATCTGTGAAAAGAAAATTAAATTTTTTCTTCTGTTTATTCATAAAGTTTAAAACAAATATTTATTTTTATAAATATTTACTTAAATATTAAGTTAAGTAATATTTCTACTTAATATTTACTAAAAACATCCTTTGTCTCGAAAAAACAATAAAACGACGTTTTCTCCCTTATTTGCGAGTGTTAGGAAAATCGTCACATAACATTTTTTGTTCCCCTAAGGGTCCTCTTTCACCGCCCACAATATGACAAGACATTTACGGGACACCCTGTATATATATATATATATATATATATAAAACGTATTGGAACCTGCAGTTTGGGCCATCTTATTGAGTTTACGGCCTTATACAGATTGAGGTAACGCGCAGAAATAATTAATTTAATCTAGCCCGGGGTATTCTTCTCCATGACATAAAAACCGTGATATAAATGGATAACATGTTGGTGATATCAATTGGACGGAAATATACATATATATAGGAGTAGATGAAAAAGCCTAGTTAGATTGACTAAGAGAAACAAAGCTAACAAGGTGCTCTAAAAGTGCTGGTTGGATGTTGCAAAGTCACCTCACGTCCAATGTTAATGGGGATGAGGCCATCTCGAACGTGTGACCTCATCCCCTACACTAAAACCTCTCCAATTCCAATACTTCCTATTGCCAAAATCGTTCCTTCAATGCTTTCTTCTTACAACCTATCTAATACTCTTATAATCTCTCTTTAAATTGTTACTACCACCTTTCAAATATTCTACTAAATTCAATTATAATTGTACTATATTCTGTTAACTAAATATAACAGGTATATAGTTTATTTACCATATATACAATTTATTTAACATATACAGGTCATACACGTCAGTTGTTGATACATTAGTATACTCTAATTTTTATGTTTATTATTTGTTTATATTTTAACTTAATATCCTAAACAGTATAATTAATTGTATTTCACAGATAATTGGATTGAAAATGGCTTATAGCCGAAACGTTACCACAACAAAAAGTCCGACTCGCAGGAACTGTGTCATCTTAGCGCGGTTACGTACATCTCGAAGAAATGGAATAGATTAGCATCTAAAATCACAGGAAACTGACAGTAGCCACCTTACACAGAAACGGATAATTCTTAATCTGTATAAGTCAATACAATTATGTACTGAAAACGTACTTAATCTTTGACTACTGCTGAGAAGGCTCCGTTCTAAACAACCAAACATTCTTTGTCATTTTTAGTATCTTGTTTTATTAGCAAATTCGTTTTTCTGTTATAATCAACTGTAAACATGTGCTTCATGGCAAATAAAATTCCATTCAGTCGTGGGTTAAATCTTTCTATAAAATAAGAAATAACGATAACTTCAGTTAGAGGGCTATGAGGAAGGTTATATAGACAGGAGAATTCAAAACAAACTACGTCATCATGATTAGCCACAGCCATCTTGATTACCACAGACACTTCTTAGCTTATTTTACTACTATACTAATTTTACTGATAAATGCAATTTAAAACAAGAAACAACCAATTAAAAAGTGAGAAAAACCCTTTCAAAAAAACAAAACAAACACTTTTTAAGTTTTAAGCGCTTATATCTCTGATTGACGTTGCCCCATTGAACATTGCTTCAGAACCTTTTTTGTAAAGAATTTAGTAAGCATTCGAATGGTCACCTTCACTTAGCACGATTTCCCAACCGTTATCGAGATATTTACAAAAAATGTATGAAGATCCGAAAACTTTTCATATCTATTAATAAAAGAATTTTTTTCGCATACTTCCTTAACTCCAAATATAACCAAAATTTAAACATCTTTGTCGGGATTTATTTCCAAATTGTATAAAATATTTCAATTGAATCCCGCGATTCTAAGTACTCACAAAAATATAATGACTTACAAAAACATTGATTCCACTTTTCTCAGGAACAGTTCCAGATATCGCCTTATAAATAGTTTCATTCGTTTTCTTATATTAGGAAACCTATAAAACAAGTACTTCAAGCATATAAACTCAAAAACGTAAGCGTTACGATTTTTTTCGCGCGAATTTCACCCCAAACACTATCTTCTAGTGGGCGGATTCTGCTGGTTAAAGAACTAGACCTTTCAAATTAGACGACAGATTTTTGTACCAAATTTCGTTAAAATTGGACCATTTTTGAGCTTGCTAGAGCGCGAACAGACAAGCATATATATAAATATATATATAAATATATATATAAATATATATATATATATATATATATATATATATACATACAAATATATATAAATATATATATATATATATATATATATATATATATATATATATATATATACATACAAATTTGGGCCACCTATATTTTCGTGATCTATAGGGTCTGAAACGTGAAAGTTTCTAGTCGGAACTTCCGGATTGCGTCGTGAGGTCATCCTCATAAGCGGGTTCTCCCTATGGAGATAGGGAGTAACCGCGCTAAAATGTTATATAAAATACAAAATAATTGAAGACTGAATAAGCTGTTACCAACTACCTAAGAACATCTTAGTTTTCAACTTAGGATCTACACGTATAAAAGTCCGACTCGCAGGAACTGCATCATCTTAACGCGGTTCTGTTCTTAACTCTAATGTCATTTGAAAATCGAATTAGAATAGAAATAAACTTCTTTATATATATATATATATATATATATATATATATATATATATATATATATATATATATCGTGAAAATTGTCAACATCCTCTCGAACATCTTGGATAAAAGTGATATTAAGGCGTCAGGAAAACCGGCAGTAGTAACTTACACAGAAGCGGAAATTACACAATCTAGCTCTCATTCTAAAGTAAAGCTCTATACATCAATAAAATAAAACAATACGTGCATGGGCGTATATAAGGAGGGGGCTGAAAGGGCTGCCCCCCCCCGCAATCGGTAAAAATGTATCGTAAAAACCTTAAAAATAATAATAAGATCACTTAGTTCAGAAAAAAATAATTTCTGAACTAAGTCTGGCATATTATGTTGAATAAAACTAAAGATAATTCTGGAATCGCCTTTTCTCAGAAATGGTTAATATCATGAAAAAAAGTGTGAAGACAAGTTTTGTACATAATTGCACAATCTAGAATTTTTGAATGAACTATTTTTACCATACAACAAAACGTTTCGTTGAAAATTCCTAAAGACCTTTTTTAGCGAACTTTGACCTCGAAAAATTTCTCCGATTGACCTAACCTAATCAAAAATAGTTTTGGAATCTTTTTTGTATAGAATTTAGTAAGCTTTGAAATAGTTTCTATCCACTTACCACGATTTCCCAACCGTGTTCGAGATATTAATGAAAGCATACGAAGTTCCCAAAACTTTTCATGACTGTTCATTAAATATTTTATTGTAACCCTTCCTTAACTCCAAACGTAACCAAAAGTTTAACATATTAGTTTTAATGAAATTCAAACATGCAAAAAATGTTTCAACTGAATCCCATGATTGTAAGTACCCAAACCAAAAACGTTATTCAGCAACTATTTTTCCAATTTTCTCGAAAACGGTTGAAGCTCTCACCTTAAAAATGGCGTCATTCTTTTTCCTAGGCCAAGAAGCCTATAAAACGAGAACTTACAAGGATATGAACTCAAAAACGTAAGCGTTACGATTTTTTTTGCGCGAATTTTGCCCCAAACGCCATCTTCCAGTGGGCGGATTTTGCTGGTTAACGAACTTGACCTTTCAAATTTTACAATGGATTTTTGTACCAAATTTCATCAAAATCGGACCATTTCTCTCTGAGCTACGCCGCGAACAGACAATATATATATATATATATATATATATATATATATATATATATATATATATATATATATACAAATTTTAACCACTATCATTTTCGGTCTCTAGGGGTTCTGTAACGCAAAATTTTTTAGTCGGCACTTCCGGATTGTTTCATGAGATCAACCTTATAAGCGGGGCTCCTCCCTATGGGGGAGGGAGGAACCGCGCTAAAAGTAATAATTATTATCAGAACACTTTTTTTTGCTCTTGAATTTCTTTTCTTCCTTTTTATTTCACTTAAGCATTTAGTTTTCTGAAACGGCATCGCTTGTGTAGCGAAATCACAATTAAATGTTTATTTCTGACATTTTCATATTACCAAGCTCATAATTTTCGTAATAAATAGCTATCTACAAGTCCACCCATCCATGTAGCCCATTATTTATTTATTATTAAATGACGTAGTTTTTTATTAATGCTGCAGATAGAATATTATTTAATGTAATTAAATCGATTGTTTTTGGTGCCCAAGAAATAGAAGAAATCTGTTAGACTATAACTTGGTCTAATCCTCAACAATTTACCTAAACTTTTCATAATCAGTATAGTTTTACCCTCGTTGAACGATTTTGCTACTTTTGCTCATTAAATGAAATACCAATTATCACATCAGTTTTCTTCAAAAATACTTGCTTGATTATAGCAAGCAAATCTACCTCCACCTGCTTCACAACAGGAATGAATGCTTTTAATATAAATAAACATTATATATAATAATAATGGTTTGTTTTTTTTGTTTTTTGCATTTAATTACTATTATTTATTATTATTTTACATTTCTGTTGTGTTTCAGTTTTCGTCTAAATATTATTTCTAATTTATACATTATTATTTATTTCATTTTTATGTTCCTGTTAAAAAAACATAATTACATAAAAAAAAATGAATATTTTAAAATGAAAAACAAAACGGAAGCATAGGATATAATAATTTTGTAGTACATGCTTCATAAAAGACTTGACACTAAAGTTACTAGCGTGAACACATGTTGAAATATACCCTGCTATTTGTATTAAACCCAGGAGCACTATGATACGACAAGCGTGACGCTGGCACCCCTAATCAGTGACAGTGCAAGATAACAGGATAGCAAGACCACAGTGCACGCACCGCAGCCCTTCAGTGCAGATAATGTCAGGTCAACTATCCCTGGGCCCTTGCAGATAGCTTTCAATGTTCAAATCCTATTTCCTCTTCTCAATTGGGGGAAGGAATTCCACTCCAGAACTAGGATCATCCGTAAACTGTGGTAACTTTAGAACAGCTTTCAAATCTATCGTTTTTATAGTTACGAAAAGCTTTCCGAAAACAGGAACTCCTTATATTGGCCCCCTTTCCCCACTTTAAAAGAGACTTAGTTACTAATTTTGGAAGTAAAAAAAATTAAAACATTTCTACATATTTCATTATTTATTTATTTCAACTCTAACGTGCTTTTAGCACTTAACGAAGGAATGTAGCTATGAAGGTTTTACTTTAAAGAAGTTTCGAACAATGTCTTCAAATTTTCATCGATCTACCTACTAGATAACGAAAATTTCCCCTGTTAAAAATATATATATATATATATATATATATATATATATATATATATATATATAAATTTTAACGGGGGAAATTTCCGTTATCTAGTAGGTAGATCGATGAATATATATATATATATATATATATATATATATATATATACACATACAGAGGTATATATGTATTTTGATTGATCTCGTCTATAACATTTTTCTTCATTTTAACTTTCTATCTCCCATGTTCAAATCTTTAAATTTTTTTAATAATAATATTTTCGCTAATAATTTCGTTAAATTTCTAAAGTAAACTCAATTTCTAAACAAAAAAAGTCCGACTCGCAGGAACTGCATCATCTTAGCGCGGTTCCGTTCATATCCCTAGTGTCATTTAAAAAGCTTAGAAAAGAAATAAACTTTATATATATTTCGTGAAAATCGTCAAAATCCTCTCGAACATCTCGAATAAAAATGATATTAAGGCGTCAGGGACACCGACAGTAGCTAACTTATACACAGGAGCAAAAATTACACAATCCGGCTCTAATTCTAAAGCAAAGCTCTATAAATCAATACAAAATATGCCTAATAAAGCCTTTTCTAGTGGATACAAAAGGATCAAGAAGTACACAAGATTGAGAAGAATACCATGCCTAATATAGCCTAAATAGAATAATATGCAGAATAATGCCTATCTAGTAGATACAGAAGGACCAATAACAAGTCTTGACGAATAACAAGTCAATATATAGAATAATAAACCTAATTAAGTCTATGGAGTGGATACAAATGGACCAAAAACAAGTCTTGAGGAAGCTTGTTTTTTTTTTTTTCTACTTAAATACTTTTTATCAATATTTAGTATATAACCTGTGTTGAAAAATATTGATTGCTAATTGATGAATCGGGTTACAACTAAGTAGTCTTTATGAATATTTAGTATATAACCTATGTTTGGAAGTGTGTTATTTCAGAAACTAGTATAGTTTAAGAAATGTTGGTCAATGAAATCATTAAATTGCTCTCTGCACCCTGCCTATGCTTTGTATTTGTGTCGGCAGATACTTGGGGTATATTTACAACTCTTGAGGATTAACTCCTAGCAGGTAAATATCCTGGGGACCTTGTGTTTCTATGGGCACTGAACCGACTCTCTATTCGCTCATAGTATCTAACCGTTGTGAAGTTTATTTTTTGGATTTAGGACTTAATATACATATGTAGACTAAATCATAGCAAGACGTCTACCTCCGTCGTCGGTTCTTAACTATGTAGACTCGCCAATGTTACCCAATCTTAGATACATCGTAATTAAAATCCACAGCAAAAAGACGCCTTTTCATCAGAATCCCCTGCTTAATAAAACATATATAAAATAATATGTCAAATAAAGCCCATCTAGTGGATAAAAATAGAGGAAAAACGCCGTTCGTGGTGGTAGAAAATCTTACAAGGCATTTCGCTCAGAAATCTCCGAAATATTGTTACTAATTTTACGTATCCTGTTTTATAGCCAAATAGATTTATATTCTATAATCGATAAGAAAAAACTACTAGCAATAAAAAACTATGGGTAAAAGATGAAAATAGGGAATACTAAGAACAATTCTAAAGAACGAAATCAACACTAGTGCTGTAATCTAGATATTCATACGGCATCTTAGAATTCTAACAAACAAAATCTTGCTTCTAATTATACGTATCCTGTTTACTGACAAATACATTTGACTGCTCTAAGCAAGTACAAAAATAACGAGCAGTGAAAAAAAAACTGCGGGAAACACACAAATAGATCCCTTTAAATAAACGAAACTAACTAACTAAGTTTTGAGCACTTATTTCTCCTAATGTGACGACCCCATCAAACATTTGTTCAAAACATTTTTTGTAGAGAATTTAGTAAGCTTTCGAACTGTTACGTTTCACTTGCCACGATTTCCTAACCCTTTTTGAGATATTAAGGAAAATATACGAAGGGGGCCTAATAGATATTCATACGGCATCTGAGAATCCCAAGATTCCGCAAAAATAAAATATTGTTTCTAATTATACGTATCCTGTTTTATTGGCAAATGCATTTGACTACTATAAGCAATTGCAAACACTAGGGAATATGCCAAAGAACTTGGAGTAGGAGCCTCGACAGTTTCAAGACATTTGAAGGAAATCGGCAAATCCAAAACTGACATTTTATACGGTACAGCCTGATATATTTCTAACAATGAATTGTTTTTCTTTTTTTAATTAATCTGTTTTATTGTTAAATACATTATCCAACTTTAAGCAATTCAAAAATAACAAGGAATAAAAACAGACAAAAAGAACAGTTGGAATAAACGAAATCAATTACTTCAAAATTTAAGCACTTATTTCTCCGATTGACATCGCTTATTCAAAACTTTCTTCAGAACCTTTTTTGTAGACCATTTAGTAAGCTTTCGAATGGTAACCTTTCGCTTCTCAAGATTTTTAACCGTTTTTGAGATATTAATGAAAATATACGAAGTTACCAAAACTTTTCATTATTTCTAGCAACAGAAAATTGGTCTCATTTTACCTATCCTGTTTTACACACAAATACATTTTCCTTACAAATACAACATAACAAATTACAAAAATAAAAAGCAATAAAAAACTAAGGGAAAGAGACAAAAATTACAAAAAGAATGACATAAACCCGTTCATATGAACTAAACAGACGTATTTGAAGTTTTAAGCACTTATTTCTTCGTTTGACATCACCTAATTTAAAATAGTTTTAGAATCTTTTTTGTAGAGAATTTAATAAGCTTTCAAATAGTTTCTATCCACTTACCACGATTTCCCAACCGTGTTCGAGATATCAACGAAAGTATGCGAAGTTCCCAAAACTTTTCATGTCTGTTCATAAAATATTTTATTCTAACCCTTCCTTAACTCCAAACGTAACCAAAAGTTTAACATGTTAGTTTTGATGAAATTCAAACATGAAAAAAATGTTTCAACTGAATCCCATGATTGTAAGTACCCAAACCAAAAACGTTATTCAGCAACTATTTTTCCAATTTTCTCGAAAACGGTTGAAGCTATCGCCTTAAAAATGGTGTCATTCTTTATCCTAGGCCAAGAAGCCTATAAAACGAGAACTTACAAGGATATGAACTCAAAAACGTAAGCGTTACGATTTTTTTTTGCGCGAATTTCGCCCAAAACGCCATCTTCCAGTGGGCGGATTTTGCTGGTTAACGAACTTGACCTTTCAAATTTTACGATGGATTTTTGCACCAAATTTCATCAAAATCGGACCATTTCTCTCTGAGCTACGCCGCGAACAGACAAATATATATATTTTTATATATATATATATATATAAATAAATAAATAAATAAATAAATATATATATATATATATATATATATATATATATATATATATAAATAAATAAATAAATATATATATATATATATATATATATATATATATATATATAAATTTGAACCACCGTCATTTTCGGTCTCTAGGGGTTCTGAAACGCAAAATTTTCTAGTCGGCACTTCCGGATTGTTTCACGTGATCAACCTTATAAGCGGGGTTCCTCCCTATGAAGGGAGGGAGGAACCGCGCTAAAATTAAAAAAAAGACCCGTGTTGTTCCTTGGTTCAATGAATTGTATTTAACAAGTTGAAGTTTATTAAACAAATCATGTAATTATCACAAATGTGCATTGTCAATTACTTTTACCTGTTACTTGAATTAAAATGCACATTAAATGTGGTAGATGTTTTTATTTTACTTTATTGAAAACAAAAATCTTTGTTCAAACCTCCATAATTATAGAAAAATTCCCCCTTTTGGCAGACAAAATACAGGAAATATTTCATCGGATTTAAGAATTTTTAAACACCTATTTATAATTGCATATCTATTTTTGGATTTTTATTTATTTTTTACCGGACGGAGATCTCTGTTAGAGAAGGGAACAGATCCATCTTGTTGCATATCATTCATGAGGGAATCGATAGTGGATGGTAAACAAAGCTTACAAAGGAATTGAAGGGGAAGAAATTATACCCTTGTTATACTGCCCCCTCCTAATAGCCTTCTCAAATATTTATGCCATAAATCATAAAGGGTTTACTACAAAGGGAGCTACGTGATCTCCGCTACTGGCGATTCATACTCCAATTACGGAGGCAAACAGTGTCCTCAAGGGGGTTGGGACTTGCCTACTGCCGCCGGAGGGCGAGTGAAGCTGTGTGGTATTTTCCACGTGGTGGGAAATATGCGTGATAATGCATAAAGTGGAGTGTGTGTTTTGCCACGTGCGGCGGTCCCGCTTGCGGGTTTTCTTCCTAATGTCTTGAGCGTGATTATAAGGGGCATGGGTTGTGGATCGGCATACGTAATTTTATGGAATTCGAGCTTAGGTGTGCGTGTCTTTGAGGGAGCAAACAAATTTAATATTGATATTAAAATTCGGAAGACAAATATAGCTGACATCGCGATCACATATATAATCAGGAAATTCTTAAAGGCGCTTGAGAAATGCATAACTCAGTTTGATTTGTGAAATTCCAAGATGATTTTAGGTTTTAACTAATAAACGTCCTTCACACAAGAGCTGCATTACTAAGCACACTTTTCTCAGTAAAGGTTTACGACACATTTATGAACAATTTTCTTAAAATACGCTATATAAATACGAAATAAACATGCATAGTTTTATTATTTTATATTTTTAATTATTCTTTTAAGAAGATAAAAGGCATCTAGCTTGAAACGGGTGGTAACCGAAAGATAACCCGTTCTATAATTCTTAGTCAATAGTAAATGCACTTTAAAATTTAAATAATAATAATATATATTTGTAATTAATATCTGACTCAATTATTACATTCATTTAATTTTGTACTGGGGTAATCTCCAACTCCAAATGGATCGATTTTGTTTTAGTTTTTTTTTTTTTTTTTTTTTTTTTTTTTTTGTTCCTCATTAGTTGGGGAACTGCGTTTCCGGACTGGTTCCAGATGAAGCAGGTATCGCACTTCATTGACAGATTCAGAAACTGTACTACACATCTTTCTCTTCAGGTCTAATCTTTGTAAGCCCAGTTCCTTTGCAATGTAAGACACATTGCGGTAGTTAACCCGTTAGTGCCGTGCGTTACCATATGGTAACGCCAATATCTAAGCGATGATTGAAAAACTATATTATGTACTAAGTTCGTAAAATTGATTTATTTATATTAAGATTTTTTTTTTGGATTAATGCCAAATTAACCCTTTGCTCTGAGGTGGCATGAAAAAACACTTTAGTGTCAAAATATTTCAACGACCTTTTAGTGGAGAAGACCAAATGAATGTCTGGTAAAATTTTCGGGTCAAAAGGATTATAATTTGTGTGGGGTAAACCCTCCTCCAGTTGGACCAATATTTTTGTTAACGTACTGTTTGAATCGTTTGTTATGGCAATGCTATCGACCCTATGTACTTTCATAGCGAAAAAAACAAAAATTATGGCTGCTGTCATGTCAAGCAAGAATTTGTTCTTTAATTAGAAGTGGATCAATCATTCGGAGTTGGACATTTACATATTTTGACTAATTACAAGTCATAAGCTAATGATTGCACACCCTTAATGGGACGTGTAACTAGTTATTGTACCCTGCTATAGCCCCGAGAGGCCATCCATATGATGATTAATAATTACACTTGTACCCTTGAGGGGTAGAGCATTATCGTGTAATGGTACTGCAACGACAACAGGGCATTGGATGGCCGTCGAAACTAGTAGTTAACGGTGAGTATTATCCCGTGTATAATTAACTGATTGTCCATTCGTCAGGTCAACCACAGATAGTATAAATCCAAGAATTTGAAGAGAGGGATAATTTTAGGAAGCCTAGCCTTATGAAACTATGATTTTTTTATAGCATACTAGCTGTTATCCGACGTGCCATGCTATACCTATTTTACATTAAAAAGCTGTTAACTGCGTGCAATATTATTAAAAATAAATAAATGATTATATGATATTTGTCCAAATTCTGAGAATATAAGTTGAGAGTACCACACCCATCTTAAAACTGTTAAAACTTTTGTTGGAACAAAAGAAAAATTGCTTCAAGGAGCAGTCTTTATATATGTAGATTTCAGGTGCGTCGGATTCTAGGCCATTAGCGTTGGGATATCTATAGGCTGCCACCTTTCCTAAACATCCATAGTGGAGCAAGGAATTCCTTCGTCGGGCCCATAGACGAAGTATCTCAACCAAATGTAGGCAGGACGCGATACCGTCTCTCTCGCACGAGAATCCAAGGCGTTAGGGGAAAACCCTCGCCTTTAAATTTAAATGAATGTAAAATTGGAACACACAATGCTGTTTATAATGAAGTTCTATATGTGTAAGAAGATCGTTACGCCATCGACCTAGGCTTCACAATGGATTCGAAGCATACACAGGGTGCCTTTACTCCAAGAACTTGTACGGCTGCCGTGGTCGGCTTGTCAAAGCAGGCATTCTATTAGCCGTCTTGTGATTGGCGGTTGTAAAGGACACTGGGTATGGGAAAACGTCCAGGTCTCTCCTTTCACCACCTTCTTAATTCTATAGAACCATTTGAGGATTAGCATTGTTTTCACAGAGGAGGAAGTCTTTTGTAAGCAATCATTTGAGAACAAACGCTCAAAAAAACGTGTCAAGCGTGAACAATTCAACCACCCTCTCGTCCAAGAGCTTTTATTCCTGTCCTTATGTTATTCTCTTTTTATTCTTCATGTTGACGAATATTTTCTATCTCTCTCACTTTATTTTTTTAGATAACGTTTAGTGTAGATTCATTCTGTTATCTATTTAGTCCCTCTGTTTTTCACAGATTAAGATCCGAATTGGATTAAAACATGTTTCAAAAATAAAACAACCTTTTAATAGTTTTTTTTTTTTTTTTTTTTTTTTTTATTGTATTAAGGTGCTTCTACTACCTAGGTCATTAGCACCACCTTTTAATAGTATCGTAATAATATGTGTGGAAATAATCTGCGTTTGGCAAATACGGTGAAAAAACTACATTCTAAAATAAAAATTTATTTTTATAGCAAATATCTTCAGCTTAGATGCATATGATAAACATGAGTAACAAGTAGTGACTGAATTAAAAGGAATAGTATACATTTTTGTCATATAGATGTGAATATAAACATGTATTGAGGCGTTGCAGATACGAAGGGCGAAATCAACATCCTGTCAAATGTTTGGTTTCTCACCATCCGAATTTACGAGTAGACGCTTCAGAGAATCTACAGGTATAGTTTTCATGATGAGTTCGGCCTTCTTGCCCTCTCAAAATACACTGAAAATTAAAAGAAGCCGGCTGAAAACTGCCATAGGAAGGCGGATACTAAAGGCGAACTCAACACTCACTACCGGTCCGCTGGATCATGATATAAATAAAATGGTCGATTCGTTGAAAGTGAAGTTCACACTAATTCCTGGTCAATTATATAATTTGTTTATTAATAGAAATTAATAAACAAACAATGAAACATCCCACACCGAACAAATGAAAAAACTGTTTCGAATATCCAGTGGAGTTCGACCTTATGGAAAAAATATTCAAACGTATTTTTTGTCAAAACTACCTTTTGTTGAGTTCACCCTTGGAATCCGCAAAGCCTCGAATATTCATAGCTGAGTTATTGTTAGCCTTGAGTACTAAGGCATTGTCATTCCATGCCTAATATCGTGGCTTGCCACTAGACGCGATGGATTTTTTATGGAACAAAGGGATGGCGTCAGCCCAATCCTATGTAGAAAACCTATTGCAAAACTCATTGTCTTTTATAAGTAGACTTTAAAATTTATATTAAATTGATTATTATAGTATACATTTAAGTCTAAACGAACTATTCAAAATAAATAAACGTTTTGTCTTTTAAATATCATTGCTATCCAACAATAAGAAAACCATCTACCACTTTTATATATTCATATATTTTATTGTTTTTAGTTACTTTTTGCAGGTTTTGTTGGTTTTCTGACGTCTAATTCACGCAATTTTTTTCTTTCGTTGGCTGGTTCTCCCAACGAACTCATCAAATGCTATTGAGTTCTTGACACTTTTTCCTGTCAGTACCTTCGTTTCTTCAAGGCTTGTAAGAGGTGAAGTTCTGAGGTACTGTGAACAATGGATTCGGAATCCAGGCTTTATTGATTTCCCATCCTTTTGTACTTCACAGTTCTACTCTACAAGGAGGAAACATTTTTGCAGAGTTTTTCGTGGGATGTTAAGCCAGTAGTAAGAAAAGAACTGAGTTGTAGAGCATGTTGTGGTGCCTTCTGTATTGTGAGAAATCGGTATAATTTAAACTGTTTCATGAGTAAGTACGATGAATTTGTTGATGTTCGCATTTTCATTTTTGAAGGCTTCAGATAGACTAGTATTATCGTGTACTTGCTGAATACCAATAAGTTTATTTTGGGTGAGTACAAATTAGTTTTGGCATTTTTACCTGCACACTTTGTAGATATTTATACAAATGCTGCCTTGCATAAAACGTGCACATTGAAAGCGATTTCCTGCTTCTGTTACTGTTTTTTTCATGACAGTCAACACAAAAGATGAATGTCGTCAGTAAAACACGTTTAAAGGTTTAAATAAAAGTTTTTTCTCACCCGATTCGATTAATGAAAACAGCCCGACGGAGCAAAGGGTGCATTAGGGCTTAATTAAAAGGAGAAGATAGGTCGTTGAGGGGAGCAGAAGAATCGTGGAAGACGGAGTTGGATCTTGGGAGAGTTCTAAGCCGCAGGGGTTCTGAAAGGCCTTGAGCCCAAGTCTAATTGCAGTTTAGTAGTTAGAGGAGCATTGACTTCCAAAAGAGCCAAGATTAATGCTGATCATTTGAATAAGGGCGAGTCCACCTCAAACTCTTCTTAATCACTTTAATTCATTCAATTGAACCTAAAGCCACACACAGAGGAGGCTGCTTTATAAGTCATACCACAGCTAATCGTCTCGCCTACTTGCGCTCTTTACAATGTTATTCTAATAATAGTGTTAAGTTTTCATTACGATTTTAATTTGAACGTTAGGGTAATCACGTGCCGCCAACAAATAGGCCATTCACGACTGACACTCTTCATTTCATGCCGGCAAAACAAACCGGAATGCAAATGACGATATGTAACATTCCATTAACTATAAAATTGTGATTTATCGGACAAAATTAACTAGTCTCCAATGGTAGTATGTATATAAAAGAGTTTGACTCATTAAAAAAAAAAGCTCGTTTGACGTAATATTACTATACACGGAAGGAATAAGATATATTTTTAAGTTTCCTAGAATCCTTCGTAACAAGGAAGGTATCCGGCTGACAACTGGGGACACCTGAGGCGTGGACAAGTAACTGATATCAAATTACAAAATACAGTTGAATTGTAGATTGAAATATTCTGTAAATAATATATATATATATATATATATATATATATATATATATATATATATATATATATATATATATATATTCATTGCAAAAAATATTCAGAAAGTTGTGGGCGAATTTTCCTCGGTGTTAGAGCACTCGACCTTTGTTCTAGATGAACCGTCCCGTTTTATAAAACCGTAAAACTTTTGTTGTCGTTCGAGGGTCGAAATCGGGGTTCCTGACCGACCCTACGTTCCCTCAGCCTTTAATGGATACCTGCAAAGGGAAAAATCACTTATCAGAACATAGCACTGGCCACACTGCCTCTCTAGTATGTCTTTGCTCAAGAAACACAGATATATACTGTATATGATCCTTTTGGTTTTGACTATTTTACGGTAATGACTTTTTTATTGTCAGAAAATTGGTTTTCTATTCGGTTGTCTATATGATTGCTCTGATTAACAAATAAAATTAATAAAAACCAATAGCACTAATACTACTTGAACGTTTACATTGTTTTCATCATATTAACTTCTGAATTGTTTCCTCACCTGATACCGTGAAATAATAAATTCTTCGAACGTCCCTTTTTTAATAACACAGATTGGTAATGTTAGTTTTATATGAGAATAGGTAACCAAGGTATATTCTTCTCCTTTATAGAATTAATTAGTTGCTTTTGACTCTTTGTAGAAATTAATATAAGTTTTTTTACATAAATGAAGCTATATATTTGTTTATTGATTGCTTGTCGATTTCTTTGTCTCTTATGCTCTTGTTCATAACACATACGTACATAGGTCCTTGAGAGATATTGTGGTACCTATTAAGGAAAGGATGATGATTTGTTTCAAACTTTTTATGACCCCCAAAATATGTACTATATTTATGTGGCCATTGGCAATAATTAATTTGGATTTCAATGTTTATAATATATCACATTTTTGATAAAAATTGATTTGTTTGTTTTATTAGAAACCTATTTGAGAAACTACAGAATTGATCAGCAAAGATTATTAAAAAAATCCTCTTTGAGGAAACGAGGATGAAATTTATAATTTATTTGAATAAATGGACGAAAAGAAGAAATATTTTAGTGAAACATGTTTTTCTTCTTCAATAGTTGACAACAAATTTTATTTATATATAAGAATATATTTTTTTCAGTTAGTATTAAATTGGAATGTAAATATTCAGAAAAAGCTTGGGAAGGCCACTTCCTCATTCCATGATTTATTTCTTCAATCCTTCTGTATTTTAAAACTTTTTCCTCTATTTTACCTTTACTATCTATTTGAAAGAGAAGGTAAACAAGGTAATACTGTCGATTTTCCATATTAATTGTTTTAACTAGAATATTGCCAAGAGTTTGTAACAACAAGAGATTGTAATTTTGTGTTTAGGACAATGCATGACAATGAACTGTTATTTTAATAACTTGTATTCAATTTTTTTTTTACTAATATCATTGCTTACTACTAACATGTTACTTACTAATAGAACTATTTGTACTAAAACGAATACTAATATACAGTATAGCACTATAAATACAAATAATAGACTACATAACCATATTAATATTTACTTATTTATTTTACCCCTCTTGTATAGTTTTTTATTCATTTATTTTTTATATTTTTTTATTACTTTTTTTTTTATTTATTTTTTCTTTATGTATAATTTTATTTCTTATATTTTTTAATACATATAATTTTTTATGTATATATCTAGTTTTTTTCCTCATTTTTTTTTGTTGTAATTTTTGTTTATAAGTCATCTTCCAAAGAATATGTGTTCTAAAAAATTGTTTTTCTTCATCTTACCTGCATCTAGGCCAGGTATCGTATATTTATTTCGTTATTATCTGCAGGTTTCCACTCTTTGTAAAGATCCCTGTTGGAGCAGGGCATTTTTACAGGTAGTCCATAGATGACTTGTCTTCATACACTTTCTCCAATCAAATTTTGTACTTTTAAAAACCTAAGCAAAAAATGAATATGCCTTGCCAAACAGCCTAATCTTTATTTATGGGCAACAATCTCCCTTTGAGCCCAAAAGTAAATTATAGAAAAAGGTACTAACTGGTGGGAGTTCAGGATTACCTACCTTTACGATGCAAATAAGGCGAGGGACCTATATTTTTGTACAAGTGCTCCCTAATGCAGTATGTTAGTATAATACATTTATTGACGGTTTCTGTATGATATTATTTTAATGCACTACACGTCGATAAGATAGTGGCTTCTTTAGTGAGTTCACCAAACGAAAATTGCTTATTAATTTAATACATAAATATATTTAGTAATACGATGGATTATGAGGTTTCTGTACTCTAGACCCCCTCACATCTCGATTAATGTCAGAAGTACGTTCAGATGAACTTGAAAGGGCAACGCCATCTGAGGGTCCTTGAAACGGAAAAATATAAAACAAAAATAACACATTAAGACTCATGTACACTAATTTTATGAACAGGTGTTTTGATGAAAACAGGTATATAATAAAATATCGAAGGAGTTCTTGTGTAAGGTTGGGCGTATTTGAGATGTAATCTTTAGTTTTTACACTCAGAAAGCCCTTGAAAAGATTTGAAAACTCATGAGAAATTTTATAATGGGGTGGAATAAATCCGAAGAAGGACCTGCGAACGAGGGCGTATTCCTAAATAAATCCCTGCTTTAATTTAAAGGGGAGGGGAGGTTAGGTTCCTGCAAAGAGGGATGAATTTATCTTTTGTAATTTTTTTGTTTGTCTTTGTAAGTTTTTTTTTCCTTGCAAGCTCTTTAAACTGGAAGTAAATATGGGATTACCAACTTGAAACCCTTTTAGGTTTTTTTTTATTCTTGTGATACTTTGATAAGGGTGAATTGTTTTTATGATCATTAATGATATAAAGAAGAGTAAGCTGTGGGAGAATACGACGACAGATACTGTTGAAAATATGCTAATAAGAACTGAGATTCTTTTGGGCGATTCAGATCTCTCATTATTAGCCTTTTTCAGCCGCAGAGAAGGAGACCGATAATTATGCGTAAGGGTACGTTCATGGTGAGGATTCATTCTGCGATGCTACGATAGCTACTCCGATGAGCGCTGCCCCGATGTAAAACAAACACATGTATTAAGGTGGGAGTGTTCATAGTGAGGATCCTTACTTCCGATGCTATTCTCGCACTCGCGCAGTGACCGCGGGGAAGAACAAATGTTTTGTTTACTCCTCGCAGTGAGGAGGGAAGCCGCGATGTGGGCCTGACTGTGATTGGTTCCTTCAAAAGGACTCTAGTGCGCAGGTCACCTACCCTCTCTCATTACTTCATCTTGTGTGATTATTCTTTTTTGGTTATTTCGTTGTCGAGATGAAAGAAAATTGGGTCTTTTTGCGAAGACTACATCCAGTTACTTTTGAAGTATTTATTTAGTTAAGTGATTTATAACAGTTACTCGTACTCGCTGATAAGCTTACTGATTAGCTTACAGGTTCTTTGCTGGTTATCTTTTACTACTTGACTCGTTATCTACGGTTATAATTCATATTAGATAATGGCAAGTAATATTTATTAATAAAAAGGTTAATATGATCAAAATCATTCTCTCAACTATGAAAAAAGTTATTAAGCATTAAAGTTGACTGTTTTGCAGGTTATGAAGGATAACAAACAACGATATTTGTAAACAAACATATTTTATTCCTTTTCTCTCTCTCTTTTTTGGATCTTTTACATTTATTAAGCAATACATGATATGCGTTTCCGATCGCTACGCTACGCTCCACTCGCTCAAGAAGATATAAGAAAACTCTAGCCAATCCAACTCGCAATTAATAGAATTATATTAATTTAAGCGACTCTAGTCTATCCAGCTCGCTAAAATTAATAGGATTCCATTAATTTTTCCGATTAAGAAACCAATCCCTTTTTCTTTGTCAGGAACATCGCGAACTAATTATAAAGGCTCATTTTTTCTCACTAACATAAGCAGAGCTTTTTCATAAACAAAAGCTAATTCACTGTTGAAGGTTACTTTACTCCCAGCAAGAACCAATGCAATGGTGAGTCAGCATGAACACCCTCCATCGATGTAGAATACATCAGGGAAGCGCTCATGGGAGTAGCTATCGTAGCATCGCAGAATGAATCCTCACCATGAACGTACCCTAAGGGTGCTTATAGAGTGGAGCGTAGAGAGAGCAAAGACCATAGACCGTTGCTATATCAACGGAGTTGGAATCGTTGCTCTGCTCTCTGATTTGCCAGGCTTTCTGTGTGCTTTAACTTCCCGTGATAGATTTTTTCGCCATGCTCTTTGCTCTCTCTCTCTCTAAGCCCCACTCTGTAAGCAGTGAGTACTAAGTACCCTTTGGCAGGTAATCAATTTACGCTTTTATTATATATGTTGCGGATCGAGTAGGGAAAGAGTATTTACCTGCTTTCTCCAAATCTCGTAAGGGAGTGGCGAGAGTGCATGCGCGACTCCCCACTACCCATGAGAGTGAGGAAGGGATGACGGACAGGTATATAAGCCCGCTCCCAGCAGCAAGTCAGACACCTCCTCCCTCATCCTCCCTCTGCCTGTGCCCTTACGCACGCCTGTTGTGTTCGAGGTCCTTAGCTTTCTTTTGCATTTCTGCACGTTTTTCTTTCATTTTCGTTTTGATCATGCCCTTCCTTGCATGCTTTTTATTTTTCTTTCTTCTAAAATGGGGTTAAGGAAAAAAAAAACGAGTCAGAGGTCTCCCAGCAGCTGTGGAAGTTGCTCTTCTCTCTCTCCGCTACATCTCTCTCTACCTTTTTCCAATAAACTTGGTTTCTCTCTACACCTGTTTCTTATTTACCCTAACTTCCTCCTATCTTCCCCGCTGTGTTAAGCGGTATCCTTTTTCTCCTTGCTCCCCTCGCTGTGCTAAGCGAGTATCTCCCCCGCTGTGTTAAGCGGTCTCCTTCTCTCCTTGCTACCCTCGCTGTGCTAAGCGAGTATTTCCCCCGCTGTGCTAAGCGGTCTCCTACTTCTCCTTGCTCCCCTCACCGCTGTGTTAAGCGGCCGTCTTCCTCTCATCTTTCTTGCCACTCTCTTACTTGCTGCAACCCTATTCACACTCGCTGTGATAAGTGAGGTGAATTCCAATAAATGAACACGCACTCTATTGCGACCTTCTGATACCACGCACACGGACCTGACTAACTAAAACTTACTCACGTAAATCCCCAAACAACTAAAAACGCGATATATACATTAACAAGTTGTTACATAATTGTTTCAGATGAAATGTATTCCATATCATGGCTGAAGTACGTTGTCTGTAAGGATCAAATGAATTTCTCATATTTCGACAATCCTATTCCTATTAACAAATATCTTACATGATTTTTTTTTTTTTTTTTTTTTTTTTTTATCATATTTTAATATTTATTTTCTTCCTTTACTCAAAAAAGAGTATTGGTATATCGGTGAAATTAGTTTATACGGGGATTTTTATTTCATCGCAGAAGGCTAATTGCAGGCATTTACGGCTCCGTGTGCTTTTTGGATCTCATCATTATCAATCTACATAAAACATAAAAACAACTAACAAGGGAACATCCGCAAGTGTCCGAAGCCGATTTACATAACACTTTGTGTATTTATTAAACACGTATAAATAATCAATATGTATTTTTTTATATTAGTCCAATCGCACGTTTAACGGCGAAGGGTGGAAAGCACCCTTCCAAAGTACACCTCAAATATTCTAACAAGGAGAGTATTAATGGGTCGGGTCACCGATTTGGTGCATTTGTTTCTGGTGATTCTACACCTAAAAATAGTCGACAAATGCTTTTTTCCTCCGATATCGAGAAATACTTGAGACCAGAGTTGGGCAGGAGTTAACTACACTAGTAGCTAACTACACACACAACTACTTAGGAAAAAGATTGGTAATTTTAAGCTAAAGGATATAGTGCATTTAAAAATATTAAATTCCGCTATTTAAAACAGGTATTAAACTGAAGTAGTTGCAACTACAAATACTTTTAGTAGTTTGTAGTTGGCCGCGCGCAAATACTCTTTTTCAACTAGTAGTTATGTAGTTGTACTTTTCAACTACAACTGCGTTAGTTGAAAAAAGTAGTTGCGGCGGCGAATATCAACTAGTATTTGTCGTTGTAGTTACTGAGCAACAACTACAGTTACTCTGCAACGTATAATTCTACACTATATATTTTTGTAAAATTTTAGTCTGTCTTTGTAAATAGTTGCATAATATCAATTGTACATAGGTTAATTTAATTGCACATGTTATTCCGCTAAAGACATACACAAATAAAGTTATGTATTAACCTTTAAGTACTGAGGTATGGTCCCTGGGACCTTATGGTAGTCATTTATAGAAATCCCCCCTACTATTTCTCTTTTGATTACACACAATCAATGAATATATAATTTCTTTCAAATTTCAGTAAACAAAAGGTCCCAGGCACCATACATCAGTACTTAAAGGTTAAAAATAATAATAATAATATAAATAATAAATGAATAAAATAACACATAATTTCTTTAAATGACTAATCAATTTACTTTAACTCCACTCCTTTCGCACATACAAAGTGAATGTGAATTGTAACTAAAGGTCCAGATAGATATTTTTTCAGGTTTATGTGTTAAATAGAGTGAGGGAATGGATCTTTAAATATATTGAGGATAGGATAGATGCGGAGAAAAATACACTATTTCATTTTTTACCAAACTTTAAGATTTATTTTATTTATATCATTCTTAGTTCAAACAGAATAGTAATCTCAAAAAAAAAAAAAAAAAAAAAAAAATACTAATATACACTTCTATATCAACATATTAAAATGGAACAAAATTATGTACAACTATTTCAATTTGTGCTAATGGCCTCGGCAGCAGATGCACAAAAAAAAAAAAAAAAAAAAAAAAAAAAAAAAAAAAAAAAAAAATTCAATTTTCAGTCTTAATTGACGTAATTTACACTATATTTATAAAAATATTTATATAAAATTAAAAATTGAAAGAAGAAGAGATCAGTAAATTCCAAGAAAGTACTTCTATAAAATAATGAAATAAATGATAAAATATCTGAAGCAAAACTTTATAAATTTCCTGCTTTTTCTATAACAAAACCCACGTCCTCATTTGTCGAAACGGAAAGCGCTAGCTTTCAGAACGACACGGATCTCAAAATTTTTATCGGAAAGTTTGTTATTTTTGGGGGCGTTAGTCATTGAGGCAAACGAGAAGAGCCTCTCCACCGGCGCTGAAGATGGTATAATTGTGTTTGTTTTGAAAAAAAAAGTCGTTTGATATAGGGGTAGCTGTCCAACACATTCATCTTTATTGAGCGGTCATTAAAGTAATGATGCACTAAAGTAATGATGCACTTGTGCTCGATATTCGTTTTGTACCATAGATGGTGGTTCGTTATTACTTCCAAAATCAAAAAAATTAAAATACGGGGGTGGTATTTCTTCATCAAGCTCGTTTAGGTTCGGAATTTCTTCTTGTTCTTCTTGAATTAATTTTGCAACTGCAGCCGTGAAAACTTTCAAGCCCCGTCTTGATGGACGCTATCAAGGGAAGTTAGCCACAGTTTCTTAAACAATGGATTAGAGAAAGCTGCAATAGCAGCGGTTTCTGCTAGTGGAGTAGATATATTGAAGAATTGGTCGAATCTATTGTGAATGCTGAATACATAGCTGTCTATGATGGACTGGCAGTACAACCATGTTTTTTCTTGCAAAGCACTCAGCTTTATATCAAGACATACCAGAGCAGGAATCAGCATGCCAAAAAATACATTTTTCTCACTTTGAAATAAGTCAAGCACTATCGCTATTGGGGCCGATCAATCAACATATTCTCTTAAGAAAAAAAATCCATAGTAGAGAGTTTTTTAGATGTTTTAACTTTTTACTGGCGGTATAATTGAGGAAACTTTTCTTCAGTTGTAATGATTTGCTGGAGTGAATCGTACAGAGAATTTCATCTGGCGTCTCCTGGCCTTGATAGTGAATGCCCCAGTATTTCTTGTAGAATTTCATTCGATTTCGGTCTTGAGGCAAAGCTCCAAAGGGCATTACATTTCGATATAACTGATTTGTGTAGATTCGACAATGTTGGTTAGTTAGCTATGGCTTTATTAAGATCGGAAGTTGCACATAGGTTGAGTGTATGAGAACAACATCTTACGTGCTCTGGGAGAATACGTTTCATAGCCTCAGAAAGTTGAACTGGTGGTAAAGGTAAAGACATTGCTCCGGTAGTATTTGGCCGCGATTCTTGATCGAGCACGACTCGTTCAGTTCGGGAGCCTGATTCTGGCGTGGATTCGGTGATGAATCACTTTCGTTTTCTCCGTCATCAATCTCACCATCATCTGGAAATGCATTCATTTCTGAGCTAGATTCAATCAACTTTTTGTCAACCCCAAACTTTTTGAATGCTTTTACGAAATTCGAGGCATTGCCCGTGACGGTAGCTACTATTTTTGTTGGGCTTAAACCAAAACTTGAGTGAATAAGTTGCAGCTCACTTGCAATTCTGTCAAAACTGTGTGAACTCTTAAATCTTTTGCACGCCAATGCCGCCGACTCTCTCTCGTAATTTTGTTTTATCCAGTGCACAGTGACACCTAAAAAACTTCGCCTTTTTCCTGACCATATGTCAGCTGTAGTACACACATGGTCAACATCCTTCAACATACTCTTAATAATGATGTTGTAATCATCGAATGTTTTTTCAATATTCCGTACCAAGGCAGGCCTACTTGGTACTTTAAGCCCGTACTTTTTAGTCTTAAGACGTTTAAAAATTTCAGAAAACCATTTATCCTCCACCACACGAAATGGTATATTTGAGTTAACCACGAATCGGGAAATTAAATCTTCAAATTCACGTTGATTCAAATTAATAATTATATTCTTAGGCTGTACAGTAACTGTTTCTCTCCGTTTGTTTTGTTGTTGTAACTTTATTTTTTTATATTCTTTATACTCTTGCACTGCCTCTTCTCCGTGTTTCCTTTTTAAATGTGTTAAAAAGTTTGTGGTAGAAGTTTTATTTCCTCTTATTTCAACAAGTGCAGGCTCACATTTTCTACATAATGTCTGAAAAACATTTCTCTGGTATCAATTAAAAAAATTACCATCAACTATGGTGAGTACTAGTTCTGAGTTGGAGCTGCTAGTCCCTCACTTTGATTGGTACTGAGATTTTCATTGTCTATGACCAGGGACTGGGAAGAAGATGAAGCACGGTGATCATCACTATTAATGTTCAGAGCTCGAGTTTGGAAATGCATAGAATCAATACTATTAGAAGCACTCATATTCATTTTCACAATTTTTTTTAAATAATTGAAAGCAAAAAAGAAATCAGACTTCTTTCTGAAAGCAAGACAGTAAACAAGTTATCTTCTTGGTGATCAAGTAGAACTAAGCTAATCCTTCCTCTGTAAGGGACAGCATTCGAATGATTGTTCTCACTAATCCTATCATTGCCCTTTTAGAATGAACTAAGTTCAACAATCAACATAACCCTGTGTGCCAATGAGTAAACAACTATTTGCCAATATTTATATAGGTACATCTCTAATTTATAATGAAACTATAAAAATTATAAAAATATAGTGGCATTCTCACCCACCAATTATTTTTTGAATCTTTGATATTCATTCAATCTTCATGTTTATATAAAATAATGAATAATAACAATAATATTAACCAATTTCTTTTTTAGATTAGTAAATACAAAAATCAAATAAAAGATAGGACACAGGACTAAAATTTATTTATTTTTTTATTTATTAGATAGGCGCATGTGTGCGCGGATTTAAAAACACGAAAAAAATTGTTTGTTCCTATTTTGCTTGAATTAGCTGAAAATCACGTTTCCAGGCCACTGGAAAGCCAGATGGCCTTCAAGTTAGTTAAGACTCGAGCAAAGAATAGAATTCTAGCAACGAAGTTACGGAACAAGGAATTATAAGACAACCGCAGGCACCATCATATACAAGTCCAGTTCAGAGGATCTCAGCTTATTACAATGAACTCGGACTTCCTTAAAACTCAATCTTATGTTGAAAACTGTCTGCAAAATCACATTGGTTTGCAAGCTCTCTTGGCTCTAACCTATATTTATATCTTTTTTGGTTCAAATAATTATTCGTGTAAAGAAAATAAATAGTTTTAAATTTCTTTAAAGAAATGAAACAATGTTCAAATTTTTAAAAGATGCAGTGCCTTCCTCGTCGTCAGACCGATCAAATAGGCACAATCCAAAGCAAAGTGGCTCAAAAAGCATATCAACTTTCACAACGAATACACTCAAAGGCGACCTACAAAATGCAGCAGAAATCAATAAATCTATTTCGGAAAACAATGTTACTCGTAACAAGCCAAACTGTAGTCGAATTTGTCACTTGTGTGGTTTAGCATTCAAAAATGAAAGGGGACTTAAAACTCACACCGCTAAAAAACATTTTCAAGAAGCCAATCGTAATACTCTAAGAAGTATCTTAAAAACCACAAACGGAGATAAGGCTAAAGAGAAGCAGACAGACAAATTTCAAAATCCCAGTCTAAAATTAGAAGAAGTGGAGCGATATTTTTAAGCATATCTTGACTAACATCAAACACTTTGACTCGAACAATTTCGACGTAGAGACAGGGAATTTTCTCAAATTCTTACGTTAGGTGAACCGTGAGCTCCCGGGTCCTAAACATCCCTCTATTAGACATTATAATAGGAGAAAAAAGAACGGGAACTGTAAAATAGGTAAAGGATCAGGCGAAGTTTCCAACGCGCAAAGGGCTAATAAAGCTGCACGCGAAAAACGAAATGAGCAATATAATTATGAGCTTGCTTAATATAACTACTACAACCAGCGAAAGAAAGTAGTTCATGCAGTAATGCAGGCTGGGTTCCTAAAAGGTGTGATATAAATATGCAGGAAGTAGAAAACCACTTTAAATTAGTTTTTGAGGAGCCGCAAAAACGACAAGCATCGAGATTGTTATGAAGTCTCTAAGAATAACCCCGACCTGACCACAGTCGACATCAAGCAAATTCATCGTGCTATAAAGACAATGTCAATAGACACTTCAGCCGGTCCTGATGGGGTCTTAATCAGAACACTGAAATCCATCGACGTATCTCATATACTGAAAACAATCATGGAAATCATGCTAAGGACGTCATACATCCCCGAGGCTCTAAGGGAGGGAAGAACCATCCTAATATATAAAGGCAAAGGTTCGCCGAAGGACATGGGCTCATGGAGGCCGATCACTGTATATTCAATAGTGCGGCGGATCATAGAGAAGGTATTCCATCATGAGATCAGGCAGCAAGTGAGTTTCCACTCGAGTCGAAGAAGCTTCATACGAGGTTTGCCAGGATGCCACGTTAATATCCGCATCATGGAAGCTATCATGAAGGAAGCGAGAGGAAGAAAAGACGGCGGTGTCCTAGCCTTCCTCGATGTCACGAGAGCTTTTGATTATGTCGACCACCAGCATATTGTACGTACGATGGAATCAAAAGGGATATCGGCTGATTTAAAAAATGTAATCTGTAGTCTATTATGCCACAATAAAATAAAGGTCACTGTTGGACCAATCAAAACCCCCTTCATAGACGTGCGACGAGGAGTTCCACAGGGAGGACCTTTATCGCCAACTCTCTTCATAATGGCTATTGATCATCTGTATAAATAACTGAACGATCCTACATTTTCGAATCGATACGGATTCAAATTACACGATCAAGCCGATAACGTGACAATTACTGGTTTTGCCGACGACCAAGCCATTTCAGCTTGTAACAAGGAATCAGCTGAAAGAATAATAAATTTAGTAATCCAGAAGTTTAAAGAAATAGGTCTGGTTATTAATGCAAGCAAAAGTTCGGCTATAATTATCAAAAATGGAGAACTTAAAAAGGAATGTTTAAGCCTAGAAAATGGTGATCAGATTACATCAATTAAAGCTGGAGAGAACGTCAAATATCTCGGATGCAATCTCTCATCTGAACTAATCAGCAATGATGACGCCTTGACCAGATTTAACGAAAACTTGAATAAATTAACGATGTCGAACTTACTCCGGCCTGATCAAAAGCTGAACATAATCAACCAGTACGTGTTCCCATCGTTGATTTATCCCTTCCAGACAGTACCTTTAATGAAGCTGCCGCCAACATCACTGGAACGACTAGACACCATCATTCGGCGAAGCGTCAAAGCAATGCTTGGTTTGCCTGCCAATACCTGCAGTGCTATGTTTTACTCTCCGCGACGATTTCGAGGTCTTGGCTTGCTTCATTGTCAATGGGAAGCACCGCTCTGGCATTTATCGGTCATCAAGAAACTAGCAAACGTAGCAGACCAACATTTCGAGCCCATATTTGACTACGATTCCGAATATGAGCAATGTGCCCATCGACTTGGCCTCGACATAGAAGACTCTCATGGCCTGTGTGTTAAGAAAATAAGAAGTAAACTACGTGAGGGTTCTTTCGAGGAATGGTCAAATTCGAAATGGCAAGGTATCGTTGTCATGCACTTCAAGGATTGCCCAAAAGGAAACAAGTACATTTATGACAAATACGTGCTATTAGGTACAGAATGGAAAACGCCCTTAAACTAAATACAAACTATGCACCCCTTCGAGGAGTACCGGGCGCAAGTGGAGCGATGAGAAGTGATGTTGGACACCTTTGCCGCAAATGTGGTGAAGAGCCCGAAACACCAGCACATGTGCTTGGAAAATGTCCGCATAACATGCTTCTTATAACTCGCCGCCACCATAACGTCAAGCACAAATTAATAGAACTTCTCGAGAAAAAAAACTATCGATGCTTCGAAGAGATCTATTGTATTGACGATTTAGGATCCTCCAGATTTGCCGATATCGTTGCATTTTAAGAAAATAGTGAGCTCGCTTATTAAGAAAATTCCAAGTGAAAGCGTTATGGTTCGGAGCTCGAGGAACCATAGCAAAGGATACGAGCATATTCTTGCAAGAACTCGCCCTCGATATTAATAGCCTCCCGTTCTTAGCCAAACAAATATTAGCTGACTCCCTTGGGATAATTAATCTACATATCCACGGTTAATAACGAACAAAATGAAGAAGCATAATGTTGCACCATTCACCATGCAGCGCATTCACTAAGATATCATGACTACAACTTCTGAATCCTCGATGCATCCCAGATTTTGCTTTAAACTAGGAGATCTTCATGTAAACACTTGTCTCGGGACTGATTGTATAGCTGTGTCGCATAGCAAACCCATTAATTCGGGCAGCGTCACTTTAATTAATTATTTTAATAAAGTGTTCTTTCTTTCTACTTTTTACAATCAGTTTGTTTAAACCAGCATATCATAAACTCTTTGTATTGATTCCCACTGCCTATCATCAATAACAGGTGAAGATTTAATATAAAAAAAAAAAAAAAAAAAAAAAAAAAAAAAAAAAAAAAAACACTCGGAGTGGTATGGTATTATGGGGTTTTTGAGGGCACAGATTACGATGAGCAGGTTTTTAACCTTCACACGTCAGATTCAAGGTCACTCGATGATCAAATAGAAAAAAAACAGTAGGAAAAATCTGAAAAAAAAATCATGGTTATGTTTTTGAGGTCCCCGAGTCCGAACCCATAGTTAGTTTGACTCACACTGCCGCTCACAATTGAATTGTTCCTAATGTTTTTTATTTGTTTAGCCTCCAAATGACCTTGAATCCGATGTGATGAAGGTTCACTAACCCACTCATCGTAATGAGTAGTGACCCCAAAAACCACATAAGGACTCGCTCCGAGTGTTTTTTTTTTTATTATCTTTTTTTTTAGATCAAAAATCACCTGTGTAATTGTAGTTAAAGCTTTAAAACTGCAACTACAACTATTAGTTAGTAGTTGCTAAAACAACTACTTTTTCAAACTACAGTAGTTGTAGTTGAGAACCCCAACTACATTGGGGGATTCAAAAAATAATAGTTGTGCTCCGTCAACTACAAACTACAAAAGTATTTATAGTTCCAACTACTTTCCAACTACTGTAGTTGTCGTTTTGTAGTTTGTAGTTAAACTGCATTTTGCCCAACTCTGCTAGAGACTACTTGTCTCTTCCGGAGATTACTATTATATTGTAATGTATTATATTATTACATTATAATATATTATATGATTTGATTATAATATATTATAAACTGAAATGTTTGCGACTTATGCTAAGAGTGATTTCAAAATCAATTTTAAGTGTTTAAAATTATACTGGCCCGAAGAAAAACCCGCAATATTTCTTTAGGTCTATTCCCCTATAAAAATTTTAAATTTGCTAGAAATGTTCGGCTTTTCATTCAGAATTTAAGGAGAAATATCTTGAAGTTCCTTCGACCATTTCTCTGAAAAGTGATGAAAATGCAAATCAGTGAATGAGAGACTAATTTAAAGAAGTTTATTAAAATTGAATTATCCAACTCCTATAAGTGGAGGTGGAAAGAGAATGAGGCCACAATAAGACATCTAATTGGCATCTTGGATTAGAATTGCAAATATTAATCCCACAGCCAGCTGACCAGCTTTATTCCCTAGGATCAAGTTGGATTGAACTTTTCATGATTCTCTCTGAAGTTTAGCTATTTTATAACTAGCCATTAATATTTTACTTTGCTTTCAGGGCAATACCCACAAAAAGAGAGATATACTTAACATATTTCATCATAATCATCTAAATAATATTATTAAGAGATATTTGACTGATATATGGCAAGAATATTGGTGGAACTGAACTGACAAAAGACCGTCACGCAGGAGCTGCACATTCCGCAAAAGATGGCCCACTCCTGAATAATTTGCTCAATATAACCTAATATATATTCATATACATTAGTTATTCTTGCAGATGACCAAAACTACATCTAAATTCTCTCAGATCTTAGGAGGATTGGGGTCGTTAAAGCAGTAATCCTTTCTTCACACTACTTCATTTATTAGGCCCGACATGCTTCGTGCAGGGGCACTTCTACAATATTATATTTATTTATTGCATACAAGGTTTCCCCATTGCAAGGATAGAACATATGTGTATAAGTTTGGGTTTGGGTATGCTTATGAATACATTTTTAAGATATGACTAAAAAACACTTCTACAACAACACATTAATTTTTGTTGTACACCCAAACTTAACAATTTTTTAGAATATAAAGTTACGGAATGCTTCACGAAATGCATTAAAATAATGGTACCTATATTAAATGTTGTATAAAATATTCTTTATTTAATAATTCAGCTGACTCCCCAATATAACGTTTGTTGGAGTCATTCCAATTGATTTCATATAATATATAAAATATGATATAATATATTATATTTTATATAATGTATTATATTATATTTTGTGTTTGACAGAGATTAAACCCAATAACACAATATTTTACTTTCTATTATCATCCCCTTATAGAAAACAGACTAAAAACAATAAGTAGAAATGTTGGCAAAATTGGCAGGAAATATGAACACACAATAAAAAAATGTTTTTAATCATATCAAAGACCTGGTTAAAGCATCGAGTACGATATAACTAAAATAACTTTTGGTTCTTTTTTAACCGAAATAACTAAATATTTCAAATTTCTTAAATACCGTTAGAATGGTAAACTGATTTTATTCCATTCTCCACGTGAATATTCCTACACAATGTGAACTTAAAAGTCATAACCGAAGAATCCGCGGTATAATCTTTTTGCGATAATGTCTCCTAAAAAAGGTCCTAGTGACTGGGTTCCGCAGGTTAACGAGCATGACTGCACGGTACTGGATGAAACTAAATTGGACGTAAAAAGTTTTAATTTACTCATCTGAATGTACACACAAGTTTTATTGTCCATGGTGCAGAAAGGAATTTTCTCTATGAGCCGTGTGATGAGAAAATTCCTGCCGCTCGTGGGACTCGAACCCACCATCACCCGCATAAAAATCTAAGGCGTTAGCCACTAGACCACGGGGAGACCCTATATGTACTGATATATACATGTTCTTTGTTTATTTTAATTTTTTTTTTCGTTATTTTGTCATTATTTATATAAATTGTTAAATTAAAAAAAAAAAAAAAAAAAAAAGGAAAAAAAAAAAGAAATATTTTTGCTTGTACTTAAACGTTAATAAGTGCATTTTCCAAACAAGAATAAAACATGTACTTCAAAATATACTCCCACGATGGAGAGTTACCAATATATAAATTTGAACGATTGTTTTTTGTTTTTTTTTTTCGTGAATTATGAAACGTTTACATTTGTCGTCAGCACATCGAATTGCGATATTCAGTCGGCACCATAAGCGATCCCTTCTCCCTATATAAAAGGGAGTGAACTCGCTGAAATTGATATTGGTTAGGATGAGAAGCTCTATTCAGTGATCCTTCGATCTAAGGGTGAGCGTAGAAAGCACCTAAGTGTAAACACTGGCCCCCTATCAGGCAAATGTAGTGGAATACACTCCCCTAACGGAGGAACCAGCCTTGGGGATTCTCCTCAAAGATAAGCTTAACGATTTGAACCATTTATGTACCATCGGCTTGGGACTTTAAACAAAGCCCACATACATTGTATAGGCTATATTGATAATAGTATAAGCTTGGAATAACGATTTTCTGCAATGTTTGATACAATTCTACATTGACAGAAAATAAATTAACTTTACTAAACTTTCGTGCCACCAGAAATAAGTTAAATTTTGAAAAGTAGTTATTCATCATTGCAGTAGATATGTGTTAAGAAGTAGAACATTAGTACAGTCTGACCGAAACCGAAGATCATTATAATTTGTAAACCTGTATTGTAACTTAGAACCCACAATCAATTATATAATGATCAACTGTCATTTAAGACAGAACCTTGGTAACCCCAATTGACTTCATCCCAATTTCTTTGGATACTCAAACACTTATCGGTAACATTTAAAAAATCGAACGCAAAAAAATTAAGTAAATACTAAGCCAAAGTTTCTGGTCAAAATATAGTTAAATCTTATATACTGATATTGTTTTATTTTTTGAAAAATGATGTGCTGATTAGCAGTTTTATAACGCCCATTATTGTAAAGTGATCTTCAAATTAATAATAAATAAAATAATACATAACGGACTTTTACAAATTGGTTATCAATAAGTTAAGAATTTATAAAAAAAGTAAGAGAAATTCAATCTTTATAACACATCCAAGAGGAAATAAATCGAAAAACTATACAGGGGCTTACGGGTATCGAGATTTCGTTACGATCTGACTAAAAACATTGTTGAAGGGCTCGACGAAACAGCAGAAATTATTTTCATTCAGGTCATTACGAACCTATGTTTAAAAACTTTATCTGATATTTGGAATTCATAGCCCTAGAAAATCGTAAAACTTTATTATGTACGGTGACTCGAAAGAGAATGAAGAGGGTTCGAGGGTCTCACAGGGATTGTTAGACGTAAGTCAGTTCGTCGTTTCAAATTACTTAAGCCTATATAACTTTGGTTCTACTAAATATCTTATTTGTATACCTATTTTTTATGCCATAGATACTTAAGAAGTACTTTCATCATACCAACAGTAGAGCATATAATACCAACAGTACAGCATATAGCTGACTAAAGCCCCTTGCACTTACTGTCAAACAGTTATTGTTACATATGTGTGTGTGTGTGTGTGTGTGTGTGCGAGAGTATTTTTAAGGATTCTAATGTTGAATGGTTAGTTGTTCAACATCAAATGTACAAATTGGTATCATAGGAAATCACTCAGCAAACGAGTTTTATCATCGATCAGAGTCGAGCGCAATAATGAAAGTTGTGTTCCTAAGGAAGAATACAATTGTTACATAAACCCTGGTTATCAGTCATTGCTTTCATGATTCATGTGTTGATTTTAATGTGTTGAAACTCTAAATCAGCAGATATTAAGCGCTAATTTATATGATATTTATTGTAAAAGTTGTATATCATAGGCATGAAACGGATTGTTAGAGCCTATAGTTGATAAACGCCCATAAGGAGCTGAATCACTTGCCCCACTTCTATTAGTAGTGGTTATTTTCATTTCGAGTTGCTTGGCTCGCCGCCCGACCAGCCCTCATAAAATTAAATGATATATATCTGAAGAGTTTATCACTGAGCCTCAGAGTCTATCCCCCTTTAATTTATCATTCCAACCTTCTCTAGGGCTCTCGAATATAAAATAGCTTTAGAATTGTTGTAAGTGACCCAGTTTTTCTAGATGAATCACTTTTGTTTGGCAAATAGTAATTTTGCTTCTAGGTAATCCAGAAGTGTTTTTTGTTTCTTCTTTTTTTCTATGATTACCATTGATGAAGTCAGTTAATTTGTCTACGCTTTATTCGTATCTGATATTACGGTGCACTATTTTAAGTAATATGTATTTTAATCTGTTAATATTTTTTTTCAATAAAAAAAAATCACTTACAATAATCTATATATATATATATACATATATATATATATATATATATATATATATATATATATATATATATATATATATATATATATATATATATATAAATCACGTGTCTGTCTGTTTGCCCGTTTGTCTGTTTTTTCCTTATAGAAATTCACACCGTTTGACCGATTTTGACCAAACTTGGCACACAGGTAGGTCGTGAAACGGGGAGTGCCATAGACTAGGTCAAAAACGTCTACGAGCTGTCTGTCTGTATGTTTGTTCCTTATACAAATCCACTCCATTTGACCGATTTTGACCAAACTTGGCACACAGGTAGGTCGTGAAACGGGGACAGTCATAGGCTAGGTTAAAATCGTCTATGACTCACAATTCACGAGTTCGAAACAATGAACCCAAATAGTTACAGATTTGCGTTATTCGATTTTAATTTTAATTATTTGGTTTCTAATTTATTTTTGCTTTTATAGATGCAGAAAGTAGGGGTAGCATAGCACGCCGGGTAACAGCTCGTAACATATAAATCACAATTATAATTTTTTTAGATATTATTGTTAGTGATTTATGTTTCGTAATTGGCTGAGGCACTAGTTACAATGCCCAAAAATTTAAAATTGATATCTTATTTGATATACATAAAGCGAAATAACGAGCTGTGTACTGTAAGAGTGTTGTAGGAATTAAATTAATTATTACTACTTCGAAAGGCATTAGTTCCTCGCAATAATCATTCATATCATATGATGAATCTGCCAAAAATAAAATTTTATCAGTTAATGACAAATTATGTAGAATCTCTTGACCATTTACGCCTCATTTACCGTCGAGGTTGTAGAGTAGAGATGTGTTGAATATATAAAAAAGTCCGACTCGCAGGAACTGCATCATCTTAGCGCGGTTCCGTTCTTATCCCTAGTCTAATTTGGAAAGATTAAAATATTTATTCATTGATAAGGCTTCGCAACTTTGGCGAATCGCCTGAAGATTAAATTAGAAGCAGTTATTATTTTGGTTCCACCAGTCTTGAAAGGTCTTGATTTACGATCTTACCTGGAAGGGTCGGTCAACACTAGAAAGGGTCCCGCTAGTTACAAGGTCTTGGAATCTAGGAAATCTATATTTCCAACAATAAATTGTTTTGTTATTTTACTTAACCAGTTTTATTGTAAAATACATTATCCAACTATAAGCAATTAAGAAATAACAAGGAATAAAAACCGACAAAAAAAACGTTCGAATAAATGAAATCAATTACTTTAATGTTTTAAGCACTTATTTCTCCGATTGACATCGCCTAATTAAAACTTTCGTCAGAACATTTATTGTAGAGCATTTAGTAAGCTTTCGAATGGTAACCTTTTGCTTCCCAAGATTTTCAACCGTTTTCGAGATATTAAGAAATTATACGAAGTTCCCAAAACTTTTCATTATTTCCAGCAATAGAAAATTGGTCTCATTTTACCTATCCTGTTTTACACACAAATACATTTTCTTAACATAAGAAATTACAAAAATAAAAATCAATAAAAAACTAAGGGAAAGAGACAAAAATTACAAAAAGAACGACAAACACCCCTTCATAAGAACTAAACAGACGTATTTGAAGTTTTAAGCACTTATTTCTTCGACTGACATCACCTAATCAAAACTTGTTTCAGAATCTTTTCTGTAGAGAATTTATAAAGCTTTCAAATAGTTTCTATCCACTTATGAAAATTTCCCAACCGCGTTCGAGATATTAATGAAAGTAAACGAAGTTCCCAAAACTTTTCATGTCTGTTCATAAAATATTTTATTCTAACCCTTCCTTAACTCCAAACGTAACCAAAAGTTTAAGATATTAGTTTTAATAAAATTTGAACATGCAAAAAATGGTTCAACTGAATCCCATGATTTTATGTACCAAAACCAAAAACATTATTCAGCAACTATGTTCCCAATTTTCTCGAAAACGGTTAAAGCGATCGCCTTAAAAACGGTTTCATTCGTTTTCCTAGGCCAAGAAGCCTACAAAACGAGTACTTACAAGCATATGAACTCAAAAATGTAAGCGTTGCGATTTTTTTTTGCGCGAATTTCGCCTCAAACGCCATCTACGAACTAGACGATGTTTTTTAAAAACGATAGTACACAAGGGCACGGGTCTAATCACTACAAGCTTCAGATAGTAACTGGCTTTATTAATCCTGCCGGGCCTTATATAGGCCCGGCTGTTTGTTTACATTTACATACTCTTCTTCTCCCCTAACATATATACAAATTTGAACCACCGTTAATTTCGGTCTCTAGGGGTTCTGAAACGCAGAATTTTCTAGTCGGCACTTCCGGATTGTTTCATGAGATCAATTTTATAAGCGGGGTTCCTCCCTATGAAGGGAGGGAGGAACCGCGCTAACAATATAAACAGATCTAAGGTGTTACACGGTAGCTGGTGAAAGAAACAATGAGAAGGTCTCGTATTGTAATTCTCTGTATGCAGGGTCTGGTTCCAGGTAAAGTCATCTACTTTTACTGCCCTTTACCGTTACTCAGAAAGCTCTTTGTGTTTACAAACAAAGGACTCGGTATAGACCACCCGTATTAACCCAAAAGTGATTATATCAAGCTTGATAAACTTCCTGAATTAAATTAAGGAATTTAAGAGTGCTTAAAGTAGGTTCTTGATCTAGTCAAAAAATTCAAGGGGAATTAGACCATGAATAGAAAATTTCGGCCAAACAGAAGGAAAATAACAATAACAAGGATAGTCAAACTTCGTTTTCAAAGATTGTTAGTTTTAATACAAAAACGGTCACTCATGATTCTAATAAATTAACTGTGAAGGGTGATTACACAAATATTCCTGTTGAGGCTTTAAAGCTTCAATTTAAAAAACATATTAACCCACAGGAATTATAGATTGGCCTAAAAACATAAAATCATTGAAAAAAGGATTTCTTATTATTGCATCAAACAAAAACGATATAGAGGTTATATCAACAGAGTTTTTAAATATATGCAAAGACCTGTTGATCAATAAAATTAAAATAAAAAATAAACTTTCGAACTGTTACATTTCACTTGCCACGACTTCCTAACCCTTTTCGAGATATTAAGGAAAAAATACGAAGGGGGCCTAATAGATATTCATACGGGATCTGAGAACCCCAAGATTCCGCAAAAATAAAATATTCTAATTATACGTATCCTGTTTTATTGGCAAATACATTTGACTACTATAAGCAATTGCAAACAATAGGGAATATGCCAAAGAACTCGGATTAGGGGCCTCGACAGTTTCAAAACATTTGAAGGAAATCGGCAAATCCAAAACTGACATTTCATACGGTACAGCCTGATATATTTCTAACAATGAATTGTTTTTCATATTTTAATTAATCTATTTTATTGTGTAATACATTATCCAACTATAAGCAATAAAAAAATAGGAATAAAAACAGACAAAAATAACCGTCCGAATAAACGAAATCAATTACTTCAAAGTTTAAGCACTTATTTCTCCGATTGACATCGCTTATTCAAAACTTCCTTTCGAACCTTTTTTGTAGACCATTTAGTAAGCTTTCGAATGGTAACCTTTCGCTTCCCAAGATTTTCAACCGTTTTCGAGATATTAATGAAAGTATACGAAGTTCCCAAAATTTTCATTATTTCTAGCAACAGAAAATTGGTCTCATTTTTCCTATCCTGTTTTAAAAACAAATACATTTTCCTAACATAAGAAATTACAAAAATAAAAAGCAATAAAAAACCAAGGGAAAGAGACAAAAATTACAAAAAGAACGACAAAAACCCGTTCATAAGAAGAAAACAGACGTATTTGAAGTCTTAAGCAATTATTTCTCCGATTGAAATAACCTAATCAAAAATAGTTTGAGAATCATTTTTGTAGAGAATTTAGTAAGCTTTCAAATAGTTTCTATCCACTTACCACGATTTCCCAACCGTGTTCGAGATATTAATGAAAGTATACGAAGTTCCCAAGACTTTTCATGTCTGTTCATAAAATATTTTATTCTAACCCTTCCTTAACTCCTAAAGTAACATAACTTTCAACATATTAATTTTAATGAAAGTAGAACATGCAGATAATGTTTCTACTGAATCCCGTGATTCTAAGTACCCAAACCAAAAACGGTATTCAAAAACTATTTTTCCAATTTTCTCGAAAACGGTTAAAGCTATCGCCTTGAAAATGGTTACATTCGTTTTCCTAGCCCAAGAAGCCTATAAAAGGAGTACTTACAAGCTTATGAACTCAAAAACGTAAGCGTTACGATTTTTTCTGCGCGAATTTCGCCCCAAACGCCATCTTCCAGTGGGCGGATTTTGCTGGTTAACGAACTTGACCTTTCAAATTGGACGAGGGATTTTTGTACCAAATTTCATCAAAATCGGACCATCAGGGAAGCCAGAAATGAGCGAACAGACAAATATATATATATATATATATATATATATATATATATACATATATATAGATATACAAATTTGAACCACCGTTATTTTCGGTCTCTAGGGGTTCTGAAACGCGAAATTTTCTTGTTGGCACTTCCGGATTGTTTCATTGTATCAACCTTATAAGCGGAGTTCCTCCCTATGGGGGAGGGAGGAACCGCGCTAAAAGGATGGGATTTGTAATAATTAATAGGAAATTCCATGCTAATTTTGTAAATTGAATGAAATCCTTGGTAGCGTACTGTATTTTTATCATCTAAAGTGCAAAGGTTAAACAAGCAATGTAAAATTTGTAGATCAGTTAATAAGTAATTAATGAATGAGATTAAAAAGTTTTTCTTAAAATGTATTGACATGTTTATTGCTTGGAAATCCGCCGTATTTGTATATGAGAAATATCCAAGACCGTCTAGGGCATAAAAGTGGGATTCTAGAGCAGAAAATAAAGACTGGCCAAGAGAGAAACTACACCCTGTGTAATAAAACTGCCCCCAATTGACAGAGCAATAATAAAGTTTGAGATAGAGTATATCTCTCAGCAGCTAATAAATCGACTGAGACAAGTTTACATTTCATTGGATAAGGACATATATAATGAAAATGACCGGGTGACAAACACTGACAACATAATGAACTGACCATTGGAGACTGGTAACAAGCTCCCCCATCCCCTCCAACAGTTCCTCGGAGCAACATTCATCATCCTAATGTGTTTTCCATGTTCTGTCAGCTTTTCACAAACTTAGCCCCAACTTACTTCTTTCGTCCTCTTATATAGGATATATATATATATATATATATATATATATATATATATATATATATATATATATATATATATATATATAAGAGCACCAATTTATTTATAAAGTAATTGAATGTATAACTAATTGCAAAATTTACATGTTAGTCATTTAAATCTAAATTATTACAATTCCAAAGTACTTATATTCAATTTTTGTCCTAATTATGTATATTCTCATTCTTCTCCGTGTGTCACTAAAAAAATTAGCACGCTCTCTTTCTTTACTACCTAACTTAAAAACTCTACTCTTCATGTTTCATAGCCTCAGTGTAATCTCTTTAGTACCCAATAGAGCCTGAACAACTTTCCGTGTTCACAGGAATTTTTATTAAAAAAATATGGTGGTCAAAATTACGATTAGATGTGTTTGTTAACAAATAAAATGGACGAGTTAGGAAAGGGGGTTTATCCGAAAACCTACCAGTCCTGATTAACTTGTTATTATATTTTTGCTTTCTCGAAACGAAACTCACCACATAATATTTCGACATTAGAAGATAAATGTGTTATGAATATTTTAAAAATCACTCCATTACTTGTGGGGGTTACTGTACTTTGCTCCCACGGACTGTAATTGTTGCTCTAACTTGAAAAAATATGGCATAGTTCGTGGACAACTTATGTTAAATTTATCTTAACTAAAAATAAACAAAACCATTTTATTATGAGTAGGTGTATACCCCAACTATGCAATAAATAAAAATAGATATTTAACAAAAAAAATATTCCGTCCAAAAAAATAATAGCTTTACATTTTATTGTTATCTTATTGGTGTCGGGTTAAGCAACGTTATATGCCCTATATTATATAGGTAATAAACTATTCTGTGAATAAAAATCACGATCGTTTTTTAAAGGAAAAACGTCATTCCTCTATAGGAGGTTCTTGTGCGGAAAGGACTGATTGAACAGAAACCATGTATGTTTGCACTCCGAAAAGCTTAGATGAGATCTCAAAACCCATGAGAAGGTTTATAATTGGCGGTCAAAATAACTCTAAGAAGGGATCTGCGAATGAAATAGAAAGGAGATTCTACATACTGATTAATGTTTCTAAATAATCTCTAACAAGGACAAGGGTTACGATTCAGCTTTAAGTAAACAATACTTTGGTAGTGTTTTAGTTTTTTTTTAATTTATTTTGTGCATTGTAAACAATAACGTAAATATCTGATACAGATGTTAAACTTTAATCATAAAGTAATTTATGGGAAAAAGCTTCTGCACAGCTAAGTTCTGTGATATTTTTAGTTTTTTGACATTTCTTTTCATATTCAAAGCCCTCATATGTCAATGCCGTACTTCAAAACTGGGACAACCGCTCCTCTGATGGGTCATTCCGACCGCATTAAGGCCCACTTTAAAAGTATATTTAAGTTAAAATATGTTATTTTGTGTCAATGTAATTGGGATATTTTTAATATATATTTTCTTTTAAAACTTTTATTAAGTTTTGTGCTGTTTTAAAATTATTTTGAAAGAGCATATTTGTTGGAAAAATATATTTATATATGTATGTAATATTTTATTATTTTGTTTCAGGTAAGAGATCCTACATTCAGTTTCAATCGATTCTATCATATTTAAGTAAAGGTAAGACAAATTTACAAGTTAATAGATAGTAACGTTATATAAATTACTCAGAATTTAATAATTAGGATTTCTATCGCATAACATTCCAATTTACAAATTATAACTTTTTATTTTATAGCAACTGCTAGTATTTTGTTGCAACATTACCGAACTAAGTAATCCTTATAGATCAGTAGAACTCAAAAATTTAATAGTAAAACAATTCTATGCTAATGAAGTAAATTGTTTATTCAATAAGGTAAAGGCGAACGGTCAAGTTCCACTGTACTAAATATTGAGAGAGTAGTTCACGATCTTGCAAAATTTACACTTATTTACGTAATTGAAATTAATTTACGTGATTAAAAGGTTCACCACCTTGAATAGCGCTTGAGAAATTAAGCTGCTAGAGGAGGTTTTGAGATTTGCTAATTTGTTTTTCTTACATTATTAAAGTTTAAACTCATTACTTTTTAAAATAGAAAATAATAATAAGACAACATCTGTCTTATGTTCAAATTTTTAACGCATTCCAAAAGAAGGTAGCTATTTTGGATGCACTACCGAGAGAATTTTTGAAGAATGAGTTCAAAGGTTTTACGACCCTATTTAATAGGAAAATGTGCTGTATTAAAGTTTATTACTATTATTTTTTTTTGTTTCAATTTATTGAAATCAATACTTAAGGTGCATCATTTAAGCTTTAAAGCAAATAATTAATGTGAAAAGAATGCTACCGTTCGTCTTTGATGTTCTTCTGTAAACAGAGTTTAGTAAGTAGATTTCAATTATTCATGAAAGGAAAACAGTGTTAGAGTTAAGCCCCGCCTCAAGGGTGGGTCTCGAACCTTATTTTCTTTAGGGGCTTCGGGGATGCTAGTTCCAGCAAAAAGGATGCGAGGGCAAATAGTTGTAGCTAAGAAAGCACTCCGTTTTTATTCTTAGCTTGAGTTTTTCTTCTCCTGAATAAATAAATTGTAGTTAAATTCTTTATTTTTACAAAAACATTCGCTTCCCATGGAAATGGGATTTGACATAAAATGTTAGGTTTTATTCACATTCAGAGGTAACGTGAAATTTCAAAATAAGGCATGAAGGAAAAAAAAAACCGTGCCTGAAGAATCTATATTAATACAAAATCTACACAAATAGTTCTTGTTTTAAGTATATTTGTACTGAACAGTGACTCGAATATTACACTTATTTTTGGAAGAGGTTATCTAAAGGTAACCGGTCTTTTCTAGCCAAAAACAACCACCTCTAGTGGGATTCGAACCCACAACCCTAGGCACAGAGTTCTCTTCCAAGTCCAAGACTATAAGTTAATACAGATCATAAAATATAGGTTATTTTAGACATTATAATAATAAAAAAAAAAAAAGCGACTTAAAATAATGTCATGTTTTGTTGACTATAGTAACTTCAAACCATCAAATATTGAGGTTGACTTTAAGAGAGAAATGTTAAATAATTGGAGCCGACATCACTGCGTTCACGATAAACCTAGAATCATGAAAATAAATTTTCCAGCAGTTAAAGAAATTAGAACAACTGGGAATTCAAAGGTTTCCCCTCGGTCTGTGGTAGCAAGCTGGATTTCCATGTCGGAGATGTGGGCCCAAGTCCAGTCTGTAGCAGGTTTTATCAACAATGGGGAAACATTCTCTGCTACACCTCCTACTGAGAAATGGTAGAAGAAACCAAGAATAAATAAAAAAAAAAGTGGGGGCTCAATTACTAATTTTGTTCTCAAGTAAACAATAACATCTGATTAATGTGTTTTTTTATACAATCAAAGGGAACAGTTTGTTCCTGCCGAGGTTCTTTTCAAGGAAGTAAAAATAACGACCAGTACGGTTCCATTATAGTTACGGAGTAAACGCCTTTTTCTAATTGACCAATTTAATACATTTTTTCAAACAACATGCTGAGGTTCTATAGAATATAACAATAATTTCGACCATTACAATCTAGATAATTCCTTTCTGAATAACAAAAATCTGTCAAGTCCAGTTATGGTCTAACAATAACCATGTCTCTAGACTGGCCATAAGTCCAGCAAGAGCTGAATAGCCTAAACTGCTACTAAAGCCAGTATCCACACCCCCAAGCAAGGTCCAACAATGTAACAGCACTGCGATAATTTCCAGTACATCTCCTTGCCTTCAATACTGATCGCTGATCCGATATACATAACATGGAGTCACCTACATTCGCCCCTAGTCCAACAAGAAAATTCGTCTACTTTTCACGTTTTATGTACATAGGACATATCGAATTTATGTCATAAGACAGGTAAACCATAAATTTGCATATATACTAATGGTTTTTGGCTATATTCTAGTGTTTGTCCTCTTTGCCTGAAGAAAATCCCGATTTTAACGTCCACTGGATAAGCCTATCCGATAGGCTGACAAGAAATGTAGCGCTGACAATTTTTACAAGTATTTTTCCTTGTTAAATCCCCCCAAAAAAATTGTGCCAATCATTATCTTTATAGTATAATGGAACGATGAATTTAACTGAAAATATTTTCACACATTTCGCATTCTTCTTAACTAACAAGGGAACATCCCCGTGTCCGGAGCCGATTTTTAAGAATTTTTGTATATTTATTAAACACTTAAAAGTAATTCATACGTATTTTTTTATCAGTCCAATCGCACGTTCCAATGTACACCTCAAATATTCTAACAAGGGGAATATACGATAGTGAGGTCACCAATTTTGTTCATTTTTTTCTGGTGATTCTGCATCGAAAAATAGTTGACACGTGTCCGGGCTCTCCGTCTAATGCACTTTAGGAGCTGAGAAATAAAAAAAAAAATTTAAAATGCTTTATTTTATATATCGAGATTAGAATACCTATTGACATTATTCTTTCACCAATTAATTTGTTATAGAGAGTAGATTAAGGAACAAATCGATGGCCTAGAATGAAAACCTCGTATCTAAAAAATAACGTTAATAACTTTTATACGTTATTAGATGGATAATATTCTATTTGACAAACCTTAAGTGTAAAAGAAACTCTATCTTACTCATCCTGGACTATATTGGCGAAGAAGCAAACCTTGCGGGATTCTCAGTAACCATAATATCCATCAAATTAGGTATAAAAGTTAATTAATTTTATTTTTGAGATACAAGGTTTTCATTCTAGGCCATCGAAATGTAATCGTTAAACAATAATTGATATTCCGTCTAAGAAATTCTAAAAATATGTTTACGTTTGGAGTAAACTAGCATTTTAACTTTTTTTATACTAAAAATAAAATCATAAATAAAATCAGCACACCAAGAAACTCTAATGAGGTAAATATCATCGGAAAAAAAATAATACTCTTTTTCTCCGGAAGAGACAAGTAGTCTCCGGTATCTCTCGGTATTGGTAAAAATATTTGTGGTTGCTATTATTAAGGAAATAAAATGGAAGGTCAAACATTTGTCGCTTCTGCTCGTCAAAATGTTATGTTTCAAAATAAAGCAGATTTCCGGACCATTTTGTACGCCAGGATTTACTTTTATGATTTCCTTCCTTCGCTCATTTTTATGATTTGCTTCATTCATTTACTTTTATTATTTGCTTTCTTCTGAAGATTTATTTCATTATCTTTTTGTCGTCTTCATTCAGGGTACCTATTCCGTTTTGAAGTTATAAAATAATTTTATGATTCTCATATTTTGGAGCTTTTACTAGAGGGAGGTGATTATTCATACTGAAGGAGCTTATTTTAAGTTAATTTACCCATGCTGTTGTAAAACAGAATTTTAATATTCTTTTATTTATCCTTTTTATGCCTAATACCTGCAATACTTTTTTAAGTCCGCTTAGCTGTAGAAGATCATACAATACAAATAAAGTCGCATTAAATAGACTACATTTTGGCTATTCTTTACTCATCGAAACACAGTGTCAATTATCTAAAAGTCCGGCAGGCAGTAGCATAATCTCATCAGTTTATGTCGTTATGCTGAAGAATATGTTAAACGAACGTACATGATCATCATAAGTAGTTTATGAACAGCTAACCTAATTGTTATTTTATATACATACATATATATATATATATATATATATATATATATATACAACACCTTCCCCTATATATATATATATATATATATATATATATATATATATATATATATATATATATATATATAGGGGAAGGTGTTGTACCTCTGACCATATTGTACCTTTGACCACATTGTACATTTTATAAATTTTGGTGTAATTAGTGTTTAGCTCCTTCACTAGAGGGCTTGTGTAGCCTACTTTGGATTATTCAAGTCAAAGAGGATTCTTGCAAAAAATACTTATTCATTTCTAGCATAAAAATGTAAGTTATTTATTGATGACGTTTTGCCTCATACTATTTTTTGTATTATGTCTTTTTAAATGGAAATCATTTGACAATGTAGCTATTACAATAAGAAACATGGTGTAGCTTCTGAAATTGATTTATCTTAACCCTAAAATATTTAGCATGCTTTTTAATTTGCACTACCAGGGTGTTGTACCTCTGAACGCGACTAGGTGTTGTTCCATTGACCAGGTCAGAGGTACAACATACGTGAGTAATTTTTTCATAATTCAACTTTTATGTTCTTCTGCTACATATTTTTAAAAAATACATAATATTGGTTGCTTGAATTGTTCAAAGAATTTAAAAAATAATAAATGTAATAAGTTCAAACTGACTTTATCAATCCTCAGTGAAGCAGTTCAAACCTATCGCCCCTTATCGTTCCACTTGCAGTTGTAAGACCTCATCGAAAAGCTCAAGCAAGGAAAATGTCAAATAGGGTCCGGCCTAAAGGGAAACCTCGTATCCTGACAGACATTCCTGAAAAGCTAATTATTGAAGGTGAAAAAAAAAACGAAAGCGTTACCCTAAACGTAAGACACCATATACAAATAAACCCAAAAAAGTGGTAAATAAAAAGAAAACTATTCTAATGACAGTTCAGATTCTGATACTGACACCGAAATTTCTTCAGGAGAAAGTGACGTTGATTCGTCTGATAAAAGTCGTGAGTTATGTCGATAACCAGTAACAATTTAAAAAATATGATTTAGAAAAAGGAAATTTTATACTTGTTAAAAATAAAAGTAAAAAGACTATTACATATTTAGTCGCACAGATCTGTGGTATTAAATGTCTAATGGTTAAGATCCAATATTTGAAAAAAAAACAAACTTTAAGAGACAAATTTACGAGAGAAGATGAAAATTTGTATGATATTGATGTTGAAGGCATTGTGGCTAAACTTCCGTACCCTACTATTGCTAGTGGATCTGCTTGACAGTTAAAACGTTTATCGATTAGACTGGATTTTTTAGCATATTAATCATAACATAATATCAATAATAGCTTTTCTATTATGCTTACATCCTTGACCTAAAATATATATTTAATATATTTATTAAACTTACAATTAATTACAATATTACTGAATACAATTTTTTTTCTGCACTGCTGTGTTGTTTTTAAGTGGTCAGAGGTACAACACCCCATGGTCAAAGGTACAACTACATGTTGTACCTTTGACCACTGTACAATTATTTTTTAAAAAATTAATAAAAAATATTAAATGTAAAGCTAGAACCTTGAAAAAATTAAATATGATAATCAATAGAATACTAATTACAATGAAATAAAAAAAATTAATTTGGCTTTAATATTCAAGCCAAAAAAAAAATCAATTTTGCGAAGTGGTCAAGGGTACAACACCTTCCCCTATATATATATTTTAATAAATCCCAACTTATATGAATTGATTTCGCTCTTTACGCAAAGAAATTGTTTAAAAATTATTTCATGAGTGCGAACTTAATATCTACATTCCTTGGGAAATAAGAGGTAAAGCTACATTTAATACTTATGTGTGCTAATAGCTAAAACATGTAGAACAGAGAATGCGTTTTATAAAAACGCGTTCATGATATTGAAACAGTAGTACCGTGAAAGAACCCTTGATTATTTGTTGATAATTTTTAATTTTTTTTTAATGAGGAAAAATATGTTATAATTTCCTAAGAGAGAAAAATGTTTCATATAAACACAAAATAAATAGTAATCCTTATTTCTTTATATCTCTGGTTCCTTCAAGGGTATAATTACTGTCTACTTCTTAGAACGCCTGAAGCACTGTCTCTATCGGGATCAAGTAATAAGGTTTTTTTTTTATTATTTTTTTTTTGTTGCAGTAGCTGTCAATACGTACCAAATAAATATAATACCCGATTGATAGAGTATACAGCAAATACACTGGATTTATTTTATACTCGTACATATATAGTTTATGCGGTCATACAGACAAAATGTACATCATCAGTTTTTTCTTCGTTTATGTATTTATTATTTTGTTTTAATGAAAACCAAAGAACTTTATTCACTCTTGGTAACTTAGCTGATAAATATTTGTCTACTGACCAAAGTTTCCAAATTGAAGGGACAGTGGACTAACTTATCGAATGGTTTGCAGGGAATATCGGAAAATGAGGTCCCATATTCTACCCACTCAATAATTTTAACTTTTCAAACATTGAAGAAGCTTGTCGTTTTAAAATTTCGAACCGATTCTAAAGGTTAGTGAGAAAGAACTCATTGTTTCAAAGAGAAAACGCCTTAATGGAGGGAGAAAGGGCCATAGTGACTTTGTATAATTAATAAATTCCGTGTAACAGTCGAAGGAAAAAGTGGAAAAATGTTCTGCGAAACTTTTGAAATTGATAGAATAGATAATTTACTCTATTTTATTAAGGAAATAATAAGGATAATTTACTCTATTTTATTGAAATTAAGTTTATTGTAGGTATTTTATGAGGTGCAACTTTTAAGATAAATAATTTTTTTATGATAATTTGCTTCATATTTTAACTTGCATCAGTAAATCAAGTAGAAAATTAATAATTAAACATGAAAAATGTTTTTGAGATAAACGGTAAAACTTTTATAATAATTGAAAATTGACTCTAAAACTTTGAAATATTAACAGTTATAAATTAATATCAAGAATATATTTGAAGGAAATCATAATTGTTCTAAGAAAATTCACAGAACTCTCCACCTTTCTCAACCAGGCGCGTGACCGTGACCTTCATAACTATAAGCGATCGAAAATTACAGCCGTCATTTATTTCGTACCCGTTATAAGCGAAATTTTGCAATAAACGGCTTCGTTATTTTCTCACTAGTTAATAAAGCGAGCCATTAGAAACTACTCAAGCGAGCCTTTTGGTTTCTATACTCAAATCCGGCATATTATTATCGTGACATCCTAATAAACGGGGGGGGGGGGGGGACGAGGTTAGCTCAGTGAAGTACTGGACTAATAAGTTGGAGGACCTGAGTTCAAATCCTTTCCAAGCACTAAATTTTTTTTTCTAGTGTCTTCGTTCATGGGTTGAATTCGGCCTCCCTGACCGTCCCTAGGCCAACCCAGCCTTTAATTAATTTAATAATGGGTACCTTGGGTGCTAATGACTCTAGCAGTCGAAGCAGCCAAGAAATCAGGCGGCCGGATCATAGTACTGACCACACTATCTCCCTAGTGTGTCGTATGGGCTTAGTGTGCCGATACCTCTATAGTATCGGCCCCTCAGGGCCCTCGTGGCCTGTTACGGGACTGATTTTTTTCCCCTAATAAACGGAATTGACAAATGATATCCGGTCATTCCGGAATTTGTTTGAGTTCAAGAAGTTTTCTATTTTAAATCCGCATTTACAATGTTTTTTATCTCTCCTATTCATTTATGGTGGTGCAAGGCATTTTTTTAGCTGCAGTCTGGCATCTACTTAGGAATCGGATACGCTAACAAGTCTACCTCGACCCTTCAATGTTTTTTGCATTTGTCCTGAACTATGCTTGATTTTCATAAACATATAAATAATTGACAGAAAGCTGGGAATTTTTTGTTGTTGGGAAAACTGAAAAATAATATTAATTATTGTGGACAAGTACGAGATGAGTTACTAAATAATTCGTTTGTAGTTTCTATTCTGCAGTTTTATCGAGAAATCCATAATTACTATTATTCCTTATCCTATATAATTTATTCAGCATGCCTTCGTGGATTGTAATTTCCTTGCGAAACCTAATATCAGAATACGGTCCATTTTTACTTCAAAATGTATTCCAGGCGCGCTCTGTTTATTTGTACACGTACAAGGCCTATATTAAGTAAGACTTTTAATGAATAAAACTAAAGATAAAAAAAACAAAAAAGTATAAAAAAGAAACCTAAACTGAGCAACATAATTGGTTTCTCTCATAACCCTTTGCCCATCAACTGCTGGAAACAAAGGGAATAAGGCGGCAGAGACCATTTCCCCTTTACGCTTCCTTTTCTTGTGGTTAATCAGTCCTCGTTGTCCGAACTTTTTATCGCACGGCCAGCCCGCACTTTTATTAAAGGGGGTTGGGGAGTGCTACAGCCTGGATATAATTCCATTAAGGCCAGGGACGCCGTGTTACAATGAGCCCCCGGAAAGAAAATCTCCTCTCAGAGGGGTTCCTGAATTAGCAGAGGGTGTGGCGAGAAGGAGGAAAGGAAAAAGAAAAACCATAGAGTGGCTCCTACACTTTGGGTTCCTTCGTCCGTGAAAAACAATTAAACCAGATGGGACTCCGACGGGGATGGCATTGTCTCGGAGATAGCAATCGACGAACTGTGTGGGTTTCCTTCAGGTAAGCTTTTAATATTATCCTCATCTACTTTTAGGAGAAATGCATCCATCCATAAAGTTTCCACAACATATAGGAAATATAATCCACCTTTTTTGGGCCCCGGTTCACGAATCCGTTTTAAGTTAATAATTTTAACATATTTTAATATATTTGGAAATAATTGCCACATCATAACGAGCACTGTTTATATATATCGGGGTGATTTTGGCTCACTGGTACAGCTCTGGACTCATGTTCTGGGTGCCCTTGTTCAAATATCGAACGCTCATTAAACACTTTATCTCTGAAGATCGGAGTCTGGATTCCAGTTCATCCCTGGACCGCCCTTGCTTTAGTGCATATGAGGCATTGCGGATACGATGGGCGGACTAAAAAAAGGTAGTTTTGAGGAAAATGCCTTTGAATATTTTTTCCGTAAGGGCGAACCCCATTAGAGTATATTCAATACATTTGTTCGCTGTGGGACGTCTCATTGTTTGTTTATTAATATATATTAATGAACAAATTATATAATAATTCACCAGGAATAAGTGTGAACTCGATGTTGAGTTTGCCCATAGTATCCGCAACGCCACATACCAGTAACAGGGAAAATGAGGCGGCCGGATTACAGTAATGAACCAATAGTCACTAATTAGTTCTATGTTGTAAATATTAAGGTTTTTATTCTATGTAGACACAAGATCTATTTGAAAAGCCAAATAATAAAAATAAAAATTATATATCAATGAATAGTCTAAGTAGATTGTATTGTATGCACATGACTCATCTTTTAAAAATTTGATCACCCTTACGGATCAGGTCGTTACTTATTTTGGTTAGTAGATTTTATCTTGGGACTCAATTTATTCCTACGACAAGGGAATCTGTTTTGTTATTTTTAAAAATATTAAATAATTGTTTAAATCGTTAATCTACAGTCACTTTGGGTTGAAGCCTTAAATAATTGATTTAAAATGTGAATATTTTATTGTTAAACTCTAGCACCTCATGTGAAACTCCATTGCACAATGTGTTGGTGAAGTTAGTACCAAGACCCCTATGTTCTCCCAAGAGAAGTGGTTGAATTTATGCCAGAACCTCTGAGTGAGTTTTCCCAGGAGCACCGGCTGATGTAAAGGGAGACGGGCCGGATTGATAAAGTTGCTAACTGTCCTCAAGTAGTTCTGCCCTGATTAACCATAAATATAATTAGGGATAGAGCGAGTTTCCAAACTTGTTTCCAGACTTGACAAACGTTAGTAATTACTGCTCAACCGTCGGAGGAGCACGTCTTGAAGCGTTTCGGACCCAGCTGTCTGACCCAAATAGCACAATTACCCAACCGAAAGGGTTACTACATTAAGGTCTTACTCTTCAAGCTGCAACAAATTCACTATTTGACCTTTAGAATCTGCCCGTTCGATCAACCAATTTGTCTGCGACATATTATTTCAACTAAACCAGTGCTACATTACCACCACACACTTCACGTAATCCCATCCCTCATATACCACGACCACCCTCTTCCACGGATCTCACATCGATTCTAAATTCTTTCACTAACGCATATAACAAAATATTTAACTCTACCATACAAGCAAGTCCTGACGTACTATACAAGGAAGGATCAAAACCCCAAGCTTGAACAGGTGCGGCAGCAATAGTAAACGACGACGTTCATGAAATCTGAATATACTTCAGTATATTCCGCAGAGCTTCACGCCATTCTTCCTGAACTGACTAACAATGAAAACTCCACTACTAACGAACTTGAAATTTGAACGGACTCACTAAATTCTTTACTTTCCATGGGAAACATTTACAGCACTTATCCTCTAAATATCAAAATTGTCACTACGTTATTTCAACTATAAGCTCAACAGAAACATATCATGATGTTCTGGCTACCTGGTCACGTTGGTAACAAGCAAAAGAAGAGACCTTATGCAGACACAGAAACCATAATTTTGTCAGATTTATGTGACATATATTTTATTGTGTGTGAAATATAATGGACTAAGACTAATATAATGGAGAATCTAGTAAAAACCGTCCCAATTGACCCATTTTTAATCTGTACAAAATTTTAAAGCTTAATTGCGTTAATTGTTTTTTCTAAATTTTTTAAAGAATTTGATATAATGTTGCATAATATTTTCCATAAGTTAAAATACACTGCCACTGCCTTGTTCCTACAACTACCGTAGTAATAAAGCTAGAAAACATATTTCCCATCAGCCCTTTTGAGCTTGGGGAAGTTTACTGCCATATTAGAGCCAAAAAGGCCAAACAATTGTGGAAGTAACCTTTAAGTTCTGAAATGTCAAACCCGTTAGATTCAGCACTATGAGGTTGAAGGGAAATCTATTGTTGGAATTTCAAGAAAACTTTACCTGGTCTACAAAAATCTAAAACTACTATCCATTGCCTTTTATACATTCGGCAGTTTGGTTGCCGTGAATTATTATACGTACAAGGTTTAATTGAGAAGATATTGTTGCTGTTGAAATTGCCAAGGTAAAAGTTATAAAACCATATTTTTAGAAGATAAAAATGAGTTATTATTGCCAGCGTTTCAGCTTGAATTTTAAGCCTTCGACAGAGATATAAGGCGAGGAAAAATTGAAATCCCAAAAAAATACATAAATGGGAAATAGAGGCCAAGTTCCTCCCCCCCCCCCACAAAGAAACACTTCCTTCCCCAAAAATATCCCCTCCTAACCCCCCCCCCCCCCAAAACACCTTACCATCCTACACTCCAAAAAAGTAGTATGAGTTAGTGTATTAAGTGCACCATATTTTCAACCAAAAATATTTGCCAATACAAGAGATGATACAAGAAAGAAATGTCCAAGTTCATTTCTTGGAAGACCTGATAGTTACTTACTAAGAACAGTAAAGACACTTCAACTGACCTTTAAAAACAACAATAAAAATACTTATATCCAGTTACTAAAATATCACTTTCCTCAACCAGGTATATTCTTAAACTTGGCAATGTTTTATTTGTGACGAAATTATCTTTAGAGAGAAAACTAAACATTGCCAAGTTTAAGAATATACCTGGTTAAGGAAAGTGATATTTTAGTAACTGGATATAAGTATTTTTATTGATGTTTTTAAAGGTCAGTTGAAGTGTCTTTACTGTTCTTAGTAAGTAACTATCAGGTCTTCCAAGAAATGAACTTGGACATTTCTTTCTTGTGTCATCTCTTGAATTGGCAAATATTTTTATTTGAAAATATGGTGCACTTAATACACTAACTCATACTACTTTTTTGGAGTGTAGGATGGTAAGGCGTTTTGGGGGGGGGGTTTAGGAGGGGATATTTTTGGGGAAGGAAGTGTTTCTTTGTGGGGGGAGGAACTTGGCCTCTATTTCATATTTATGTATTTTTTTGGAATCTCATTACCTTTTTCTAAGTATTAATTAAAATTTAGTTGCCGCATACCTACTGGCTTTTGTACTTCATATAAAACCAGGGTCTTTGGATTCTGCATAAAGTTCTCCTTACTGCTTGATATTTGATACCAATAATCAACCTACATACATCTAATCACTAGACTAGAAAAGTTAGAAGCTCTTCCAGATGACATTTCTCTGGAGAACAAATTGATTGCTCTCTTCACTAAACTATTACACTGTAAAACACAGGAACCTTATCCCAAGGATAAAGATCACAATAGGGAAAATGTAGAAGGCCTTCAAGAAAAAGATAAGAAAAAAGACGATACGTTTTGGGTTTGTGGTCCTAAACTTTGTAATTTAGATGACTCGTCTTTGAAAAACGTAGTATCTGCTTTCAAGTATATTATGCAGTTAACCCCTACGACTTTATTTCAACATTTAAGAAAGAAGTCACACTTGTTGTTGTTAAGATGCGTCGAAATGTTTCTTAAAACATCAAATATAGGAATCCTTGCCAAGACGATTAATTTGCTACCCCACATGATGGGGTTCAGAAGGAATGATGGCTTTCTGATGGAACAATATGACACTCCCGTTTCAAGACCTACCGGCGTGCCAAGTTTGGTCAAAATAGGCCAAACGGTGTGAATTTGTATAAGGAACAAACATACAGACAGACAGCTGAAAGACCTGTTTTACCTAGCCTAGTGCATTCCCCGGACCAAGGCCTACCTGTGTACCAAGCTTGGTCAAAATCGGTCAAACGGAGTGAATTTGTGAAAGGAATAAACAGTTAGGCAAACAGCTGATAGACGATTTAAACTAACCTATGACACGCCGCGGCTCAAGACCGACATGTGTGTCAAATTTTATCAAAATCGGTCAAACGGTGTGTATTTGTATAAGAAACAAACAGCCAGACAGCTGATAGACAATTTAACCAAGCCTACGATTCTCCCCGTATCAAGACCATCTGTGTCCCAAGTTTGGTCAAAATCGGTCAAACGGTACGGATTTGTATAAGGAACAAACATACAGACAGACAGCTGGTATAAGATTTTGACCGAGCCTTTATGCGTCTAATTGTTTCTTAAAACATCAAATATAGGTTCTTCAAACCGAGACGATTCATTTGATATCCCACATCATGGGTTTCGGACGGAATGACGGGTTTCCGAAGGAAGTACAAAACTGGCACGCCCCCGCCCCGGAAGCGAAGTCAAACACAACTTTTCAGGATTTTTCGATTTTTTCCTTTAATAACACCTTAATATCTATCATCATGCAAAATTTCAAGTCTCTAGCATCATTGGAAGTGCCTAATAATTTTGATGAGTCAGTGAGTGAGTGAGTCCCGATTTTCGACCGCTTATATCTCAGAAAATATTCGATGTAGAATTATGAATTTTCAGTTTTACTCACATCTAGTAGTATAATACCTGTGTAAAATTTCATAACTTTATCTTTACCTGGTTGAAAGTTATGAGAGGGTAAAAATCGGCTCTAAGACCTCCTGTAATATACACACAGTATGCTTAGGCCGGAACTTGGCCTGGCGCACTACCGTGCGCCTAGATCATGACTTCCATATAGATTTGTTCTTCCTTTCTATTTTTAAATTTTATTGAGGGTCTATGTTATAAAAATATATATTTTTAAACTGTATGTTGAGTTCTAGAGTGAAGCTTAGACCCCCCTCACAACAATACGTGAAAAAGGCGCCAATCCAGACGTGAGTTAGTAGAGCAGGGGAGTACACGACACCCACGGCGTTCCTCCAATAAATCAGATAGCCGCAGACCAGAGCATGTGGGCCCCACAATTGGCAGTATAAAGAAGGTTTTCATTAATGCTCCGCCACAAGAGAGAGAATGCGGGGAAGGCACTGATCCACATAGATTTAGTGACGTGTCTGAAGAAACCTACCCCCCGTATTTATCACAATTCTCTATTGACTCCGTTTCAGCAGTTCCCCTCTTTTCTAGGGGTCCTCCCCATATGCGGAAGTAACAAACAGCTTTCCTGCGAAGGACACGAAAACTTTTGACACAGGAATCTTTACGATGTTTTTCTGCTTTCGTTTTTTTATAATCTGAAGGAGAGTTCCTGCACATTGCTCCGTCTTGTGATTTATATTGAAACACGCACGTGTGTTTACATGAAGTTGGTATTTTCCCCAGTTGAAACGGGCTAAAAAACCTCTGAATCATTATCAAATCTCAAATATTTTTTTTCTCTGATCACATTTAGAAACAAAATACCTCTCGCTCATTGGTCCGTAAAAGTTTATCCAAAAGTTTATATATATATATATATATATATATATATATATATATATATAATTTGGCATTTTATTGTTAATATCAAAATCACTTCATAATAAACGTATATTATTAGTTTTTGTATAGCAGCTATTGCTACAGTATCAACAATATTACTGGCATTATAAGAAGAATTTGGGTGTCAGATATTTACGGGCGTAGTATCTAGTCGGAGTAGCATAAATTGAAAGTTGATGAAATTCCTTAAACATTTCTTCAGGAACTTCTACCATTCTTCCAAAATATACTAAAACCCTCCTGAACGTCAAAATTTTGTCTTTGCTTGTTTCTGTTTTTTGTTTTTCAGGGGGAAGAGATACATAAATAAATTGCTTACATTAATCACATAACGTTTTAAAAGATTTAAAAGAAATTGTTACCGTATAAAAAAGCATTAATAACACAAATAATGAAATAATAATGAGGAATGTATAATGCTTCATAATTTGACTAGAAAGATAAACAAGAGACTTATAAAGGCTTAATACTAAGCCGAAAGGCTTGCCAAATAAAGTCCTTATCTGAGAAAGTTGGTGTTCACAGTCTACAAACAACGTAGATTTGTTTACTGAAGCTGGTTAATTCTGAGAAGAAGTTTGAATGTTTCGTTTGCGAATTGTTTAATAATCTAGTAATACATGCAAGCATTTATTGCAATTGTTTACGTTTTTATAAATGATGGGATTAGTAAGTTATTTGTATATTAAATAAATAATACACTTGATAATTAGTTGCATTCTATAGAACAAAATAATTCCTTTTGTTGAGCATTATGGACTGAGACATGCACAAACATTATCTTATTTATATATGCCTGCCTCATACGCTTGATTTTAATAGCACTCTACAAATAAGAACGTTATTATATAGATGTTACACTAATAACAACTATTTAATGTTTTCTAAACGAATGAAACCATTTTTAAAGCGATATCTGTTACCGTTTACCAGAAAATACGATAAAACTTCTTTTCGTAATTAACGTTCATTTTTGGTATTCAGAAACGATCGATTCAGTTGGAACTTGTTCCTTACATTTGACAGACTTCTAAACTAAGATATTTAAATGGTGATGTGTTTGGTGTTAAGAAAGTAAAAATATATTTTATTGCCGGACATGAGTTAATAAGAAGTTTTCGTATCTTTGTATATTTTCTAAAATATCTCGTAAACGGGGAATCGTGATGAGTGCAAGACCAATCACATTAACTACAAAGAAGGTCCTGAAGTAATTTTTGATGGGGCGATCTAAAGCGGAGAAATAAGTGCTTAAAATTTTATTCTGTTTGACTGTAATATGTAATATGTAAAACAAGTTATGAAAATGAGAAACATACTGGTTATAGCGTTTCCAAGGGCATCATGGAGTAATTTCCGCTTTAGATACTGTTAGTTTCCTGCTGTAGCGCCTAAAATCTTCTATTATTTTACTAATAGCACTAAGGATATGAACGAAACGACCTAAGATGACCCAGTTCCTGCGAGTCGGACTTTCTTTCTTTGTTTTTTGTTTTTTTTTCGAAAGAATAGCCACCAGCCTTAATGGAAACCAAGCCCACTATAGAATGTAGTTTAATATTGACAAATATTGCTTCACAGTTACGTAGTTTTAAATTCTATATTCTTTGGAGATCTCCTGAGTCAACTTTATCATTTGAATAAACAAAAAGAACAATTGTCCATCACTGATTACACGCTTATCGGAGTTTGCGTGACTAAGACTAGCCGGAATAACGAGTCAAACTCAATTATAAGGCAACTCATTAAACCCCGGGGAGATTCGAACCCTGAAAGGGGCGACGCGAGTTAGCCCCCCTCCCTTCCCGAATACTCCCGGTTAATCCGGGCCGGTGTAACGTTGTTAAAGAATGTACCGATTGGCGAGAGGAAACCTTGTTAGGGACGACAATAGCAGAGCTAGAGGTTCACGGTCCCCTTCGGAAAGTGGATTTAAATTAGTCGGAATTTGATATGACAGCTGAAGGATTATAGAGTTATTATGCCGCCTGTATGTGTTGGGGGCCGATCGGAATGGGCACTTTAATGGAAGGGTTTGGGAGCTTTTCTACCTATTACCGGGGCATGAGGGGTAGTGACGGCTTAATTACGCCAGATAGCAACAGCGCCAAACACGAATAGGTTTGGCGCTAATGTTTAATGCACTCATTGAAACACTCACTTACTATAAGATATATAATGTACCGTCAGAAGTTAAATTTAAGACAATTAATTATTTAATAATATTTATAAAACACATCTCTCCGTGATTGGTAAAAAAAAACTGAAAACTGCTCAGTGCTACATTTTGAATTATTTATTTTCAAACTCTAAATGCTCTAGCCGCAATATTAAACACTTAATTTGATTTATATATTGTTTTTTCTCTGGTTATCTTCGGCGATTACAATAGGAAATGTGTATATATAATTGTTCAAGTCTAGAGTGAAGGGTACAAACGAAATATTACATTATTTCAGCTGAAATATGTGTTTAAACTAACATAACAATTGAATACGCATAAACAACAATTTTAAGTAGATTTTATCCTTTTATTTTCTTTATTTCATTCCCTCTATTTAAAATAACTTGATAGAAATATGTCGATTTGATAAAAATTTGCTCCTAATGTTTACTAGTCTACAGTTTTCGGTCAATGGGTTTTGAATAATGACACAAGTGGTCGAATCGCATAAAAAAAAGCAAAAAAAAAAAAAAAGAAGTGCTAAATATCATCTAATAGGTTTTTCCTCTGTGCTTTTGGTTGGTATGTATTGTGCTCTGTATTGTTACCTCTTAGTGGGTCCGTCAGTGAATGGTTGTCTAAATGTTCGGTTTGAAATGCTACATATATTACGTATATTTTAGAATATTAGTAGTAATATTAGTATATTTAGAATTCGTGTCTTTGTCGGATATGTAAATCCGTATAGAGTCGAACTATTTCTTCTCGTTAATACCAATAAAAATTATATTAATCATTGCATGTTTTTAGCGTGACCAGGGAGCCGTGTTAATAGTAATTTTTTTATACACAGAGACCAAGAATAGCTTGGGATTGTTTTTATTTTGATGAATACATTGATCCATATTATATTTGTAAAACTTTCATGTATGTGTTAATAGGGAAGCGTAACAGCAAATTAAAAGTTTTCTTACTCATGAAGCTACACTATACGTTCACGCGTACACATATAGCTATTCTCGCTCTTATATTTATTTATTTGATTCTTGAGCTTCGCAGCATTGCTGACGCATTTTATGTTGTTTTCGCATTGCATTTTATGTTTGTTACGTTAAGAAGAAAGAAATAGAATAAATTAAGAACAAACTAATAGGTTAACAAAACGTGAAAAAGAAGATAATGTTAAAAAAAAAAAAAAAAAAAAAAAAGAAACAGAACAAATAGTAACACTAAAGTAATAATTATATGCAAACATAAAATTTTGAAATAGTGGATGTGAAAGTTAAGTGAACTATTTACAGCTTGGTCTATAAATATGTGTTTATCGCTCTTATATACACACACACAAATGCCACATTGAGTACCACTAGAAAAACACCTTCTATTGCCATTCGAATTCTTAAACAGAATAAGTATGTATTGGAACATTTTTTTTTTTTTTTTTTTGCTAAAAACGCTTCATAATATCGTAAACGAAATGCCACAAATTTCTCAGAATTTACATTAGTTTACTGCAATGTATCTTCAGAGAAATGTGTCCATCCTTAGAGCTCAACAAAGCCATCAAATTGCTGGCATATGACACAATTAGTAAATATATATATATATATATATATATATATATATATATATATATATACATATATGTGTGTGTGTATATATATTTTCAAAGTAGTATTTACAAAACATTTCTGATGTCAAATTTAATAATAAATTACAGAAATTAATAAATGTTTGCTAAAAACCTATTTAAACAACGAGGACCAAGCATACCTCTACTAAATATAACCTGTTCTTACGAGGTGAGGGTTGACTGTTCTTTATCTCATCCCCCTACGTAACTAGATACAGTACTTTCCGAAATGTTTCGGCGTCTGAATGTGAAGATAATGCTATATTTCACCAGAAACAATGTTTTTTTCGATGAATATCTTCCTAAAATGAGCAAAAACGATGAAGCAATTCGTTGAAGGCCTTCCAATCTACGAAGCGAGGGTCTGTACCGACCCCATCATTGTTAAAGCACATTTATACTCAGCTGTATAACAACCCTTCTTTGTTATATTTTCTAAACGATCTTAGGGGAAAATTGCCCCAAGTAATGAAGACGCATAAGAAAATGCTTGAAGGTTCCTTCCTCGGCACAATTATTATTTTCATCGCAATTAACAAAGAATAATCTCATGGCCTTGGAGGAATCCCCCGTTCGAAATTCTCTTTATAATGAGTTTGCCTTCTAATCGAGTTTCCTCGTTATTCGGGGCTGCGTTAGTCACGCGAGCTACAACCATCGATCAGCGTGTAATCACTAATCGGGCCTTTGTTCTCCTTGTTGGTTCGCATAATGAAGTTTGCTCAGGAGATTTGGTTCCCTGTTTAAATATTTGCCGTAGAAAAGAATGGTTTAATTCTCGTTTTATAGGCTCTACCGGAAGATAGGGGCTGGTGGTAATAGGCATTCAATACAATCACGTTTAATTGGACTGGAAACGTATCTGATCATTTTATTAGGGAGGGTTAGACTTATTTTATGCACTGTTTAAGTAACTATTAGGATACCTTCTTTCAACTTTGTCTTTTAGAAACAGCAATTGTAATAAAAACTCCTTAAAAATATTTTAAAACATCCACATGTTCAATTTATTCAACTTATGTTGATAGAAAATCACAGGATGAAATTTTCAGCACATTGAATCCTAAATTGTGAGTTTTTGGGAGGTGAGGCTTAAACAAAAAGTGCAGGTGGTTTTTCAGACACCGGATTCGGATTCAGTGGCCCCAAAAACATATAGTAAACATTGTCTGCTCTCTGGGTCCGAACATTTTTTTTTATGAAGACAAGGTATAGTTGGGATTCGGCTAGGAGAAAAACGTCAGACTTTCAGGAAGAAATCTGTATTTGGACGTTTCGGCTGCACATTGGCAGCCTTCTTCAGCTAAAAAAATACAACTTATAAGTAAAAAAATAAATATACAACTTGTAAGTAAAAAAGAGGCAGAAATGAGTGTAGTATATACATCAAGACAATAAATTTTAACCAATCTTATTTTTAAACAATGAAAATACGGTAGTTGGAAAGTAAACAGCATGTAGAAAGTTGTAAGTAAGCAGTACAACAAACAAATCAGTAGAAAAAGGAACATTTTTCACATAGTGAGAAATTACAATCTATTCTATAAGTGAATACAATTTATAAAAATTAATATATAGATACGTACCACTAGAGAATGCCTAGGGGGGAGGGAGGAAGACCTCGAGGACAACTTAGGTAACCATGGTTGAATGTGTGAGGGACAGCAACTACAAAGGGGGTTTTATAGTTTTGACTGGGGGAGGGGGGAGGAAGCGGTAAGTCGGTGAAGATGAAAGAAGTGCAATTGCTGGGTTGTAAAAGGGGGTTGTAAAGGTGTTAAGAGTTTTGGGACACACAAGTAGAAAAATTGTCTGGAGCCTGGGAACAAAGATAAAAAAGTCCGTCTCGCAGGACTGCATCATCTTAGCGCGGTTCCGTTCATATCCCTAGTCTAATTTGGAAAGATTAAAATAGAAGCAGTTATTATTTTGGTTCCACCAGTCTTTTTTTTTTTATTAATTATTATAATGGCCTGTCAACCCTTAAGGTCACTAACGCCATTCCTGTGAGTAGTAAAGTCTTGAAAGGTCATGATTTACAATCTTACCTGGAAGGGTCCGCAACACTAGAAACAGACCCGCTAGTGACAAGGTCTTGGAATCTTGGAAATCTATATTTCTAACAATAAATTCTTTTTGTTATTTTACATAACCAGTTTTATTGTCAAATACATTATCCAACTATAAGCAATTAAAAAATAACAAGAAATAAAACAGACAAAAAGAACCATTGGAATAAACGAAATCAATTAATTTAAAGCTTTAAGCACTTTTTTCTCCGATTGACATCGCCTAATAAAAACTTTCATTAGAAACTTTTTTTTAGAGCATTTAATAAGCTTTCTAATGGTATTCTTCTGTTTACCAAGATTTTCAACCTTTTTCGAGATATTAAGGAAAGTAAACAAAGTTACTAAAACTTTTTATGTCTGTTAATAAAATATTTTATTCTAACCCTTCCTTAACTCCAAACGTAACCAAAATTTCAACATATTAGTTTTGATGAAAGTAGAACTTGCAGAAAATGTTTCAACTGAATCCCATGATTCTAAGTACCCAAACCAAAAATGGTATTCAAAAAATATTTTTCCAATTTTCTCGAAAACGGTTAAAGCTATCGCCTTGAAAATGGTTTCATTCGTTTTCCTAGCCCAGGAATCATATAAAACGAGTACTTAGAAGCTTATGAACTCAAAAACGTAAGCGTTACGATTTTTTTTGCGCGAATTTCGCCCCAAACGCCATCTTCCAGTAGGCGGATTTTGCTGGTTAACGAACTTGACCTTTCAAATTGGACGAAGGATTTTTGTACCAAATTTCATCAAAATCGGACCATTCGTCTTCTATCTAGAGAGCGAACAGACAATATATATATATATATATATATATATATATATATATATATATATATATATATATATACAAATTTGAACCACCGTTATTTTCGGTCTCTAGGGGTTCTGAAACGCGAAATTTTCTAGTCGGCACTTCCGGATTGTTTCATTGTATCAACCCTATAAGCGGGGTTCCTCCCTATGGGGGAGGGAGGAACCGCGCTAAAAGGAGTTCAGGACAATTTATGGAAGACGGCGGAGTAGGCAGGGGAGATGTTTTGTTTGTCGGTTTTGTAATTAATGTTATTGGGGTTTAAGTTAATGTGGACGCATTCGGAAATCTGTCGTTTTTTGGTGTTTCGTTCTGTGGAATGAATTTTTGTGTCGTCAAAGTTGAAAGTGTGTTTCTTTGTTATGGCGTGTTTTGCGAGGGCGGATTTGTGGATTTCTTTGTTTTTTATTGTCCGTTTGTGTTGTGTTATGCGGGAGTGAATATAATTTTTGGTTTCACCTATGTATACTGCATTACAGGAGGGGGTTTGGCAGGGTATTTGGTAAACGCAGTGGGTGGTGCGGTCATACGGAATGGGATCTTTGAGTTTGGTGTACAATGTAGTTAGTTTGTTAGTGGTTTTGAACCCAAAGTTTAGTGACGGGATGGCTTTTTTTAAAGTCTTTGTGAGTTTTTCAGTCAGCCTGGTGTGTATGTCAGGGAACGAAATATCTGGGGGGAGGAGTCAAGGGAGGTATTGGGAGAGGTGGCATTGAAGGATTGGGATTTTATTTGCTTTATAAGCCGGTTTATGAGGTTGGGGGGGAATTGGTTTAGTGTTAATATTTCGGTAGCTCTTTTCAAGTTTTATTGTGGAAGGACTCATGGGATAAAGAAAGGGCGCGGCGAAGAAGGTTTCGAGCTACATTGATTTTCATGTGGTAAGGATGGGAAGAGTGGAAGTTGAGTAAACGTCCAGAATAAGTAGGTTTTGTGTACCAGTTTGTGATGATAGTGCCGTCGGTCTGTCTGATTAGTAGAACGTCCAAGTAGGGGAGTTGTTGGTTCTGTTCTGTCTGTACCGTAAATTGTAGTCTGGGATGATAAGAGTTGAAGCAGTTTAGTATGTCTGTTAGTCTATCGGGGTTTATAATTAACAGGAACAAAACACGGCAAGTCTGACGTTTTTCTCCTAGCCGAATCCCAACTATACCTTGTCTTCGTATCTCTGCAACGGCTAACTATCTCCATCTTCACTCATTTTTTTATGAGTGTGTGGCTGTGTAATTTATAAAACGATGGCTACTCGTACGCTCAAAAAATATATTTGAATTAAAAAAAAATTAATAAAATATTAAAACAAAAATCAAATTTTGAAATTTATCTTAACTTCTGAGCAATACTTTTCATATAGCACAAAATTACTTTAAAGTTTTTCAAATTAAATTCCAAATAATTTTTAAAAAATCAAAACATTAAGAATGATAAAATAATGTAGGGAAATGAATAGGCCTACCTTCACTGATTAGAAATTTCACTGCATGCTAATGAAAATTTCCCTACACGATGAAGAATTTTTTTTTTTTGGTGCCTGAGGGGAAAAAGTTACATATATAAAACTTACGGCCTCAATCTGAGGAGGATAACCTTCCACCTGTACGGCCACGTCAATGAACCTTCACCAACCGGCTAAGATATATTTAAATTATTATTAAATGATAAAATACTCATTATTTAGATAAATATTTTAATCAAAGGAATTCATTGTATCTGAATGTGTTATCTACCTTCGGTAATAATTTCTGTTATTAGGCATCTGTTGATGGTATTTACAAACAGCTTTCTCAATCCTTAATACGTGACTATGATAAAAAGAGTGTCGAAAGCGAAGATTTATTAATACCACTAGCCTACTAGCCTTCAAGAAGGGGTGTAAATAGAGTTGGGCAAACGTTAGCGCGCGCTAATACCTAATACCTTCCCGCTAATTTAGCGGTACTGATAAGAGCCTGCGCTAACGATTAGCGCATAGCGACGGCAGTGCGCTAATCGCTAATTCATTTAAAATGTTTAAATACCTTTGTAGCTAACTAGGAGGAATATTGAAGGTGGAATAAAAAAAGGATATTGAAGGTGGAATAAAAAAAGGAAGAATAGGAGGAATATTGGAAGAATAGGAGAATAGGAGGAAGAATAGGAGATATTCCTCCTAGTTAGCTACAAAGATATTTAAACATTTTAAATGAATTAGCGATTAGCGCACTGCCGTCGTTAGCGCAGGCTCTTATCAGTACCGCTAAATTAGCGGGAAGGTATTAGGTATTAGCGCGCGCTAACGTTTGCCCAACTCTGGGTGTAAACAATGAACGAATATTTTGTCCGAAAGGCAAATACTTCAAAGCATTTAGCAATTTATCGGATGAGATCTGACTTAATGAACGGTGTACAATGACTAAACATTGGCAGAGATAAATTAAAATATTATTTACTGATACATTGAAATAAATCAACGAATACGATTAACTCTTCAAACAATCAATAAAAAAAAATTGATTACAGGTAAATAGTGTGAACGTTTTTTCTGATTCAGCTATTCGTTTTTCTTATGTGACTATTGTTTGATAAATGTTCAATTCAATCCTTCATTTAAACGAAATTTGCTCCACTCGTCCTAGTTCTGTTTTTTTGCTGTAGTAATTAGGTTTGCATTTTGCTTTTTCATTACGGCTAAGTCAATTATGACTGAATGAATTGCACGCCAATCTGCACCGGGAATGTTTATCGAACTGAATGACAAGAGGTCTGATTTAGTACAACTTGTAGAGAGTATTTTTTACTCAGTGGTGATTGTTCTGGATCCATTCATTCATAGATTCGAGGTTTGAACCAAAGTTTAATTGGTACATTTTGTGTGTATCACTGAAGGAGGTAGCCACAAATTATTATTTACAATTTCTGATGCTTTCTCCTAAAGTAGAATATATTCAAATTCAATACAATCAACACGGAAATAACATGCACAAAACGCTGCATTTTTTATTTATGGAATTTGTCGGGTGAGGTAATATATTGTCGGAGCAAGAAAGTCCGACTCGAAGAAGCTACATAACGAAAAACATTTCTCAAAGCCCTGTGGATTCGTGTAAGAACAAACATACAAACAGACGATTTTAACCTAGCCTATGACTCTCCCCGAGTCAAGATGCACCTGTGTGCCACGTTTGGTCAAAATTGGTCAAACGGAGTGGATTTGTATAAGGAACAAACATACAGACAGACAGCTGGTAGACGTTTTTGACCTAGACTATGACACTCATCGTATCAAGACCTACCGGCGTGCCACGCTTGGTCAAAATCGGTCAAACGGCGTGGATTCGTATAACGAGCAATCGTACAGACAGCAAGTTCTTCAGTTCTTCCTCTCCCCACAGTCGAGATGAAGGTTAGAAATAAAGGTCGAATATCTGGTAGTAAAACTCATTTTTATTTCAGAATGTAATTAAATCAACTACTATGACTAAACGACGATCAATTTCAGACTGGCTTTTAATATTTAATGATCCTATGAAATAATGTGGTCAAATGTATTGATTCTAATATCTTTACTCACCAATTAAAGGAGGTAGTTAATTTCAAAAAAAGCAATTATTTAATCTTGGTTCAAATGCACTCCGGGAGTTTAGTCTTATTTTTGGTATATTGCGTAAGATTTGGTCATTCATTTTAGTTATAAAGAAATTATAATTGATTTATATTATGAACAAAATTCAGGAGTAAACGTTATTTACAGGTCTGGGTGAATTTATAATAACAGTTGCTTTGTGGGCGTATACGCATAAAGTAATAAAGGGTTGATATGACTTATTGTTCTCCTTGCTGAACCCCTTGTTTGAACAAGGCTTCCAGACGGGAATTGAAACTATAGGCAGTACTGAGTTCCGTTATCGCTAGGAGCCACAGGGGACTTGCTCAGACTGCGCCCTCTTTAATTACAGGACCCCCCACGATAAGGGTATAATTGCTAGCGACCCGGGGAGAAGAGCTGCGGAAAAACTGTCTGAGGGTAACAGGCCACAAGGGAGCAAGATATCTAGGACTCCTTGGGGAATCCGGCGAACTCTTGACGTTCAGCTGATAACTACCCTACGCCCATTTTCTGATGGTCATTTCATGTCCTCTTCCCCAAAGATACTCATCACTTCGGCCCCATGTGCTTTTTTTTTGTTGTTGTTTTTCTTTTAGTTGCTGTCTGCCACTTTTGCCACGAGGTTATCGAGAAAGTCTGTTCTTAAAGTCCCCAGGTGAATCAGAAATGTGATGTTCGTTGTAAGGAGTTATTATTCCTTGCGGATAGGACAGCTCCATTTTGCAGCTGTTATTTTTAAGAAATGGATGAAAACTCTGGTAAAAAGATTTCTAACGCACTAAAGGTCTCTTTTATCCCTAGTATAACCTAATATTAGCGGAAGATCTAAATCGTTTCTTATTTGTTATCAGCTGTTATACCCGTCCACCATATTGGATCTTACAGTATTGGTAGGATTAGTGAAATTTGACTCCCATGGGCTCTTATTTTTAATAATATGATGTGAAAGAGCTGAAGTTATAAGCATCTGAAGAGGCACCAGAAAGGCGTGAGATAGGACAAAATTATTTGGTTGTTTGTTGTTTGCTTTTTAGTCTTCCATCACATTTTAGTGATATTAAAGGTCAGAATATACGAAATGTCTCTTATGGAGTTTCGAATATGTCTGATTTATTATGAAGTATAATTTGGTTGTTTGTTGTTTGCTTTTTAGTCTTCCATCACATTTTAGTGATATTAAAGGTCAGAATATACGAAATGTCTCTTATGGAGTTTCGAATATGTCTGATTTATTATGAAGTATAATTTGGTTGTTTGTTGTTTGCTTTTTAGTCTTCCATCACATTTTAGTGATATTAAAGGTCAGAATATACGAAATGTCTCTTATGGAGTTTCGAATATGTCTGATTTATTATGAAGTATAATTTGGTTGTTTGTTGTTTGCTTTTTAGTCTTCCATCACATTTTAGTGATATTAAAGGTCAGAATATACGAAATGTCTCTTATGGAGTTTCGAATATGTCTGATTTATTATGAAGTATAATTTGGTTGTTTGTTGTTTGCTTTTTAGTCTTCCATCACATTTTAGTGATATTAAAGGTCAGAATATACGAAATGTCTCTTATGGAGTTTCGAATATGTCTGATTTATTATGAAGTATAATTGGTTCATTTGAATTACTGTCTTTGATTGGCCAGACCAGTTACGTTCTATGATCTTCAACATCGTTCATCAATGATTAAAATAAAAAAAAAAGTATAGTTTGAAAGAAATAGTTTAATATTGGACACATCGGGGTTCACGAATGTTTTACCACGAAAGGAAGGAAGCCTAACACAATACATAGCCAACTTAAACTAAAGTATGTCGTGTTGAAAAGGTTTGTATCTTTTCGAAATTCTCAGAATATTTATAGAACTTTCGAAAAATAAATGCAGCAGACGCTGAAATTACTTAAAAAAATGCAAACCGTCAATTGCAGCTGTTGAAACCTTCGGAAGAAAGTTTGAAATCCAGGAATGTCAGATGCACGTGAATAAAACTGTGATTCGACAGCTCGTTCCTTAATATTAACCCTTAATATTGCAAGTGTTGGAAACCTCACATTCCTGCGAGCACGACCTCAACGTCTATGTCGGTGAAGGATTCTTTGGCGGATTTTTTAGTTAATGCGAATTGTGTCCTTCTATATATTGTCAAAAAGTAAGAATTTACAATTAAGGGCACCATTTCGTATTTGTCTATTGAATAATTTGTTAGGTGAATGTCTGATTGCACAGACATAAATACACAGCCGATAAACGGTGCAGATTACCTGTTAAATAATGAAGAACAAATTATCTCGTTAAGTAGCTTAAATGTTCGTGTACTCCATTAGGATAATAGTGCTTTCACCTAAATCGTATGTTTATTTCAGGATCACGTGTAATACATCCAATGATATCATTAATACTCTCTGAGATTCGACTAACAGGTGCATAGTATCTACTGTAGCTCATAATTTTAATATATTATGAAGATAGGAATGTGAGGATGGACTTATTTTTCAGATAAATATATTTTGTTTCCTATATTCTTGAAAATATAGTAAACAAATTTCTTTGTTAGAAGCAAATGCAAATCGCCAACGAAGCATTGCATAAAATTAATAATAAATAGATAAATAAAATGTCCTTCCTTCTTATTGTGAAGAAATGAAGAGCTCAATAAACTATTACAAACATTTCTGACGATTGAATTTTATTAGACAATTCCCTTATATTTTGTACACACTCCACCAGCTAGAAATTGTATTTTACTTACATTGACTGCTTTCTACTTACACTTCTCCCAATATCCTTAAATAAATAGAAATACTCAAAGTAACAGATCATTAATGTTGCTAGATTCCTGCGGTTGACTTTCCAAGTAAACATTAGTGAAATGTCATTCGATACATCCGCCCAAATAAAAATCGATATTTGGTGTAATCTCTCTATATATTGAGATTGCCACCCTTGAGTAAATGATCGAAAACATTTTACTGACATCAGAAGGAAGCCGAGTAGCAAGGCCATGCTTCTTCGAACATAAATATTGAATCGCTTCTCAAATGGACGTTTTTCATGAGAAAGTCATTTGAAAATATTAATTATTTGAGATATATTTAAATTATTTAATTTATTTCATCCAAAAAATAATTTGCTGATATTACCCATATTTAAAAGACTTTCAAATAATGATTTCTATTTAAAACGAATCTGCGATGTCCAATTGATGGTTTATTTTTTAACACTAAAATAAAATAGAATATGTTTGAAAAATAAAACAGATATTCTATTACACAAATATGTAATTATAATACATCTCTTTTTCTCTGGTAAAAAAAAAAAAAATAAAAATTATATCTAAGAACAAAAGTGTATACAAATATAATAGATTATTCAATTGGAAGTTATGAATTACCTAATCCATCATTTGTCTCGTATTTGTCTACATCGTTAATCTTCATTGATTCAAAAATGATTAGATAACACTGGAGTTTAGTTTCGGTTTTTTTCGATGGCAACTCAAATACTAAGTTTAACTCATGCCGCGAGGGTTAAGGTGTTAGCACATAACACCTAGAGCCATGGGTCGTGGGCTCGATTCCCATTAGGGGTGGTGGCTTTTCATTAGAAAACAGAAAAGGCATCAACCCTATCCTGGCTAGAAAAGGGTGTACCTGTAGATAACCCGTTCTAAAATTCGTAGTTAATAATAAATGGACGTTAAAATTTAACATTTAATTTTTTGTACCAGCTGATTTAAAAATCTAAACAAATATTGTGTCAGACAAATACCAAGGTCTACTTTTCCGATTTTCCTGTTATTAAAATCACATATTTACCATTAATTTTGGATGAAATGTTGCTAATTTTGCTTAGAACAAAAATCATGATTACATTTTTTTAATTGTTTCTTATTTCTGTTTATTTTTTTCTGTCTTACTTAGTGACTTAATGATATAAATATCATACGTTTTATGGTATACATATGAAATTAATTTGTTTATAATGGAACTATGAATGAATGAATGAAAACCTTTTATTTATGCTAACAACTTACAATAGTAAAATAACTTACATTCCAGATATATACAATTATTTATATATATATATATATATATTATAACATTAAATAATATTTGGACTTATTTTTCATAAAATTAATAGCCTCTCAAATTAAGCATAAAATCAGCTAATGCTGAGGTTTGAGTTAATGGAACTATATATGTATGTATTTATTAGTGTGATTCACTTCGTTGGCGGTTAGCTCAGTATCTTCTGCGCCACTTAGTTTACGAAATCAGCATAGTTACAGTAGATTTTTTTGCTTTCAATTATCGTGCATCGACTAAAATAGCGATAAGAAAAATTTTGAGTTGTTAGACATAACATTGTAACTGAGAAATCATTTTAGGTGAAGAGATCTACGATGAATGATTTATCGTTGAACTCTTCACAATTATTGTGCTTTTAATTTCTTTGTAAGTAGGCACTACATTTATCCATCAGGGAGGATTAAAAAGCCCTATGTTTTTGAGGTAGGCTTTTTTTTTTCTTTTTTTTTTTAATAAAGCGTTTATTAACATCTGCACAAATAATATAGTACATTCGTTAATTCTAATAAATAAAGATATTTTTATTATTTCACATAATGAGATTACAGTAAAAAATAGTACATAATTAAATTTAATTACAAAAAATAAATAAATAAAAAGCATAGCTAAAAGGAAAAAAACTAAAAAGTAATATTAAAAATAATAATAGAAAAAATAATAAATAAAATGATAAAATATAATTGTTTAAATAGAAATTTGGAAGGAGCCAATCATAATTGACAATTCCTAGTTAACCGCTTTTATTTTTCCTTTAATTACTAAGTTGATCACGAGGAAAAGATCTTTTTGAGGTAGGTGAGTGTACTTCTATAACTATCTGTGCCCTTACTGTTAGCTTTTCCCGTGAGAAAACTCCATGAAAACTTAAGTGCAACTGACTTCATTCCCGCGGAAAAATATAATTTGAATGTGGGCTCCGGTACAGTTCAAACCTTTTACCTTTTGACCTGTTTTGAAAAAAAGAAAAAAAAAAAAAGAAGGAAATTGTTCCGTAAAGTTGGCGTTTGTCTCAAAACAAAATTAATAACTATTTATTTTTATTTATATAAGTTGTTTTAAGCAAATTGTTTAGAAATAGCGAGCAACCTATTTACGTAGTTGGTTTATGCAGCAGCTTTTAATATTCTGTAGAAAAAATTGGATGTACAATTTTCAGAATAAATTTGAAATAACGAAATTGACGCTCTACTCTTATCGTGACTATGAAATTGAAAAACAAAAAAAAATAAATATAGACATCGTACCGAGCACGAGAGAAAATTGCTCCAGCAATGGTTTTTTGAATTAAATATCAGCCGGGGTAGTAAACTATTTTACAAGGGAAAGTACTAAATTTTCGAGAACACAGCTGTTGATGAGTGACACATGTAGGCGTTGGAAGGGTGTCATGTAGGGGAGTGTTATCCCCATCCTACACACCTCCTAGCAACCTGCTGATCCTGTTGCCAAGAATATACTCTTCTTACACAAAATAAGCAAATGGAAATTTCATAATCCCGCTCCATGTTGAGGAATTTATAACTCAATTTCAATTTTTTTTCTTGCTTGTTTTTCTATTACTTTTTTTAGCCATATCATCATTGTTTATACTTCGTTTCAAATTTTACATTTGACAGTATTTTCATTCACTTTTTCATATAATTTCAAAGGTTTGCATTGAAATTAATATTTATAATCTTATATAAATAGGATTACTAACGGAAGCTGAAAGAGTATTTTCTTTTTCTTTTTTTTTTTGTTTCCTTTACGCGTAACTAACATTAAGATCATTAACTCCATTGATCAGAGGGTTAGGCATTTCATATTAGTAATAAATAAATGCAATCAACAGTAATTAAACTTTAATGTGATTTATTCTTTATCTTCAATTTTAATGTTTGAAAATGTTATATTATTTCACATATATATTATTTTATTACAGTTTATTCAGGAATTCTGTAAATTTAAAAAATCAAATAAATTTGTAACCTTAGTCGGGTCTTCACCCATATCTTCACTCAAATTACCAGTGATCTCAAATAGAGACCTTTCATTCTCGTAGACACGGCATTCAGTGAAGAAATTTTTAAATGTCAATTTTATTGAGTGTTTTAGCTACTATTTAATTTTCACCAGTCTTCATAAACATGTGTTCAGGGATCACACATCCAGCTGAACAATAAATGACTATATAGATCATATGGTGTGAAAAAACAAGTGAGTGAAGAGATCAAAAAAAGAAAGTGTATTTCATCGAAATTCAATAAAATCTTTTAAGAAAAGACTATTTTATTCCTTCCTACACTCTTTCAGTTCCATTATAAGTGAGTAGGAGAAGAAAACTATCCTGGTGAGGCAGGAGGGAGAGAGAGCCGGCTAGCAACAAACTACAATTTCCAAACCCGATGATGTGAGTCCAATAACTATCATATCCACCCCCACCATAAAGCTCAATCCATGTAAATTTTCATTTTATATATTTCAATAAATTTCACTAAAATAGAGTCCACTATCATGTACATTTTTATTAGGGTGGTTCAAAATGTACAGGCTAGGTAATCCAATCTATAAAATGGATTGAATTATACTCTAAACCTGAAAATTGATTACGGTGGTTCAATAAATAAATGATAGTGGACTGTATTTTAGTGAAATTAATTGAAATATATTAAATGAAAATTTACATGGATTGAGCTTAATGGTGGGGGTGGATATGATAGTTATTGGACTCACATCATCGGGTTTGGAAATTGTAGTTTGTTGCTAGCCGGCTCTCTCTCCCTCCTCCCTCACCAGGATAGTTTTCTTCTCCTACTCACTTATAATGGAACTGAAAGAGTGTAGGAAGGAATAAAATAGTCTTTTCTTAAAAGATTTTATTGAATTTTGATGAACTGCACTTTCTTTTTTTGATCTCTTCCCTCACTTGTTTTTTCACACCATATTATCTTATATAGTCATTTATTGTTCAGCTGGATGTGTGATCCCTGAACAAGCCGCCCACCTAAATTAAGCTCAGCTAATTTATATAAATAACACAAAAAAATTATAGATAACTTACACAAAAAACAATGAAAAAATTAATACAACAAACAAAATACAAAATTACAAAAAAAGGTCATTCCCTTTTGTGCGAAGATTGATACCAGTTCGAGATGGACTGGCAGAGCCATGATGGGCCATTCCACCACAGCTGATCATTCTTGAGGTGGGAGAACAACCACGTGATGCAATGTCGCAAAGCTTGTCCTCTTTATGACGAGATCGCCAATTTTTAAGTAGGGGTTCTTATTGCCCCACTTTTCCTTTTGCTGCAAGAAGATGGTCACGGCGGAACTTACTCTCCAAGTTAAGAAATCTTCTTGTGACGACGCTGCGATTTTGCCCAGTTTTTCATGCCCAGGGTGGAGTGGTAATCTCACGACAAAACGACCCTCAGGAGTTCGGGAATATGCATTCATGAAATGGTCTTCGCAAAGCTGGTCTTCGGGGTTGCGTCGGTCAGCAAGCTTTGGTTCTTCTATCTCCCAAAATGCCTTAAGTCCTTCTTCGATGTTAGATTGCGAAGAGGTAAAAGGCACTGACATTTGTGAAAAGGGGCTATTATCAAGACTGCCTAAAATTATGAGCCCTAACGCAGAAGGCTGCAAAAATAGGTTACCGATGCCTGAATGGTATGGCGTCCCGGTGATCAGCAGTGGATATAGTTCTATCCCAATGAGCATGTCAACAATTCCTGGAGTGTGGAAATTTGAATCAGCGAGGTTGTAGAGGCGAAACCTCTCAGTAAAGTCTTTGGGCAACGCAGCGTTGGGTAAGGAAGGTTCGATAACGACGGCTTGAGTTGAGAACCTTTCATTGCTCTTGTGAGGCTTAAAATGGCAAATGGTGACCCCAACTGGTTCTGAGACAGGTGAACCTCCCAATTCGGAGATGCGGCCTTCATATTTGGCCAACTTGGCTCCCATCCTTTCGGCTAAGGTGCGGGAGATGAATGTTTGTTGACTCCCTGAGTCAAGAACAGCTCTAGCGGGAATAAAGTACCCTTGGTTACTGACGATGAGTACTTGAGCAGTACCAATTAAGACAGTACTGGTTGTGGGTTCCTGAGAAGTAGGGCTGGATCCGATTGCTGAGAAGCTTTCATTGTTTATATCCTTCGGGCATCCAGGACGGCTGAGAAGAGAATTATTGTGAGGTTGCGCTTCTTCTTCAGAGTGTATGGAGCTGTGATGCTTTTTTCTGCAAAACCTACAGCTCCATTTGGATTTGCAGTCATTGACAGCATGACCTGAGTGAAGACAATTAAGGCAGCACTTATAGCTGTATATGAACGCTTTACGATCATTTATGGGCAAGCTGCTGAATTTGAAACAGCCAGACAGGCGATGATTTTCCTGACAGAATAAACAGGGTCGAACTTCTTGTGATTTAGATCTTTGCGTCTTGGTGCCAGTGAAATTCGTTTTTCTGAATTTCTTCGCAGAGGGCAATCGTCTGGTTGGAGAAACGCTTTCAGAACTGTGAAGAGAGACTTGATTGTATTTTGGAGATGTTCTGTTGGGGAATCGTGGCTCATAAAAAGTCCATGATTCAGTACTTGAAGGGGTAGAAGAAGAACTAAAATCCTTTGTCATGCTGATAGCCATTTTACGTTGTCTCACAAAGTTTATCACCTCATCAGCTGAAGGAAATGTGCTAGAGTTGCGGGAGAGTTCGAAATTTCTACGCGCCTGTGGATCTAAGGCTCTAAGTGCAAGATATGCCAATAGAATTTCCGCAGGATCCTCAATGGACAAGGATCTGAAGCCCTCTATGCTGTCAGCAACTTTTGTCAAAAAATGCTCGTATCGTTGGATTTCCGTTTTGACTCCCTTAGGATCGTTGTCCAAAATTTGTTGAATGAACAGAGCTGCAAGAACACGAGGGTTATCGTAGGTATCCAGAACCTTCTTCCAGGCTAGGGCATAGGATGTTTCGTCTATTGTGAAACCTGACAAGAGAGATAAAGGCTCACCACTGAGTGCCCCTAGAAGGTAGTGGAACTTCTCAACATTGGAAAGCGCAGTGTCTTTGTGGACGATTGACTGAAACGTGTCTCTAAATGTCTTCCATTTCAGCATGTTTCCAGTAAAGTTCTAGACGATCCAGGACTAGACATATTCAACGATTGATTTTCGTCACGGGATGATGTAGACGGTGGAAGTTGAATGGCTGCCTGACGACGATTGAGCTGAATAAGGAGTAACTTTCCTTTAATTATTTCCCTCCGGCATGAGTCATACAACTCCTGACTTGATTCTGAAGGATGAGCCAGCCGAATGATGGAGAGAATCCAGTTCATCCCAAGTAAGGTGGAATTGTTTCCATTCATCGAGGGCAGTCTGAAGCTCATGCATCAGCATTGCCGGTAAGTGCAGCTTGTCCAGCGTGGGCCTGCGATGTTGCGCTTTAATGCACGGAGCTTTCGTAACAAAGCAACGATGCGTGACGAGAGTGCAGGTGTAGTCTCAGGCATAATCATGAATTGCAAACCAATCCAAGCAAGGGGGAAGCGAGAGGGAAAGAGAGGCCAGCAAACAAATGAGGAGTCAAATATATAAGGATGAGTCCAACAAACAAAGAAGAAGCCATGAAAATAAACAAACAACAAATCTTGAAACACTAGATAAATCAGGAAGCAAAATATATAAGGAAGAGTCCAATAAACAAAAAAGAAGCCATGGAAACAAAATGAAAATAAACAAACAATAAATCTTAAAAAATTATATAAATCAGGAAGCAGACAAAAGTAGGTTGAAAAATAAAACAAAAACATTAAAGTGCCCGATAAACAATGCAAAGGTGTCTAAAAAGGCAATAAAAAATTATTAAGACGACAAGTTAAAATGGAGCTAGTGACGTCACGCTTGATGCAAGCGGACAGAAGGGGCGTGGCAAGAGCCTAGGTGGAGAAACCAAAAGCCTCCTACCTCTGTGGAAGAGCCCGGGCCACGCTAACTCCAAATAACCTCTACCAAGCTAGAAGGGTAAATAAACAATTAAAATATTAATGAAATATCGATTGTTTATCTCGTGGGTGCACTGAACTTAATAATTGTGAACTTAAGAGACATTAAGTGAATAAAATGCTCATACAATTAATAGTGATATTACAAACAATATATTATTATGTGATTAAATCTAACAAATGTATTTTTGCTAATAACATTTCACTGTGAAAACTACTAATGATATCCTGATTCCTTTAAATCAATTGACACACAAAGGGAAGATTTGAAAATAAATATGATTAAGCAAAACAAATAAATTAAATGCAAGTTATACTTTAGTTCTAAATCTTAGCATTTTATACTGAGTCAGTGCTTCTATAAAGAATAAATGAACTTCATCATGTTAGAATAATAAACCTAATGAACAGTGGACAAATATTGAATAAAATGTTCTAAATATTTATAATTCTAGTGCAACAAGCCTCAAAATTTAAGCTTAATGGTATGAAAATAATTTCTAAGTTGTCAAAAAATAATGAAAGAAACAATAAATTCTTTAACAAGGCAAGAAGTTAATGATTTATGCTATGATATTTATGAAATAATACCTATAGATATGATAAAAAATCTGTGGGCCAATGGTAATGGGAAATAACAAAAAAATGGATTGTAAAATTGAAAGTATGGAGCCCGGTGGACCAAAATGTACAGGCTAGGTAATTCAATCTACAAAATGGATTGAATTATACTCTAAACCTGAAAATTGATTAGTGTGGTTCAATAAATAAATGATAGTGGACTGTATTTTAGTGAAATTAATTTCATTCAAATTGAATTACCTAGCCTATACAACAAGCATCACCAATAGATTTTCTATTTCTTGATAATTATATTATACTGTCTTCATAATTTGCGCCTCTTAATAATAATTTCTATTCAATAAGGGTCATTTGGTGCTAATGATCTTAATAAAAAAAATAAATAAAAAAAAACAAGGGTCATTATTATGTTTTTTTTTTAGAAAATAATTAGGTATATGTATAAATAAAAAAAAATTAATTTTTTTTTTCTTTTTTTTTTATGTCGGATTGACATTTAGGCCATAAGCACCGTAAAACAATGTATTGTAATGAAAAAAATATAGAACATAGCACAGAAAGCCATTATTTGCTGAATCATGCGTAATAAACATCTTCACACTAGCACTCCTAATATGATGCAATTTGAAAAAAAAAATATTTATCCAGATTAGCCATAATCATTTTGTTGTGATTTTATTTATTTGTTGAAGCTTACTGTTTTCTCCTGCCAGCCTTTTTTTTTTTTTGACGTTTTTACTACACCAATCTTTTATGTTAACCTCTGTGCATAGTTTCATCATTTTTTCTCCCTCTCTCATCCCTAGCTTGATCCCATACCACCACAATCCTTCCGTATTTACTTCACTCTTTGCTTTCCTAGGTAGCGGTATTCCATTATTTAATTTTTGTGTAATTATTATTTGAATTCTATGTTGTAAATTGTGGTTAGATTTTGTTTTATTTAATTATTTAAATTCATATTTTTTACACAGAATAAAGGATTATATCATTTTTTCATAAATTAGCTATATAAGACCAAACCAATAATCAATTCAATAATAAATATAAGCAGAAAAGCTTGTGGGCAAGTGAATAGGATAATATGTGACATTTCCTTAGTATATAGATGGTCAAACCCGTCCTCAAGTATAAAGGGAATAGAGAAAAAAGAAGAGTTAAATCCGCACTGGTGGTCGAGAGAAAAGGGGAAACAATAGGTTTCTCAGAGCAAACACTCCCTTGGGTAACCCCTTAATTCTTTCTATCCTGACAACAAAGTAACCTCCAAACTTATTTCCACCGCAGCTAACTGACACTTAAACCACTAAGGCGGCTCCGGTTAGCCGCAATACCTATTCAGCCATCACTTAACTCCGTCTGCGTTCAGTAAAGCCCCAGGTCCTCTTCAGCAATTTAAGAGATTTTCTGTAACTAAGTGTCGTCCATCTTACCAGCCCAGCTGATCCATTGCAAAGAAGTGCATGCTTTTGAAACGTTTCTAACATATCATCTATAACATATATATATATAATTTATAACATAAACGTACAAATTCCTTATTTTTTAAATATATATATATATATATATATATATTTATTCTTTATAAAATAAATAATTATACGTAAATAAAGGTCAGAAATACGTGGAAAATAATATATATATATATATATATATATATATATATATATATATATATATATATATATATTTATATTACACATTTACATGGACTTTTCCAAATAGCAATGCTCTCTGTAACGATATATCGATATAAACAATGGTAACATGCACAACGATATTTCACAAACATTGGTATCAAAATACTGTTCAGGTTATATTGTTTGTTGGAATAAATTCACTCGTGCGGGAATTTTATAGAACAATTTCATAAATGTTCAGAGTGAATTGGCACTGTATTTGTTATTATATATTTTTCATAATAATAGAACAACATATAATTTAAATTACATTAGTGCTATCTGATTACTGACAATGAGCGTAAGGGGACGTTTTGATAGCAAATCGACTCCTAAGATCTTATTTAATAAATCAATAAATATTATTATATAGTGTTAATGTTTACATACGTGTTCATATGTTTGAATCATTATATTATTTATACGCCAGAACAAAATTAATTGAAAAAATAATAATTTATTCAGCTGTTCAATACAGATATAGTCCAAAACTTGTTTAGTTAAAAAAATCGTGTTCGTTGTCTATTATTGTAGGTTAGTTTATGCAAGTTTTATTATCTTTTAAACGTTGTTGCTGTGTAATTTCATCTATTTGTACATTCCGGAATTTACCGTTTGCGGTTTTTTATTTTGTTAGCTGCTCCATTCAATGAATTTAATATTAAACCATTCACATTCAAAGTCATCTGACCCATAGTTCCTGCTTCTTCTGTCTTTTATGTTTTCAAATTTTATTTTTTAACTTTTTGTTTATTTATTTATTTTTATTTGTTTCTTTGTTCAATTAATAATTTCCAATCTCTATTACGAGAAGCCCCCCCCCCCCCCCGTTTGTTTCTCTAGTAATAAACTCAATGACATCAATTATGTCTTCAAAGCTTGTAAGTGGAGTGATTAATAATTGATTAAAGAGTGAAGTGTGCGTCCTCATTTATGCCATGGAGGTAGTCTTTACTCGAGATTAACACGTTGGAAATTACCTCCTCCATCCCCAGGTATTTAGGAGGCCTTTGATGTGCCGCTTACCAGGAATACTTAACTTCGCCTAGGACTTTCAGTATCCCTTTCATCTCCTACCCGCATCTTCTCCTCGCGGTCGAAAGGGGAAACTAGTTTTTACACGTTTTATGGTGCTTAAAGTGGGGAGCGTAGAGAGGTTTAACAGGAAGAGGAATGAACCTAGCAAAAAATATTGCTATGCAAACTGTCAACGAGTTGAAATCCTGCCTATGCTCTCTGCTTGCCAGCTGGTCCACCATGTTCAATAGTTCCACTACGCTTCCCTTTAACCTCACTGGTTTAATTTATTCGCTATGATCTTCGTTCCCTTAACCCTCCACTCTGTAAGCACGCTTATATTGATAGCGCTATGTAAGTGTTTGTCCGATTTCTACGCATCATTTCGTGCGTACGGTTTTGTACATTCCTACGATTTTACCTATGACAAAAGTTTTCAAACATTTCTTAATGTTATTTTCTAAGGCAATTCGCACCACATGACTCATTCTTGTCAATTTAAGTTTATTGAATATAATAAGTTGGCAAAATATAAAACACAGAAAATCAAGAATTCAATTAAAATCAATAAATCAAGCGAAATATAGTATGCAATAAAAATATTATGTAACGTTTATAGTATTATTCTCACACACACACATATACAGGACCCATTACTTGCTATTTTTTTATATTTTATTTCCATTATTTTAATAAAAAAATCTCTTCCTTTCGAATAGTGGGGAACAATTTTGCACGATAGTGGACTCAAGTTTGGTTCCTTCGCCACCAAACGCTGTCTATACAGCGCCCGACTAATAAAAAATATTTGTTATAAAAATAAGCTGAATCGGTGCGTTCATCACATTCCATGCTGAAAAGTTAATGTGTAATATCGGCGAGTCAATGTGTTTCTCGTTCAACAAAACTGCTTCTGTATTTACCACAATATTTTCTTTTCTTTTTTAATTATCGACTCCTATATTAAATAAATAATTAAATGATATTTAGTTTCAACACTATAATTTTGATATTGATGTTACACTCATGGAAATAATTTTCAAGAAAAAATCTATTCGAATTTTCATCAATCTCACCTTCTACCAAAGACCTAAAATGAACCTTTTGTCTTTATACTGACTATTTTAAGTGCTTCAGAAATGCGGCTTAAACCCTACTGAGAAGTTTACATATCAATGCAGCTCCAACGGGACGGACTTCTTTTATAAAGTAAAGTTAAGTAAACACTCGCCTCTCCTTCCTGAAAAAGTCATACTTGTCTTGGCGCATTGTTTCAATATATTAGCTTGTGTGGTCTTGTCATTCAAAGATGATGAGTTTGTATTATTGAATGTCCACTAATTCAGTTTGTAACCACTTCCTCCTCCGATACAAGAAACTCAGGTAGACATTTCTTGTTGTTTGTCGTTAGTGGTGTGCGCGTATGTCGGTTCAAACTTATGTTTGTATATATATTACTAATTTTAAATCCATTAATATCTGTCGAACCTCTTTCGATAACTCAGTGGGGCTTTAGTCCAGTAACTCACCTTATTATACTGTCTACTAGGATAATATTTCAATAGGTTACACTAATTTACGTTCCATTTAATTACAAAATAACCATCAGCGTAATTAAAATAGTAGATCAAGTAGAATACCGACCATTACAAAAATAACATAAAAGAGAGAGGAAGTTAGGAAGCTGATACTGCATTCATTTAATATTCAACATTGTTGGCCTCATTAAAAAGTTGCTGAGTGGAAAGATATTAACCCTTCTCGGTAAGAGAAAATAAAAATACTGGATTTTACATACAGATTGTGTTGTAAAATTAATGTTGAGCGGAGAAGTTCATTGCCATTGTACGTTTATTTAGTTTGGTACAAAAACGTATTTAATCGTCTAACTCTCATAGCACTAACATTCCAATTATCTTTTTATGGACGGGGAGTTTCCGACGAGTAATACGATTTCGGCTTTAACTATCACACGCTTAAGTTTTATTAACACTTATACACTTTAGTTATTGTTATGACCTGTCAAATCCTTAATTATTTTATGAAATATTCTTTTTAAGCTATACCAGTGAATGAATTTTGAACAATGTCAACTAGGCGCACGACAGTGCGCCAGGCCAAGTTCCGGCCTAAGCATACTGTGTGTATATTACAGGTCTTAGAGCCGATTTTCCCCTCTCATAACTATCAATCAGGTAAAGATAAAGTTATGCCATTGTACACAGGTATTATGCTACTAGACATGAGTAAAACTGGAAATTTTCATAATTCTACCTCGAATAGTTTCTGAGATATAAGCGATCGAAAATCGGGATTTATAGGACTCACTCACTCACTGACTTATCAAAATTATTAGGCACTTCCTATGATACCAGAGACTTAAAATTTTGCATGATGATAGATATTAAGGTGTTATTAAAGGAAAAATCGAAACATCCTGCAAAGTTGTGTTTGACTCCGCTTCCGGGGCGGGGGCGTGCCAGTTTTGTACTTCCTTCGGAAACCCGTCATTCCGTCCGAAACCCATGATGTGGGGTATCTAATGAATTGTGTCGGTATGAAGAACCTATATTTGATGTTTTAAGAAACAATTAGAACCATACAGGCTCGGTCAAAATCTTATACCAGCTGTCTGTCTGTATGTTTGTTCCTTATACAAATCCGTACCGTTTGACCGATTTTGACCAAACTTGGGACACAGATGGGTCTTGATACGGGGAGAATCATAGGATAGGTTAAATTGTCTATCAGCTGTCTGCCTGTCTGTTTGTTCCTCATAAAAAAAAACACACCGTTTGACCGATTTTGACAAAATTTGACACACATGTCGGTCTTGATCCGGGGAGTGTCATAGGCTAGTTCAAAATCCTCTATCAGCTGTTGCCTAACTGTTCATTCCTTATACAAATCCACACGATTTGATCGATTTTGACCAAACATGGTACATAGGTAGGGTCTTTATCCGGGTAGTGTCATAGGCTAGGTCAAAATCGTCTATCAGCTGTCTGTCTGCATATTTGTTCTTTACACAAATTCACTCCGTTTGACCGATTTTGACCAAACTTGGCACACTGGTAGGCCTTGGTCCAGGAATGCACTAGGCTAGGTAAAAAAGGTCTTCCAGCTGTCTGTCTATATGTTTGTTCTTATACAAATTCACACCGTTTGACCTATTTTGACCAAACTTGGCACGCAGGTAGGTCCTGATACGGGAGTGTCATATTACCTATGACGTTTTGTACTTTTTGTTCCATCGGAAAGCCATCACTCCTTCTGAAAATATCAAATGAATCTTCTTGGTAAGGAGAACCTATATTTGATGTTTTAAGAAACATTTCGACGCATCTTAACAACAACAGTTGTGACTTCTTTCTTAAATGTAGTAAATAAAGTCGTGGATGTTAACTGCATAATATACTTGAAAGCAGATACTAAGTTTTTCATAGTCGAGCCATCTAAATTACGAAGTTTAGGATCACAAACCTAAAACGTATCGTCTTTGTTCTTATCTTTTTCTTGAAGGCCTTCTACACTTTCCCTATTGTGATCTTTATCCTCGGGATAAGGTTCCTGTGTTTTACAGTGTAATAGTTTAGTTAAGAGAGCAATCAATTTGTCCTCTAGAGTAATGCCATCTGGAAGAGCTTCTAAGTTTTCTAGTCTAGTGATTAGATGTATGTAGGTTGATTATTGGTATCAAATATCAAGCAGTAAGGAGAACTTTATGCAGAATCCAAAGACCCTGGTTTTATATGAAGTACAAAAGCCAGTAGGTATGCGGCAACTAAATTTTAATTAATACTTAGAAAAAAGCAATGAGAACCCCAAAAAAAACGTAAATGTGAAATAGAGGCCAAGCTCCTCCCCCACAAAGAAACACTCCCTTCCCCAAAAATATCCCCTCCTAAAACCCCCCAAAAACGCCTTACCATCCTACATTCCAAAAAAGTAGTATGAGGTACTGTATTAACTCTTTGTTAGTGTCTTTCTTGTGTTTTTTTTTTTTGTGTGTTAGTGTCTTTCTTCTATCATCTCGTGTATTGCCAAATATTTTTGGTTGAAAATATGGTGCACTTAATACACTAACTCATACTAATTTTTTGGAATGTAGGATGGTAAGGCGTTTAGGGGGGGTTTTAGGAGGGGATATTTTTGGGGAAGCGAGTGTTTCTTTGTGGGGGAGGAACTTGGCCTCTATTTCACATTTACATTTTTTGGGGGATTTAAATATCTAACGGACCTATGAACTTGTTGACAACGTACATTTCACCAGAAAGCTGACTTTCTCGTGGTTATTTCTGAGAATGAAAGCCAAACCAAATCTGAGGTGGAAGAGTGATATTTGTATTTGGTCGCTTGGCATTTCGTAAGTCATTCAGTTCTTTTAGCCTGAGAAATAATCGCTCTACAAGATTTACTGTGTCTAAATTATTATTACGATGACTGAGGTAATGCCTTTGCCTATCACACATCTTCAAAATCAGTGGTATAACTTTAATTTCTCCAACTTTCCTTTAAAGCAAATTTATGATTTGTTATTATTTATTTTCTATAAATAATAGTTTAATAACTAGTTTTGTTGAGTAATGGCTTCTAGTTCATAAATAATCCTTTGTACTCTTTAATAAGTAATTAATGTATTTATTTAAAATTTACTTTTTGAATAACGACCACCAATTACAATTCCTGAGGGATTGTGATATCATACGCTTAGATCAATAAACGTCTTCGGAAGGGGCTTATTTATTATATAAGTCATTAGTGTTTACGCAAAGATGTAATAATCATTAGTGTTTAGATGTGATAATGTTCTTGTACATGTGTGATGCGTTCTTTCGATGTTAGTTATAAAAAACGTTCTGACACTTTTTATCTGTTTCCTGACAATTATTTAAAAACCAATTTACCTGCATTCATATAATGGAATTCATCATGTGGCGTCGTTTAGACCAAGTGATTCTAAAAATTTAGAAGTAGCTGAGTGATAGGTCTGTGGGACGTGCTTACATTTCTTGGGGATATTAACAATTCGTTTGAACATTTTTTACCACATAATCTTTTAGTTCACATTTTGACACATCTCGAAAGTGTTTAATGTGGTGTTTTTCTTCCTTCAGATACAGTAGCACTGAAATGATCATGATTTCAATAATGTTCTTGTGATTGCAGTCTTTTGCTTTGGATGGTGTGTTCCAGTATCTCTCTTTGTGGTTTTGTTTCGAGTAGATTGAGTAAGCTGAATACTTTTTTCAGAAGATACATTTAATAATGTTTCAAAAATTTAAATAAGTGACTTATTTTTCCAGTAAGTTACCACTTCTGCTTTCCTAAATGAAGAGTAAAACGTATACTAAATATATTGATAGAATTTATTATTGCATTTACAAGAAGGTTCGCCTTTCTGTTGTTGGCCTGTATAATGATTTTTTTTTTAATAACAGTTTTGCAACTTTTGGCGATTTTAATTTTGTTTTAATTGCTGCCCCTGCAGAGGCATCAGTGAACGTGAAACTAGTTGATCAGGTTTAATAGAATGAGTAGTAACTAAATGCGTTTTTATTTATTCGTTGGTCTTCTGCCATTTTATTAAAAGTATTGAATATTTTTTAATTTTTGAAAAATCAGTTAATCTATTTACTTTAGTATTCTTGACATAATCTTCGCATTACATTCAGCTGTACAAAAACTACTACTCTAGCAGAAAATGATACTGAATTATTAAAAGCAGTTAGTTGTTGGAAAAATAAAAAAGAACCAATGGAATTAGTAGTTCCTGCATAAAATGGTAAAATATTCACAGTCTAGTTAGAATGTGTATTTAATTAAAGGATCTAATAAAATCTAACTACTCCGGTATAGTTGATATCACCCACACCTGCTTTCACACTTGTTGCAAATTACTTCTATCAAGTTATTTAGAGTAAGTTTTAATAATATTTCCAGATTAAGTTATTCATTTACAAATGGGCTCCATAACATATAGACTAATACTAGGTTGAACTAATGAAAGATTTTCATTTTTGGAAATTTTCTTAATTTCCTGGTATGTACGAATTGTCTGTCATGTTAAAATACAGAGTTTATGCAGAGTGAATGTAAAGTAGATTACAATACTCAAAGGAGTTAAACTAGATCAAAAATGAAATTTTAGCTGCCAACCTTACGTTCCTATCAATTTTTTGTTCAAGACGAATGCCATACTAAAGGTTATTTCAGGAAAAAAACAACAATTTTCTCTACTTATACATATTATTTTTTCAACGTTATATTACTCTTTGTAATCAGTATTAAATATGTTTTAGGGCTAATGCACTTTGAATGTTCAAAATGATCATTTTCAAACCACAATAACTGTTCACAGTGTTGTAAAATACCCGGGTATTTATTCTTGGGGGTAAATAGTTAGAGTATATACCCAGGGTAAATACCCAATTTCATGAATACCCAGGTATTTAAGGTATTTAACTAATCCGCGACTTAGTAATCGAATATTGTAAAATGTGATGGATCTTGCCAGTTTAGAGCTATTGTAACAATGAGAAACTATTAAAACAATAATAAATAATAAAAGAGGACCACTGAGAGGTTAATAAATAATAAATTATTACCTGAAAATTTGCCATGGCCCTTCCGACTACCAATAAAACAAGTTGTTTGCCTAAATTTGATACTACTGTACTGCATTCACAAAAATGTAGCCTCTGCTAAAACGTTGGACTAGGATTTTCTCAAAACAAAAATTAAGTTACCTACTCATTTATCAAAACACATGTACCTTTCAAGCCTCTCCAACATATCATGGGACTTATTTTATTATTTTCTATGTCATTGTCTTCAAGAACTTCCCAAACAAAGGATTTTTTCCATAATCCCTCTTGGTCCCTATAGTCAGCTAAGTTTTTCCGAAGATCAACTGATTTCAATCCCATGCTTCTGCCTAATCACACACAAAACAAATGGAAGAGTTCAAAAAGTCTGCAGCAAGATGTGCGTTTCCAACACCAAACTGAATGCGTTTCTCCTATTTAGTTAACACAAGTTTTTCCTCCGTTTTTTGAAGAGAAGATTCTGGGTTTCTTGTTAAACAGTTTTCAGTAATTCTTAAATCTCTTATGAACTGTGTGGATCAAAGGGGCATTTAACTGAATCATTCAGTCTGAATGGCAGTGATAAGATCAACAATTAGATCAAGAATGTTAACTATTTTCCTGACTCAGACCCAAAACACTCTGTCGTCAAGAAGCTACCTTTTCATTTCTGGTGAGATTTCCGCTTACTGTAATGTTGTTACTACTAACTTTAAGTTACAGTTAGTAGTAGTAGTTACAGTCTGTAACTACTACTACTGTATGAGCATAATTTCAAATAATATTAACAAGAATCACAAACCACTTAAAATGGTTTTGAACTATAAATGTTTTTGATCCTTTTTAGCGCGGTTACTCCCTATCTCCATAGGGAGAACCCGCTTATGAGGTTGACCTCATGATGCAATCCGGAAGTGCCGACTAGAAACTTTCACAGCCCCTATAGATCACGAAAATATAGGTGGCTAAAATTTGTATATATATATATATATATATATATAAAAATTATAATTAGGAGATGTACGTAACCGTGCTAAGATGACGCAGTTCCTGCGAGTTGGACTTTTTAACTATTTTCTCGGAAACGGTTAAAGCTATCGCCTTGAAAATGCGATTTCGTTACGATTTTTTTTAAATTTCAATAAGTCCTTAATAATTGAATAGGCTTCATTAAAACCTTTTTGAAATTAATTAACCTTCCCCACTGTAAAAGTAATCATGAAAATTCATAGATATTCATTAAGTTGTAAATACCCATAAATACCCGGACCGACTTTTAACTTTCTTTAAAATATTACTGGTTAAGTATTATTGTTTATTAAGTTTTTATGATCAAATGGATAAGTTTCAGTCCTTGTTTGCACCAAAAAATATTCAAAGAAGTTGTATCAAGCTCAAAAATTGAAAATACCCACTTTTTGGGTATTTACCTTCCCTGTTGGTAAATACCCAATTTATATTTACCTACCCACTGGGTATTTACCCGCCCCACATCACTGACTGTTCATAAAGTTAATATTATCAAAAAAAATAAGACTAATTAGCAATAAATGTTCGAGAATCACTAGACTTAAAAAAAAAAAAAAAAAAAAAAAAAAAAAAAAAAAAAAAAGCTCTTCAATTTATCGAAAGTCTCAAAATTTTTATAAAATTTGTAACTAATTTTTCAACGGTATACTGAGAACAAAAAAACCCGCACATGTCTCATACAAAAAAATGATAGAAACATGCGGTTGGCAGCATTCAACTGCATTTCAGTCTACTTTTACCCGCTTGAGGATTGTCATCTACTTGCTATAAACCCTACTGGGTTAACGTGATGTTTTTTTTATTCCTCGTTTACACTCCTCGACTAGTTGGACCATTACTACCTATACTGGCAATTTCTAGGAGTAATAGTATACGTGATAAATATATATTTACATTTTTTGTTAAAAGTAATTTAATATTTACTTTCAAATTTGAAACTAAACAAAGTCATATAATATGCAATTAATTTTGTTTGATACACTTGTACAATACAAATATTTACTGGCTCTTATCTCAACTCGTCGTCTTTTTATATTTATGTGAGCATATGAGAACAGCTTTAGAATAAAAAAAAATAATTCTCACAACTAAACCTCCTGCAATAACGATTTTTACCTAGTAATACTACATTTATTGTTCTTTCATAATTATTATCTAGATGTTTGAATATCATGATATATAAGGTACCTTCATACTTGTCGCGCAGAACGTCTAAGTCGTCTCTCTTCTTGCAATCCTGCAGGATATGTGATGTGTAGAATTTTAAATGGTATATAGGAAATTCTACGTAAAGAAATTCTCCCGTCGTAAATGAAAATAAGAGTTACTAAAAAATATAATTGAAGTACAAACCATTGACGGCATATACCGTCCTGTTTGTTATAAAGTAACCCAATAAAGTATCGGCATGAAATCAGGTGGGGTTTTTACTACACATATGGACATGAATATCGAAAGACTGAATAAAACAATAACTAGGCAAAAATAAAATTAATGAAGTACCTATGAAATACGGCCTTGGAGCGAGGGTGTATTGGTTCAAGCAGAATTTACGGGAATCGGAAGACAGTTTATTTATGGTTTTTGTCCTGTGTGAATGGATTGCCGGCTGTGATTGGTACAGAATTCATACATATAGTAGATTTTTAACAACGCTCCGTCAATAATATCAATTGTTGTCGTTAATTTGGCCGATTATTTAAAAGGGGGGTCCACTCAAAATGTCATGGAAACAATATCGCACGGAACTACGTTTATCTAAATGTGTTATTTCATAAATGGTTTGTTAACATGATTTGTATTTTAGTTTTAAAAATTACTTACGCACTGTGTAGCATTAGTTAGCGATTATCCTTTTGCACTCCATTAGGAGGAAACCGGCCTATGACTTTTACCCAATGACGCAATCCGTACTTGACATTTGTGTTTGTATGTATATATATTTGTCTTTTCGCACTGTTTTATCTTCAAAAATTGTGCCAAGAAATTGAATATAAATGCGCGAACTGCCGCGAACGTGTGACAAAGTGATTTTGTCATCGGGAGGTATGTTAAGCAGCAGAATCCGTCTACTGGGTCACTGTCTCTAGTACGAAAAAAAAACGTAGTGCTTATGTCCTTGCATTTCTCGCAATTTGATGTGGGGAATTGAAGGGATTTTCAAGGAGGGGTTTTCGTGAAAACTAGTTTTCCTAGCTAATGTCCGGTTTAGATAATCAAAAACGACTGATTGAGTTGACAAATTTTCAAGACTCCTAACTTTTGTCCAAACTTAGATCTGCACAATGTGGTTACGTCTAGTTTTGAGGAAGTACTTGATTTTATTTATTTATTATATAATTTATTTTTATTTACTAACGACCGGTGGAAATTCTTAGTAACATTATTTGCCTGTAGATAGCCCGGTGTTAATAGTGTAATTGTTGATGCGCCGTTAAACAAAAAACATTAACGTACATGTGAACTCGAGATTTTTGTTTATATATATATATATATATATATATATATATATATATATATATATATATATTTGTGTGTGTATACACATATACATGTTAAATTAAAATGGTAGTAAGTTAATAGCGACTGTTTTTAAGCTTACTGAATTTCCTGAGTCGGAGAAAACGGTGCTTAAAAGTCGAAGGTGCTGTTTTCTTATCTATATTTTTCTCAGTTTTTAATTGGCTGTTTTTTTTTTTTTAAATTTATTTAGAAGTAAAATTAATTTTGCAGCCATACGAACATAAATGTTCGCAAAAACTAGTAAAATATATTATATATTAAGCAGAGAATGATAATAGCCCTACTTTAGACGTGTCGTCTAGGGAAAAATAACTAACTCCAGAAGGAATGTATGTTTTAGGAAATGCAAACTCCTGGATGGAAAAACCATTTTTAAAATGGTTTCGCGTGTAGAATGGCCAGTAGATGTTTTCAGATGAAAATAAACAACGCCAGTCAAGCATGAGGGAATTTCTGTTGGGATTTGCTTTCCGCTTACGGACGGATTCAGCGAAGTGTCTACTGGCCCTACAACAATTGAATAAGGAATTCCAATTTAGGGAGAGAACTGTGGTTTCGGACTCCCGTTCTGTTTCCTCAGCCTTGTATATTTGATAGGACTTGGGAAGGGCCGTAGCAAGGTAAACATGGACTAAGTCTCTGCTGTATTTAACTTGATTGGGTTCTATTCTCTTGGATACTATGGTCAGTATTCTGTCACATGCTTCCTCATGGCGTACAATCCAACCTCAATACTTTATCTTGCAGCTGTTTATAAAAATATCTCTTCGAAATACATAGTATAGAATCTGAAATTCAATACTGTCCCATTGTTCGGTATTCTTAAAAACCTTCGGTTGGTTGAATATTTTCTACCTCCATACAGGCCGATTTGCTATATACTAGTAGTCCTGTGGGATCTTCAATATGAACGACTTTCTAGGTTCCTGCTGATCAGGGAACAGAAGGAAATTGTGAAAGCACATTATTATATCATAAACGATCTATTTTTTTATTTTAATAATCAAATTAAACTTTCTGTTTAGTGAGGACCCCCAAATAAAATATATATTAATTATTGTCCAACAATACTTTCACATCTTATGTGAAAAAGTCAATATACTTTGTATTTGCAAATAATTTACATTTCATGAAGGAAATTGCTTTTATTTGCAATATGAGACATCAGCTAAATAATTTTTTTTTTTGTTAACTTTCTCAAAGTTCCACCCGGAATCCAATAATACTAATAATAAGTGTTCGTTAGTGGAGTGTATAAGTACATACTTATATAAAATAAAAACTAAAACTCACACGTTTCGATAAGAACAGGTGCAATTACCTAATAATTTTTTTTTTTTTTTTTTATTTATTTATGAGCGACCGTAACTAAGGCGACTCGCTCAGAACAAAAATTACATATATAATATACATACGAAAATTACATCTAATTAAATACAACTAATTAAATACATCTAATTAAATACGATCTTATTTTACACATTTTTGGCCAAATATACAAATTGAAATTTATATACACATCTATTTATAAGAGAATACAATATTACAATATACTTGAATATATGAAAAATCAATATTATAATAATGCATGAAGTTTATACACATAATCAATTAAGTTGGTTGAAGGAGGTTTCACACTCCTGTTAGTTTTATATTGTCAAATGTAAGATTTTAGTATAGTACGGCTGTATAGTTTTAACATTTTAAGACAAATAAAATACATACACATATATGTGTGTATGTCCTGTTATAATTTGTTCATGTTTAATTATAATTATAATTTGTTTAGGAGGTTGGTCTTGTTGAGGTAGTTCAGTATGTTATCTATATATTTGCTTCCATCGCCGAGTAATTCAGTCATATTGTAAGGTAAGTCATAGTTTTGTCGCTGTAAACATTCAGTAAGTATGTGCTTTATAGTCAGCGGTGTGTTACACTGTGTACATGTCGGTCTGTCCTGTCTTGTCATGAGATAAGAGTGTGTCAGTCGGGAATGGCCAATTCTTAAGCGGCATAATATCACTTCGTCTCTTCTATTATCCCTTTTGCTTGAAGGCCATTCACCTACCGTCTGTTTTATTTCGCGAAGTATTACCTAATAATACCCAATTATAGACTAAAGTATTTGTATTGAGTTAAAAAGAATAGAAAAAGAAACCTGTAATTGAACGAATTAATTTATTAATTTGCTCGGAGCGATTTCGGGCATCAAGTACAATCATTGAAGCTTAGATTAGTTGGCAAGCAGCCAATCGAACATTATTAATGAATAGCTTCTATTAAAATCAACTATACCACGCAATCCCCGTATAAGTCACTTAAATAAAAAAAAAAACAAAAAAACAACATAAATAATAAATAGTCAACATGTTACATATCTCATAAAAAGAATGAACAAACGGAAAATGTAAAAGAATAAAATAAATGAATACAGTGCACAACTTACAATACTTTAGCGCCTGTCTCGCCTTTGCTAGGGAGGGTGTGAGTCTAACTAGTGTGTTTAATTCTCTCGTAAGGAGATAGAGGTTCGATTCCCCCTTGTAGCAGGTTGAGTTTGTTGTGTTAGGGGTTCGCCGAACAAATTACCCTGCTTCACCATAGACGACCACAGCCTTTATTTATAGGCCGGCTCTAATACTTACTTAGTTTAATGGCGCTACAGCCCGAGTTGGGTCTTGACCTCCTCCAAGAGCTTCCGCCATCCAGCTCGATCACATGCCGCCGCCTTCCAGTTTGGGGTATTAAGAAGACACCTCGAATCAGCAGCTACTGCATCAGCCCATCTAAGTCGTGGTCTTCCTCTTCTTCTGGTTCGGTCCAGGTGGCCTTCGAGAGCTTTCCCTGGAATCCCTTCTTCAGTCATACGAACAACATGTCCAGCCCAGCGAAGCCTCCCGATGTAAATGTACCGGACTACATCCAAATCTCCGTATAGGTCATACAACTCCTGATTCCTACGCCGTCTCCAGACTTCCCCTTCCCTAAGTAGTCCATAAATCCGGCGTAAGAGTTTTCTTTCAAATATTAGCAGATTCTTTTCGTCGGATTTGCTCATGGCCCAGGCTTCAGAGGCGTAGGTCAGAACTGGGTGGATCAGTGTTTTGTAGAGTCTGACTTTGGAGGTTCTGGTTAGTAGCTGGCTTCTTATTAACTTGGTGAGTCCGAAATAGCACCTGTTTGCTGCATGAATTCGCCGGCATATCTCACGGGTCATGTTGTTGTTCGACGTCACTAACGTTCCCAAGTAAGTGAACTTCTGGACACACTCAAAGGTGAATGATCCAATGGTTATGGATGCACCCTCTTCTTGGCGACCTTCTCCGGCCACCACCATGTACTTGGTCTTGCTTTCATTCACCTCAAGTCCCAGGTAATGTGCTGCACCCTGTAAAGCAATAAAGGCTTCCTTCATAGCATTCCTGGATCTAGCCACTATATCTAGATCATCTGCAAACGCCAGAAGCTGAGTTACCTTTTCTAGCACCAATATGAAAAGCAAACAGGCTAGACCATCACCCTGCCGGAGACCCTGCCTCCCATAACTCTGACAATATTATGGGCCTCGTGCATGGTCATTCTTGCTAACCGGGTTAGCTTCTGCGGTACGCCTAGTTGTATTAATGCTTGAAAAAGCTGGGGCCGTTTAATGCTGTCATAGGCATTCTTAAATCCACAAAGAGGTGATGTGTTGGCAGCCCGTATTCCACTCCTTTCTCCATTAATATTCGTAGGGTGTAAGCGTGGTCTACGGTTGATTTGCCTTTCCTAAAGCCGGTCTGGTATGGGCCAACTATCCGTTCTGCATGAGGGTAGATTCTGTTATAGAGAACTCGTGAGAGGAAGATCCGGCTCTAATAATCATAGCCATAAATGCGCTGGCGTTAATGACCTAAAAGGTTGTCATGCCAAAGAACAAAACAAAAAATAAAAATAGAATTCACCGTAAAAAGAAATGTGATGGCCTGACGGTTGGTATCATAGAGGTAGAAATAGGAACCTCGCCGATGCGACGTGACTCAACGCCTCCTCCCTCCTAAGCATTCTTAATTAAATTGCTTATAGCTAAAGACAATTTTTGTAAGTATGAGCTGACATATTCCTGCCCTTATTCAATAAAGATGTTTTTTTTTATAATAAATAAACTTGTTTAAGTGCCCGAACCACTTTGATAACCAAATTGATAATATTTATTATCTCAATGGAATTGTAGTTCTACCAAAATAAAATTCAAGAAAACATTTAAAGAGAGAAGATTCCACGACAATGTAGATTCATCTGCTAAAATAAGCATGGCGGAAGATGAACCAGACAATGAAAGAGGACACCACAGCGCCACTGGAAATCTCGTGGAGATACTGGACTAGAGAGGTGTCGAGAGTTGGTCAGCACTCTCATCATTATTTGCTCACACCCTCTTCAAATATGTAGCCACTTGTCGGCAGCCATCCTTCTATCTCCGCCGACCAATCTCTGCAACGAGTCTCAATTCTATACTCTTGTCTGAAGATGCCAACGTCAGCTCAACATACTCGTCTTAATAAGATATTTCAAAGTCTAGGAACTTTGTTATATTTCTGAGATTTGTTTTCGTATTCATTTTTATTTGTTTATTTATGAACATCCACAAGAGAAGCGGTTTATCTTATGGTTTTGTTTTATTTATTTATTTGTGAGCACGCGCAATGAAGGCGATTCGCCCAAAAGCAGATATAAAATAGAAATACATATTCATACTGTGATATAGTAACTATAAATACTTAGTGAATAACATTTTGCATAAAAATTATAAGTCCAGTCACATAATATTACAATTACACAATTTATCTAATATACTTACTACGTCTAATTTTAATTACACGTTAATATTATACATATATAACCTAATTGGCGGTCCAATGTGTCATTATAATGTTTTCCATAAAACAACTGAAATGTGAATACATAAACTAGAAAAAAAAACCCCAACTGATTGCCAGTTGAAGTTCGTAAGCTTTTTCTCAGTTACCGAAGCGGAGGAAGTGAAAGGCAAGGGATAATCAAACTACGACGCATAGTACGGCTCGGCACATGGCGAGACACCCTTGGTCCGACTATGCGTTGGATGTCAACGATGGACGATGGATTTCAACGTGTTAAACAATATTATTTATACATTCAATTATACAGTTAATATCAATTTGGAAAAACAATTGTATTCAAAAGCTTTGTTTGTTAAGTTTTATATAATTTTATGGATTAAATGTACTAATATCTTGCCCAAATGTGGGCTACCTTCATTCAGCAAGTCATATGGAATGTCCAGAAAGTTCCTCTCCTAGTATTCTATTAGGATGTGTTTGAATGCTAGATGGTGAGTTTTGTTGTAGACATTTGGTATAGAACATTACATTTCAGAATCCTATGAATGCTTAAACGTACTAAAATATTGAAAAAAACGAAAGCAAAGTTCTATACGATATATCCCAAAACATTATGAACGTTAAAAAACAAGAAATAAACCATTCATCTGAACTCTATGAAGATTTTTTTTTATCCAGAATATATTATTTATATTCTCTAAAATACTACTTCTTTTTATTTTATTGAGCTACTTTATTTTTTAATTTCCCTATATGTTTTTGGCCTCCTCAGGAGCCTAAAGCCTAAAAGATTTTAAATACACAATATTAGTTAATCCAATAAAATATTCATGGTCACTTACACATAGTTACGTTGAAAATTCACCTTTAAAGTCCGCTCGTTAATCAATCCAATCCAAGCTAATCATCTGTTTAAGACGCTTAGAAATCAGCTGATAATCATTTATTTATTTGCAAGTAAAATGATTATAATATTTTGTTGTGAAATTGCCCTGATAATGGGTGACAAGAGCTGCGGAAACTCTCAGGCCTGATAGAAGTGATTATTTTACTTTCCACTGAACATCCTCCTTCACTGTTAGCAACCACCTGCTTTAAAATGGAATATTCTATTTCTTTCGGCCAATCATTTTGCTTACATCATTATCAATTTCATTTATTATCATTTTATCAATTCTAAACATATCTCACCGGATATCTTGAATTCGACAGGAAACAATTTCCTGAAAATCCGAGTAGTAGTTCACAAAGGGGGAATCCCTCCGGACTGAGTTGAGCTTAGGGGAAGTGGACAAGTTTAAATTCGAAACCGAAGCGGAGGGAGTTGGGCAATCACTCACGCCGGCAACATTTCCACTCTCTAATTGAGGCTTCCTCAATCAGCCTCCGAAAAACCGACACCAATTTACTCACACTCCCTCTTCAAATCCATCCTTTAACAGATAATGCAATTCGTTTCAAGGCACGGATAAAGATAAAATGAACGATTTTATTAGAAAAACTTGTGATTTACAGCGTGTGTATATATATATATATATATATATATATATATATATATATATATATATATATATATATATATACAGGGTGATTCAGGTCTAAGTAGCCAAACTTCAGGAGGTGGTTCTAAGCATTATTTCCAACAATAAAGTTCATTTGAAGTATGGTCCGATTCCGAAAGGGAGAGGAGCTATGTCCGATTTTCTGTTTTTTAACGTAGTCATGTTTTTTAATGAATAACAAAGGATCGCTCAAAAACTATTAAAGATAATTAAATTATAATTATACCATCATAAAATAGACGAAATTTTCTTTAAAAAAACAGTAATTTAATTCACTATAATCTTTATTAAAAGATACTTTGTGTACGTCCGATAGCGCACTTTTGTTTTTAGGAATCAGAGTTTTTTCGCGAATTTTTTCCTCAGCCCCTTAACGGAATATAGATTCAATAAGTACACGAAAACTTCTACATTTAGTTAGTATTAAATATATGAAAATTAAATGCAGGTTTATTGCGGGATAAATTGAACGATTGGCTCCCTTTTGTCAAAAAATGTGGAATGTAGTTTTGTTACTTTCAAATACCAAATTAAAAATTATTCATTTTTTATTGGCCAAACTGTGGGAATCTATTGCCAACGTCCGAAAGCAATAAAAATAACTGAAAGAAACGATTGGAATCATTTTTTATTTGAGAGATATGCCATATTTCTTGTTTTCCAATTTTTCATTGATTTATCTTTTACGAAATGTATTTGGCACCCAGTTTTGATTAGAAATTTTGAGGGGAGAATTTAAAAACATTTCAGGGTGTTTGAATAATTGTAATCCAAAATTTACACTTAATTAGAAATGTTTTCAAATAAAACTAAAATGTGTGCAAAACATTGCGGGAGGAAAAATTTTAAACGTCAGTTCGGCCGCTAAATTTTGTGGACAGACAAGGCCACATTCACGATGATGGCACATTTAACAGTCCTAATTCGCATACTTGGTCTCATGTTAATACTTATGCCGTGTGAAGATCACACAATCAGTATCAGCTCCAAGTTAACATGTGGTGTGGTGCGGAATTTTGGACGAATATCTTCTTGAGCACGATGGACCTATTGCATTGACAATGCAAGACGTTCCGCTTGCACATAGATTCATAGTTCCTGATGGACAGTTGTCCTGCAAACAGCGTCAGTGCAGTTAGAGAGAAGATGAATCCACTGTCCAAGTTGGTAAAGGTCCAATTGCAATTTCGGCAAATTTCAAATTTTCAATTATATTATCAAATATTTTAGGGCCAACTACATCGCGTATAAGATAAATCACTGAAAATTTGTAAAACGCAAAACGTAACATATCTCCCAAATGAAAAACTTGTCCAATCATTTCTTCCAGTTACTTTTTATTGCTTCCGGACTGGAGAATGGATTCGCACAGTTTGGCCAATAAAAAAAACAATAATTTTTAATTTCGTCACACAAGGTATTTGAAAGGAACAAAACTACATTCCACATTATTTTGACAAAAGGGAGCCAATCGTTCAATTTATCCCGTTATAAACCTCCACTTCATTTGCATGGATATAATCCTTACTAAATGTAGAAGTTTTCGTGAAAGTATTGAATCTGTAGTCCGTTAAGGGGCTGAGGAAAAAAATCGCGAAAAAACTCCGATTCATTGATGAAAACAGAAGTGCGTTATTGGACGTCCAGACAGTATTTTTTAATAATGGGTTTAGTGAATTAAATTACTGTTTTTTTTAAAGGAAATTTTCTCTATTTTATGATAGCGTAATTCGAATTTAATTATCTTGAATAGTTTTTGAGAAATCCTTTCTTATTGATTAAAAAACATGACTACGTTAAAAAAAAAAAAAAAAAAAAAAAAAAAAAAAAAAAAAAAAAAAAAAAAAAAAAAAAAAAAAAAAAAACAGAAAATGGGACATAGCTCCTTTAGCTGTCGGAATCGGACCATACTTCAAATAAACTTTTTTGTCTGAAATTATGTCTACAATCACCTCCTAGAGTTTGGCTACTTAGACCTGAATCACCCTGTATATATATATATATATATATATATATATATATATATATATATATATAGGGGAAGGTGTTGTACCTCTGACCATATTGTACCTTTGGCCACCGAGGCTGTGGCCAAAGGTACAATATGTGTAATTAGTGTTTAGCTCCTTCCCTAGAGGGCTTGTGTAACCTACTTTGGATTATTCAAGTCAAAGAGGATTCTTGCAAAAAAAAAAATACTTATCCTTTTCTATCATTAAAACGTAAGTTATTTATTGATGACGTTTTTCCTCATAATATTTTTTGTATTATGTCTTTTTAGATGGAAATCGTTTGACAAAGTAGCTATTACAATAAGAAACATGGTGTAGCTTCTGAAATTGATTTATCTTAACCCTAAAATTTTTAGCATGCTTTTTAATTTGCACTACCAGAGTGTTGTACCTCTGACCACGACTAGGTGTTGTTCCTTTGACCAGGTCAAAGGTACAACACACCTGAGTAATTTTTTCATAATTCAACTTTTATGTTCTTCTGCTTCATGTTTTTAAAAAATACTTAATATTGGTTGCTTTAATTGTTCAAAGAATTTAAAAAATAATAAATGAAATATGTTCAAACTGACTTTATCAATTCTCAGTTTAGCAGTTCAAGCCTATTGCCCCTTATAGTTCCACTTGAAGTTTTAAGGCCTCATCGAAAAGCGCAGGCAAGGAAAATGTCAAATAGCGGCCGGCCTAAAGGGAAACCTCGTATCCTCACAGATATTCCTGAAAAGCTAATTTTTAAAGGTGAAGAAAAACGAAAGCACCACCGTAACGTAAGACACCACATACAAATAAACCCCTTCCAAAAATAAGTGGTAAATAAAAAGAAAATTATTCTAACGACAGTTCAGATTCTGATACTGAGACCGAGAAAGAGACGATAAATGTCGTGAGTTATGTCGATGACCAGTAACAATTTAAAAATATGATTGGGAAAAAGGAAATTTTATACTTGTTAAAAATAAAAGTAAAAAGACTATTGCATATTTAGTCGCAGAGATTTGTGGTATTAAATGTCCAATGTCTTAGATCCAATATTTGAAAAAACAAACTTTAAGTGACAAGTTTACGAGAGAAGATGAATATTTGTATGATATTGATGTTGAAGGCATTGTGGCTAAACTTCCATACCCTACTATTGCTAGTGGATCTGCTTGAGAATTAAAACGTTTATCGATTGGACTAGATTTTTCAGCACATTAAGCATGACCTAATATCAAAAATAGCTTTTTATTATGCTAACATCCTTGTCCTGTATTTATTAAACTTACAATTAATTACAATATTACTGAATATTTTTTTCTTTCTGCACTGCTGTGTTGTTTTGACGTGGCCAGAGGTACAACACCCTATGGTCAAAGGTACAACTACATGTTGTACCTTTGACCAGTGTACGATTATTTTTTAAAAAATTAATAAAAAATATTAAATGTAAAGCTAGAACCTTGAAAAAATTAAATATGATAAGCAATAGAATACTAATTACAATGAAATAAAAAAAAATGAATTTAGGTTTAATATTTAAGCCAAAAAAAATTCAATTTTGCAAAGTGGTCAAAGGTCCAACACCTTCCCCTATATATATATATATGTATATATATATATATATATATATATATATATATATATATATTGCATAATTAAAGCCAGAAAACTAAAATCTGGGGTCTACCGTGGTCTAGTGGTTAGCGCCTTGGATTCATAAGCGGGAGATGGTGGATTCGATCCCCATCGGCGCAGGAATTGTCTCATCCCACGGCTCGTTGGGAAAATTCCTCGCTGCAACCTGGATCTCAGCGCTAATGGCCTAGTGTTCGAAGTGCCGTAAGGAAAAAAAATATGGCTGTCTTTAAATGTTGGTACTGAGGAGGTGGTTTCAGTAAAAAGCCCGTCCTAAGAAATGCATTTTTCTGAATATCAAACTCGTCCTTTTTTTTTCCGTCGAAATTTTGTTTACTTAATGAACAAAAAAAAAAAAAAATAGATAGATCTAGGAGTGATGAACATTTGACTAAAATATTGTACCAAAATCGTTAGAAATGGTCATACCTTAACATATTCTCATTCCTTAAATAAATAAATTTAATGGGAACAACTGAATGCTGTGTTTATAACTACTTAATGTAAATAATATTTTTTATAGATTTTATTATTACAAACATATATAGAGTTATAGCTAAAGTCAGCTAAAAAAAAAAAAAAAAAAAAAAAAAAAAAATACATGTTTTAATTTATATTATAATAGCTGAAATATATATTTAGGTCTAAAAATATATATCTAGTTTATAATATTCACCTAAATACATACTTCTATTATAGAAGTGAATATTATATCATGTAATATAGAAGTTCTATATTGCAGGATATACTTGTTCTGCTTGGAAAGTAAAAATTCATCAGTTTTCTGCAGGTCTCCTAGTGTGGTATTTTTTACTTATAGAGATAAATTTTTTAGACAAGATAATATACATGTTTGTAAGCATGTTACGTTATTACGATTTAGGTATAGTCGGTGATGTAATTTATGGGGAAATAAACCTTTTTCCATTTCTGTTTGTAAATAATATTTTTCTTTTATTGAAAATAGAGAAATCTGTAGCTCCTTAGTTTAATCTGCAGACCTCCAGAGTGAAACGGAGCAGCTCGATATCGGAATTGACAAAGGAGGGAAAAGCGTTCCTCAGCTAATCCTTCATAATCCTTGACTACTGTTGATGCCACTCAAGCAAGCTTGATTCAGATACAATCTCTCATCCGGGAGATATCGGATTTGTATCTAACAACCACTCAGTATCTCTTATCAAAGGGCTTTTCGGTGTAATTTCTCTTTATCTTATATGAAAAAGAATCAGGAAGGGAAAAATGGATTGGAAAGAGTTTATTATGTGGTTTTGCTAAATGATTGCAAGGACACAGAATGAATTTATTAAGCCTGGAAGAATTGGATTCAACATTGAGAGACCTGTGAGTCGTAATGGAATAACTCTAACTTTCTAAGTGAGGGTCATTTTTGATTTGAACAGATTTATTCTGATCCATAAGTATGTTGAGATATAGCTTTCGATGTGTCTTACAAACTGATGGTTTGTCAATATACGCATTGTTTGCATATCATCAAATTAGTTCAGGGAAATTTATTAGGCTGTTCTTTATGCATGGAACATTATTATTTAGTAGAGAGAGAGTGAGAGAGTTGTAGTAGTTTGCCAGTCAGTGGGTTTGTTTTTAGTCGGTGGGAAGATTGCCATTCGGAAGGTTATTGGCCAGTAGAAAGATTGCAATTAGGTTGATTTGTTGCCAGTTGGTGTATTGGCTGAAAGTCTGTGGGTAGGTTGCTATTCGGTGGGTTGGTAGCTAGTCGGTGGATGAGTTCCCATCCCATGAGTAGATACCTGTGGGTAGTTTGCCATTCGGAAGGTTATTTGCCAGTAGAAAGATTGCAATTAGGTTGATTTGTTGCCAGTCGGTGTATTAGCTGAAAGTCTGTGAGTAGGTTGCAATTCGGTGGGTTGGTAGCCATTCGGTTGGTTGGTAGCCAGTCGGTGGGTTGATAGCTAGTCGGTGGGAAGATTGCCATTCGGAAGGTTATTGGCCAGTAGAAAGATTGCAATTAGGTTGATTTGTTGCCAGTTGGTGTATTGGCTGAAAGTCTGTGAGTAGGTTGCTATTCGGTGGGTTGGTAGCTAGTCGGTGGATGAGTTCCCATCCCATGAGTAGATACCTGTGGGTAGTTTGCCATTCGGAAGGTTATTTGCCAGTAGAAAGATTGCAATTAGGTTGATTTGTTGCCAGTCGGTGAATTAGCTGAAAGTCTATGAGTAGGTTGCCATTCGGTGGGTTGGTAGCCATTCGGTTGGTTGGTAGCCAGTCGGTGGGTTGATAGCTAGTCGGTGGGTCGGTAGCCAGTCGGTGGGTTGATAGCTAGTCGGTGGATGAGTTCCCAGGCGATGAGTAAATAGCATGTGGGTTGCCATTCGATGAGCAGGTTAAAAATCTGCCAGTAGGTTGCAATTAGGTGAGTTGTTTGCCAGTCGATAGTTCCCCGGCCGACGTTTTCCTTGTTAGGCTTGCTTATATAAGTTTGAGTTTAATTAATTCATTCTTTCTTGTCTATCACTAATATTATAAGAGTTTAAAGTTCCTTGAATAGCTAACACTTTTAAAGTCAAATGGATTGTTGTACATGAGTCGTTAACTTTCTTGTTAACAACATTCCTTAAGCATGAAATAAGTACCTTTTGTTCCCTCAGATCCGGAGTTTGTGATGTATTTTCTTGATTGGTAGAATAAACATGTTATTCAGTAGTTTATTAAAATGGAGAACCAGATTGCGTTATAATTACGAGTCTTACCTACATGAGTACTGAGGAACACAGTTGTTACAAATAATCAAACAAAGGTTTGGGAATTCACTAATCCATGTCGCTTAGAAATCATAATACAAATAAATAAAAGCACTAAAAATTGTTTACATATCATTAAAAATGAATAATTAAATTCTAATATTGTAACCTCGCCTTTCAACTTGGAAAGTTTATCTTGTAATAAATGTATTACAAATGGCCGAGATAAATCGAAATCCGGGTCTCTAACGAGCTGAATCAGGGATATGTGTGGATGAATTCCAATTATTCGAAAATTCCGGGGCTAGTCCTGGTTTTATTGCTCTCGAATGTCGGTGATAAATTTTTTTGAGAGAGAAAATTAGTAACGGAGTCCGACCTAGCGGAATTTCACACCAATTATCCCCTGATGGTTTTCGAAATCCAATATAGTACGCATTTCCATACATGTAGCAATTATTTGAAATTATTAGTATTGTAGACGAATATGTTTCAATGTAGGTCCATTTGCCACTAATAAGGACTATCATCGAATTACAGCTCTTCCAGTTATACGCATCTGACTTCTCGTTAAGTTGAGAAATTATTGTGAGGCTTACAGGCAACTAATAACATTTTCTTCTCGCAGAAATATCATCACCTTTCTAGATTTTCTATTATTTGATGAACTGGCTCCTTTGAAGGAATTAACTCACCATACTATGATGTAAGATTCCGGGTTCAAAATCCCTAGCGTGCCAGATTAATTTTTCTTAAGTATATAGATTAGGCAATTAAATCTGACCGCGTATAACGAAGGTGTATAGCTTGCAGTGAAGTTAACAATAGTTTAATAAATATTCATAATAATGATCTTATATTCGATCAAACATCCAGTTATTTGTGTCACTGTTTACTACGGTTAGAGTTGTTCTATAGAAAACTGGTTACCTGCTTTTCTCGAGAATATCTTTTGTCTTAGGAATAGATGTATTTCTCAGCCATTTTCAACATACTTTTGAAGTTTTTTTTTTTAGAAAGAAAAACTTACCAGGCCGGAATAGGGACCCAGAATCTCTCCTTTTACACTTGTTTTAAAAATAGAGGCAAAGAAATACTACATAGTAAACGGCTGATAATTCAAAAACAAAATGGTGTCAAATACCAGGGAGGATCGTATGCTTACTATAATATAGTAAATAAGACAACTTTTTTTTTTTTTTTCATTCTTCCTTAACAAATCAAAAATTATATCCGAGAGCCTTTATTTGGCTGAAATGTTTTTAAATCCGTCTCTTCACTCACTGCTACCTGGCCTTCTTCAGTACATTTCAAAATTAAAAATCATTTATTTTTTCTTTATTACAAGAGATTATGAAAAAAAAAAATTCAGTACATTGAACTTTTCGTTTTTCGTCGTTTTTCTCAAAACTATGATTTTCACCCGACCAACTTGAACGGATTTTATATTAAAAAAAAAAAAAAAAAAAAAAAAAAAAAAAAAAAAAAAAAAAATCCTAGTGAGTTTTCTAGTTTTTAGCTTCTTATTTCAAGATAATTGTGGTTTCTAGAGTAGTTTTTTTCTAGATTAAAAGTTGTCGCCTGCAGACAATATCCCTTAGAAAAAAGATGGTTTTCGTTCGTCAAACACAGTGCCTTTATTTTGGTTTCAAATAATTGCTTTTTTTTTTTTTTTTTTAGATACTTTGACATAACATATAAATCTTATAAAATGAAGAATTAAAAAATATTGATTTATTTGATATTCATAAATAGGAGAAAATAAATGTGATTTTGAGATAATGGCGAAAAAATAAAAGTGGGTTAAGTTTGCTGATCAACAGAGTTTGTACTTCAACAAATTTTGTTTTTTTTTTAGGACGGAACAACATCTAGGCAAATAGCGCTGGGCTAGCTATAGGTTGGCAACCCTTCTTAATCATAGCGGAGCAGGGGCATTTTTTAACGGACCCTGAAATAAACGAAAACTCAATCTACTTCAGACGTGAACCTAGCCCGCATCCCCTGCATGAGTATCCAAGACTTTAGCCACCGGACCTCAGAGAGACCCATGTTAGGAATTGATCTGCCAATTGATTAAATATATCACGAAAATCACTAAATGCACTATACTACTAATGATATTAAAAAAAGAAACTAGTTTCCTTATCAATTTAATAAGTAACAAGCGATACTAAACGAAAGCACCACGGGCGACAGTCTAAATAAAGGGCAGCTCGATACAAGATGGTCGTGAAATCCCTCAGCGCACTGGGATAATCCGAAGTGCTCGAGTGGATATCGTGCATCACCGGACATGATCGTCCAAGCTTATAGAGATCATCACCTCGTCATATTGGATAGTTATTGTTGCTACCAGGGTGTCAATAAGTGGTTATTAGAAATTGCAAAAGGAAAGTGGTTTATATAGGTTTCAGTTATGAATGAATTTTTGATTTATGTCTTTAAATCGTCTTATATATATATATATATATATATATATATATATATATATATATATATATATATATATATACATAAGAATATAAAAATAACAAAAAACCTTATATATAAATATATATTGCCTATAAAAATAACAGAACACCAAATACATTTTCATATTTCATTTTACTTTATTATCTTGATTCATATATTTAAAATTATATGTCCATCAAAAAACAAATAAATTTCTTAGTGCAATGGAGTGCACGATATTTTTGGTTACTCTATCTTTGGGCAACACAAACAAACTGGATGGTTTACCCTTGCGAGAATATGCCACGTATAATCCCCCGTTTGAAAAACACAGGGTGCCCAAATCTAAGCTACAGACAGACATCGTTTGGCCTGGCGATGGTCAACGTCGCCAAAGCTAAAGCTCCAACTAAAGACTGGAGCTTTAGTTATGTGATCTGTCTTACGATTGGTGATATTATTTGATTTTACCAATTCTGCTTAGAATTGGTTAACGAAAAATAACAGTATGAAAAATGAACGTTTAACAAATATTATTATAAAAATCGCAGAGATTTTGTTTAAATCTTCTAGCGTAGACAATCACTGAAGTTGTGTAAGTAGGGAGGAAAAGGGGGAGCTTTGGAGGGTCCAGGGACTTAGTTCGTCCCTCGTAAATTAATAGTCAGGGAGAGTTGTATCAAAGACGTGCTTAGATTTCAAGAATAAGACCAACTCAGGCCTTTGAATTACCAGTTAAAAGGTTGGTTTCTCAATGACTCCCCTTGGTCAGGTTCTTCTTAAATCGAATTTGATTAACTTTAGTATTACATAGGGGCAGTAAAAACCGGGTCTAATCATCTCGACTTTATATACAATTTTGTGCTTTAAATTTCCTCGATCTAACTATAATGGGGATTAGTGAAGAATTGATTAATGAAATCTATTGAATCGATATAAGTCACGAAAGTATCGATCAAAAACAGCGATGGACAACAGCCATATTAGCTGTATTCGTTAGTATGAAGTTGGCCTTACTAGTAATAGGTTTTGCTTAGTTAAGGTTCCTGAAGATGCGCCGACAGACGCGAAACAGGTAAAACACTGAATAAAGGACATTATGAGAAGTTGTCTTGTTTTATATCTACATGACCTGCGCTAAATTAAAATAATTTTTACATAAACATACTTTTATACAAATAATTATAACGTATAGATCCAATTATAAGTTAAACATAGAAGTATCCTACAAAAAATAAAAATGAAACCTAAATGTGACACATATAAAACTTTGGAAACATGAGGCTAATTGCATAATACTTTATTTTGTATTTATAAATTTTATTTGTGCACCATGTGCCTCAATATTTATCTGTGTTTATAAATATGTGCCTGTCATACCTGCCAGAGTTTTTGTTTATTCATCAAGAAACTTGGCATTCCCCGAGCGAATGATTGAACGACTTCCTTAACCACCAAAATGGGTCCATTTGGAGGGGATGGGGGTTTACTCTGTACCTAAATTACTGATTTTCTAATACCGGCCTTATTTTTAGCGCGGTTCCTCCCTCCCCCATAGGGAGGAACCCCGCTTATAAGGTTGATACAATGAAACAATCCGGAAGTGCCGACAAGAAAATTTCGCGTTTCAGAACCCCTAGAGACCGAAAATAACGGTGGTTCAAATTTGTATATATATATATATATATATATATATATATATATATATATATATATATGTATATATTTATTTATATATATATATATATTCCCTGATGGTCCGATTTTGATGAAATTTGGTACAAAATTCTATCGTCCAATTTGAAAGGTCAAGTTCGTTAACCAGCAAAATCCGTCCACTGGAAGATGGCGTTTGGGGCGGAATTCGCGCAAAAAAAATCGTAACGCTTACGTTTTTGAGCTCATAAGCTTGTAAGTACTCTTTTTATAGGCTTCTTGGGCTATGAAAACGAATGGAACCATTTTCAAGGCGATAGCTTTAACCGTTTTCGAGAAAATTGGAAAAATATTTTTTGAATACCGTTTTTGGTTTGGGTACTTAGAATCATGGGATTCAGTTGAAACATTTTCTGCATGTTTTACTTTCATCAAAACTAATATGTTGAAATTTTGGTTACGTTTGGAGTTAAGGAAGGGTTAGAATAAAATATTTTATTAACAGACATAAAAAGTTTTAGTAACTTTGTTTACTTTCCTTAATATCTCGAAAAAGGTTGAAAATCTTGGTAAACGGAAGAATACCATTAGTAAGCTTATTAAATGCTCTAAAAAAAAGGTTCTAATGAAAGTTTTGATTAGGCGATGTCAATCGGAGAAATAAGAGCTTAAATCTATAAAGTAATTGATTTCGCTTATTCGAACTGTTCTTTTTGTCTGTTTTTTATTCCTGGTTATTTTTTATTGCTTATTGTTGGATAATGTATTTGAAAATAAAACAGGTTAAGAAAAATAAGAAAAACAATTTAATGTTAGAGATATGGATTTCCAAGATATATAGCTTTTCAACTGCCTAGCGTCCTTCCTAGGGAGGGTTCTTTGTCATTGATTTTGGTACTTAGAATTACGGGATACAGTTGAAACATTTTCTGCATGTTCGAGTTTCATCAACACTAATATGTTGAAATTTTTGTTACGTTTAGAGTAAAGGAAGGGTTAGAATAAAATATTTTATTAACAGACAAAAAAAGTTTTGGTAACTTTGTATAATTTCGTTAGTATCTCGAAAACCGTTGACAATCTTGTGAAACGGAAGATTACCATTCGGAAGCTTACTAAATGCTCTACAAAAAAGGTTGTGAACAAAGTTTTAATTAGGCGATGTCAATCGGAGAAAAAAGTGCTTAAAGCTTTAAATTAATTGATTTCGTTTATTCCAATGCTTCTTTTTGTCTGTTTTATTTCTTGTTATTTTTTAATTGCTTATAGTTGGATAATGTATTTGACAATAAAACTTGTTAAGTAAAATAACAAAAACAATTTATTGTTAGAAATATAGATCTCCAAGATTCCAAGACCTTGTCACTAGCGGGTCTGTTTCTAGTGTAGCGGACCCTTCCAGGTAAGATTGTAAATCATGACCTTTCAAGACTTTACTACACACAGGAATGGCGTTAGTGACCTTAAGGGTTGACACGCCATTATAATAATTAATTAAAAAAAAAAGACTGGTGGAACCAAAATAATAACTGCTTCTATTTTAATCTTTCCAAATTAGACTAGGGATATGAACGGAACCGCGCTAAGATGATGCAGTCCTGCGAGACGGACTTTTGTTATAATGCAACGGAACTCGGTATTCGTTGGGTACATATAAAGAGAGAGATGTGTTGTATATATAAACTAAATCGGCCCCTAAGGGGGCGAGCTTACATTGTAATATAGGTATGTTGATATTGAATTGAACCACCAAACTTCATCGACCTTACTTACCAAATACGGAAAATGATCCCTCTTAAAATGTATATATAAATGAGCATAACTGGTTTTTTTTCGTTGATTATTATGTTTATAGATATCCCATATTATACTTATCATGTATTTGACTGCCAACAGGAAAGCGGATAGAGTTTTGGTTGCAGCTAGGGAATAACTTAAATTATTTAATATGCCTAGGAAATATTATTAATATTTATTTAAGCCGTTTTCTCACAATGATGATGATTAAAGTCAGCTAATGAGTTGTCAAACGGCTAAAATAATTTGATATTTTAAAATAGTTCTGTAATAGTTAAAACGAACCCATCTCGACTACGGGAAAGCTTAAATTAAAGTTGTGGGCAAAACATTCACAATTTTTTACTGCTTGAGGAAGGTGGAGAGGGAGTCCTGTTCCTGACAGGAGTAATTTGTTTCCTTTCCGAGCTAGTCGCGATCTACTTCAGACAAGCCAGAGGTTAAACAATGTTAAAAGACGAATTGCGTTTAAAGAAGTTATGTTTCTAGCATAACTCAGGATAGGGCATATCCTAAATTAATAGTCACATTTTGGCTAAGTCACATTGACCCGTTTCCCAATTTCACCGAACTCATTCTCATTGCAGCTATTGTCAAAATGTAACAAAAATAAAGCGTCATTTGGAGAAGTGTTTTTATGTTGAAATAGAGATACCACCATACTTCTTTCAGACTTTGAAATAAGAAATATGGTGAAAAATTAGTCTAAAATATTATCTAAAAATTAATATTTCATTTATTTATATTTTAAACCAAAACGGGCTACTGCACAGAAAGTTACAATTTTTATATTTTTCAGACATGTCGAGCTAAGGAAGTTGATAATGTATTTGATGTTACGTTCGTTTGAACTTTGAGATTTAAAGGTTTTTGGTTTATTTAATAATTTATATTTGACTTCTCCCTATGCTTAAACGATAATTCAAAAATACTCTTGTTAAAATCTATACATATAATGAAATTTTAACGGATCGCTGTCTGTACATGAAAGATATATGGGAAAAAATACTGTCGGGGGCCTTTGTCAACGCAATAGAACGTAAAACAATGATTTTTAGAATTGTTGTCTGTTTGTCTGAGCGTTAGTGCACGCTAATCTCTGAAATTGCTTATTCGACTTAGATTCGGTTAACACTAATATATTTTGGTAAGCTCAAGTCAACAATTAGTGTTTGTTTCATGTCAATTGGCTCATAAATAAAAATATTATGCCAATGTAAAGAATGACGTCGAACATTTGATGAACTATCGTTAACCCTATACATACCAGAGTTCTGGTTTCTCGAAATTTGGTATATAGTATTCCCCTAGCAAACGATTGAACGCGTTCGTTAACCGGAAAAAATGTGTCCATCTTCCTGGCCCAAAGTAGTTATATGCCCATACTGGCCGCAATTTTTGTTGTATTACAACGAAACTTGTTATTCATTGTGCTCTGCTTAAAAGGAAAATTTGTTGTAAATAAACTGAATCGGTTCATTATTAGGAGGGGGGGTTACTCCGGACCCAATTTGCCACTACCACCCGCAATTTTTGTTATATTTCAACGAAACTGGGTATTTGTTGTGATCATCTACAGAGAAAAATATGTTTAAACAATATTAAATCGGGGTTATTAGGATGGGGTTTATTCCGGACTCAAATTACTAATTTGCTCATAGCAACCGTTCTTACTTGCGTATTTTAGATATCTAAACAGGAAGATGTGTTTTAAAAATACTCTAAATTGGTTTATTAAAAGTTGCGGTTTAATCTGTAGTACGTTTGAATTGAGGGCGGGCGTAGTTTTCGCTTTTACCACTAGGAGCGCTGAGCATGGACGCTCTATCCGGCTTCTCCTATTCATTAAGTCAGCTGTTCATTACAAATATAAAAGAGGAAAACTATTCGTGTTGTTAATAACTATACCTACATATAATAAAATTGTAACGGGTCGTTGTCTGTGCATGGAATTTGTCACTCCCAGGAGACATAATAATTTAAGAATATTTTTTTGATGTAACGACCAAGATCCTACCCGTTTTCTTTGTAAAATGGAACTGCTGATGTATGCTGGCATCTATTATCTGTTTACAAAAGTACAGAATAAAATGATTTAACAATTAACGACAATGCTCAATTTATATAATATTAATCGTAGAAAGTGAACCGCCCTTAAATACTTTATAGGTTTTATGTATCGTAGAGTATTGAAAAAGAAACATAGACAGTAGAAAGAAAAATATTATATAGGTTAGGGACGGAAGGGAGTCTACAGGATACTATAAGCGAGGAAATAGGGATTTTTCTGAGAGAGAGTATATCCAGCTTGTCCTTACTACCGCCGACTCAGGTTATACTCGGACCTCCATCTTAAGGGGTAAAAATGCAAACTGGGATCAAAGAAACTTCAATTCCACCGCCATATAATCCCTGATGTATTCATATCCCTGATCTATCACCTCTATATAACAGCGACTTTTACAACTTAGCATCGTTTTAAGAACATACAGTAACCAAGAAATAATATTATGTCTTTGGAAATTGCATTTCTCCCAAGTCGTAACAAATAACTGAAAGGTTAATTGTACTCGTCTATCACGACCTGCATATTTAAGCATATTTCTTAGAATGTTGGGAAGTATCTTGAGGATTGTGGTTAAAATAACCCACACAGATACATATACAGCTAAAACAAATAGTTGGGTCTCCCGTGGTCTAGTGGCTAGCGCCTTCGACTTATAAGCGGGAGATGGTGGGTTCGATCCCCACCGGCGGCAGGAATTTTCTCATCCCACGGCTCGTTGGGAAAATTTCTCGCCGCACCCTGGGTCTCGGCGCTAATTGCCTAGTTGTCAAAGCGCCGTAAAAAAAAAAAAAAAAAAAAAAAAAAAATACCTAGCTGTATTAAAGTATAAATGGTTTTTTTTTTGTATATATATTTGTAATGAACATCTGATTAAATTATTAATTTTTTATTATATTCCGATATACATTCGATCTTATAATAGATCTATTGTCGTTCATTTTTTACAAAACATGTTCCTCATTAAATGGACATGGAGTCCATTGATTTTTGTTCTATGGCAGAAACAATTACGGCCGGTATGGGAAAATTTATAATAGTGTTCTAAAGTAAACCCCTATTCATAATGGACCTATTTCGTTCATTTTCTCTAGACATCTTTCTATAAAGATTTGCACGACATTTATTGTGGGTATGCCAACTTCCGTCACGGAATTATGGCTGCTATCGTGATAACAGCCAGCTCTTTTTTAGAGTATGGCTTAGAGCAATATCTCTATGAGCTATACTCGGAAGGCCTTTGGCTTCCCAAACAAAAACAAATTTTACGGTCGCGGGTTTCTCGGCAGTCAGTCATTTCACGTTTTTGCGGGAACGGGAAAAGGTCATCCACATAAACAATTCCTACGGACGAACCGATCTACTTGCAAGAACCTCCCGACGCACACAGATTCGTGAGAAATGTTCTTTCAAAATCCAAAACCTACCGACATGCCACCACATGGCTTCCCCACCACTAGCCCGATTTGCGATATTTTCGAGACCCCAGTGTATATTTTAATTTTACGTACCAGTTATAACTATAAGTTTAGTGACATAAATATTATAAAGCTTTAAAATGGCGATATTCATTTTGAAAATATATAGATAGAATGAATTTTAACTGGGTCCTTTTTCTTAACTACTAGGAAGGTCCATTCATGTAGATTTGAAGATATTTCACAAAATTATATAATGCATGCACCGTCAATAGTTGCATTCATTCCTGCTAAAAACAAAGAAAAAAACAAATTATTTGTTGTATTTTTTATTTATTGAAATAATAATCAAATATTAGTTGTACGAGGTTGTAAATATTATCTAAATGAATTTCTGTAATTACTTATGACCTTGAGGTAATAATTTGAGACGGTAAATGATACGTTTTCTTCCTGTAAAACTAAACCAAATATTTATTGATGTTCACAATTTTGTTGAACACCGTCTGTTTTCATCATGCAAGTAAATATAAAAATGATAAACTTTCATATTATTTCGAAAATGTCAGAAAATTGATGGTAATTAATTATTGGCAGGATGCTAGTGTATCGGGTTCACACGGTTCCGATGTAGATTCGAACAAAATGGTCACTGGAAAATTCCCTGCTTCAAGATAGATGTTTAGAAGCAAAGCTGCCAGGAAAAAAAATAAATATAACAACAAAGCATTAATAATTATTGCCCTTTCCTTTTCTAAGTCAAGAATCCATTATGGACCAAATATTGTTTTATTTTATTATTTATTCAGGCGCCTCCATTTTGGAGGAGGAATAGTGAGAAATAAAAAGCTCACAATATACGTCATGAAAAATTTAAAATAAAGAAATACTTGTTTTTTCACATCAAATAAATAATTTCTGTTGGCAGATATGATTAAACCATTTTTCCTCCCATATATGTATATTTATTCCCTCCTAAAAATACATGGAATAATCCTGTTTTTGTAGAATGAGAGAGGAGGGTAATTATGTTTACTAATTATGAATATCAAATATTTATGATGTGTAATAAGAAGAAAATATATATCTCATTTTAATATTTTTGTTTGTTTTTCTTTGAAGACCAACAGAGGGAAATACTTTATTAACTGTGTTACGAATTCTCTCTCTGAGCTCGTAATTATTTATATTTGCTTTTCCACGACGCTTTTTCGTATCATTAAATAAGCGACATTCCAGAAACAAGCAAACAACTGCAAAATCAATAATATGAAACATTGTAGAGGCTTATTTACAAATTTAAATACTAATTTTTTTAAACAATAAATATAAAAGAAATGCTGGGAAGGTTGATAAAGAAAAAATGTAGAAAGCAATAAAAAAAGCTTTGAATATAGAAGAAAATACATTAGTGAATCGGTTTTTCGGAATAATTACATTGGAAGGTGTTGTGTAACCAGATGTGTGAGAGTTATGTCCTGTGTAGTGTAGTATAAACTACCCCAGTTTAGGGTGAAACCAGTGTAATTTCCCCCAAATAATTTCTGTAATTAACTATTGTAATTTTTTCAACTTGAAGTTAGTAATTAACAACTTGACGCCAAAAACTAGTTTTCCACTGGTAACACTGCAAATACTAAGTGTAATTAAATCATGTTCCCTACAATAATAAAATATCCAAATTAGTTTTAAAGCAAGGACATATGTGCTTACATATTCCTTTATATATGTATATATATTGATATATACATAATACAATATTACTTATGCGATGACTTATACACATAATAAAATATGCTAAGAAATTATACAAAGTAACAAGTTAACAGATTTTAAATTTGTTTCATATATATATATATATCAGTCTTGCACATCTAGTCCTCCGTTACAGAAGCAGACTCAAATATATAAAATAATATGTAATAATAATAATATCATCCATGAAATAATATAGACATGGACCATACAATTTTATAAAAAATGAAATTTCCTCCTCAAATTAAATAATATCAAATTTACAAGCACATAACCTGAACATATAATGTATATATAAAAACATAATGCAAAATCATACAGACAATTGGATTGAAAATGGCTTATAGCCAAAACGTTTCCACTACAAAAATGTAATTAAAATACAAAACTATTGAAGACTTAATAAGCTGTTATCAACTACCATATTCTATGAATTAGGGGCGAGATTATATATTTTTTATATTAATTTGTGAGCATCCGCAAATTCCCTCAAAACAATCATCACATACATACATTCAATTACATTATTACACATGTATATTCAAGAGTACATATAAACTATGTATATAACATTTATAATACATCCTATTATTCGACAATACAATATTACTTATGCGATGACTTGAATGAACACAAGTGACTGAACAGAAGTGTTTCGTTTCATGGATGATATTATTATTACCTCATTCAAACACATTTCAAATCTGTTAACTTGTTACTTTGTATATTTTTTTAGCATATTTTATTATGTGTATAAGTCATCGCATAAGTAATATTGTATTCTCGAATAATAGGATGTATTATAAATGTTATATACATAGTTTATATGTACTCTTGAATATACTTGTGTAATAATGTAATTGAATGTATATATGTGATGATTGTTTTGAGGGAATTTGCGGATGCTCACAAATTAATATAAAAAATATATAATCTCGCCCCTAATTCATAGAATATAGAGGTATATATAAGTATATATATATATATCCAGAAACTTACATCCACTGTCTAAACACAATTGTATTGTAATATTGAACTGGTTTAAAATATGAAAGTAGATATAGATAAGTGTTTTCTAAGAGTTAATCCACTTATATTTATTCCATGGGGAGGATCTTGAAGCAGGCTATGTTATAAGTGGATGGAGGCAAACCAGCTTGCCAGAACTGTGTACCCCTTGGCAATCGGCCAGAACCTAGCCAGTAAATACAGGACAGTCGACAGTTATAGTCTATCTGGACCATCTTCTCACCAGATACCTTCAAACAAAACCACACCTGGATCGAACGGTATCTGGTGTTCCTTATCAGTTAGAAAATCCTTATGGCTCACATAAGGAATATCAGTAACTTTGTCATCGACAACCATTTTTGGGATAAAAGTACTGAACAAATTGAACAGAAGTGTTTCGTTTTTATCACTATGACTGTACAAACAGAACTGTACAATTACACTGTCTCAGCAACCACACCTTTACGCTATTATGGCTACCTATGAGGACAATGGCCTAAGTACTTCAGTAGACATCCACGTAAAAGAAGATATTATAAAGAGAAATTGAAGAAATAAATGTATAGGATTTTTTAATACATCATACACTCAAATATTGCATAACGGTTTACTCTACGGGGTATAGACATACAAAAAATGAAGACTAATTAAAAACAGCAAAAAACCTGATATAACGAAAAATTCACGTTGACGAGATAATACCAAGGAATTGTCATCGTTGCAATGGACACTCATAAATCACACATAATTACTTCATGTTGAAAAAAGACAAGCAATAAGCTGATTTTGTAAGATTCCTTTGAAAATTAAACATATACTCTCCCAATGTAAAAGAGGTGACAAACCGACGACTCCACTCGACCTTCAAGAACTACTGTCAGAAAGCAGCTCATACATATACCTTAAGCTACAAATTTTTAACCAACAACATGTACCTAAGTATTAGGGAATACCAAAACAAGTACACCAATTTATTTACTTTAAACGTTATTGTGATTTTATAAACTAGTAAATTAAGCTTTCATTTCCCACATATTAAATTAATTATTTATTTCTTTTATTTTACTTTCTTTACTCTATGATTTTCAAAGACATTTTGTTTTTTATACCTAGAATAGACATGCGCGCCGAGGCTGAATTTTCAGGCGGCGGCGCGCTGGACTAAAATGGTCGGCGGCGGCGGCGCGCGCGGCGTCGGCTATTTTTTGTTTAACCCCCAAGGAAGACGTCACAATTTAAATATATATATATATAGGCGTGCTATATTTTTGGTGGATGAAACCGGGAAACATTAATATGTGAAGAGCATACCGGGGGGGGGGGGGATAAAAATGGTAAGAATTAGAAGCAAAATGGTGAGTTTTAAGCCTTTTTATTAAGCGCGTAACAGGAGTGGGGGATCTGGAACTCTAAATTGTTAGTCTCCCCACTTTGTTAAAATAAAAGTCCGACTCGCAGGAACTGCGTCATCTTAGCGCGGTTCAGTTTTTATCCCTGCTAGTGTCATTGGGGAAGATTGAAATAGAAACCGTTATTATTTTGGTTCAACCTTTCCCCCGTGAACAAAGGGTCCGTTACCAAGAGGCAGCGTACCCTTATACCTGGAATGGCACCCACCACTGGTTGGCCAGCCGAACTGCTACAAATAGTTATTTCAAATATCAAAACAAATATCAAAATGTTTCTAATTTTCTTGACTTCTTTTACAGTAATACTAACTCTATAAATAAATGCAATTAAAAAAAAAAAACAACTACCCATTAAAATGTGAGCTAAACAACTACGAAAAACCCGTTCAAAGAACAAAACAAACACATTTGAAGTTTTAAGCACTTATTTCTCCGATTGACAATGCCTAATCAAAAATTTCTTTAGAATTTTTTTTTAGAGAATTTAGTAAACTTTCGAATGGTAAACTTTCGCTTCCCAAGATTCTCAACCGTTTTAGAGATATTAAGGAGAATTTAGACAGTTACCAAAACATTTCATGTCTCTTAATTAAATATTTTATTCTAACACTTCCTTAACTCCAAACGTAACCAAAATTTCAACATATTAGTTTTGATGAATGTTGAACATGCAGAAAATGTTTCAGCTGAATCCCATGATTCTAAGTATCCAAACCAAAAACGGTATTCAACAACTATTTTTCCAATTTTCTCGAAAACAGTTAAAGCTATCGCCTTGAAAATGGTTTCATTCGTTTTCCTTTTCCAAGAAGCATATAAAACGAGTACTTACAAGCATATGAACTCAAAAACGTAACCGTTACGATTTTTTTGCGCGAATTTCGCCCCAAACGCCATCTTCCAGTGGGCGGATTTTGCTGGATAACGAACTTGACCTTTCAAATTGGACGACGGATTTTCGTACCAAATTTCATCAAAATGGGACCATTAGGGAAGCCGGAAATGAGCGAACAGACAAATATATATATATATATATATATATATATATATATATATATATATATATATAAACATTTACATATATATATATATATATATATATATATATATATATATATATATATATATATATATATACAAATTGGAACCACCGTGATTTTCGGTCTCTAGGGGTTCTGAAGTTTGCTACTTATTTTTGCTAGTTCTTGCGTTTGCTCTCTGATTACAGTTACAATCGTTCTCATTTCTTTGGCACTGCATTCGTTGTAGAAAAGTAACCAATTCATAAATGATTCTTAAAAACTACATCCATTACATTATACATACTACAGCCGTTTTCGGAACAATGATAAACCCGGGCGGAACGCCAGGACAAGAGAAATATATATATATATATATATATATATATATATATATATATATATATATATATATATATATATATATATATACACAGATGTATATGTGTCTGTTAACACGATAGCGGCCAGAGTTTTTGTTTTTTCCTCACGAAACTTGGTATACAGCGTCAATTAACAAACGATTGAACGAGTTCGTAAACCACCAAAATCGGTCCATTAGGAGGGGGGGGGGGGTTACTCCGGACCCACATTACCAATTGTTGTTATACTTCGACGAAACTCGGTATTCTTAGTGGTAATCAACAGAGAAAAATGGGTTGTAAAAATAAACTAAATCGCTTTATTAGAAGAGGGGGGGGGGGGGTTACTCTGGTTCTAAATTACTAATGCACTCATACCGGTCGTAATTTCTGCTCTATTGTAACGAAACGCGGTATACGTCCTGGGTATCTCATGAGAAAGAAGTGTTGTAAAAATAAACTAAATCGGTCTATCGGGAAGGAGGGTTTACTATATATGTACTATACTTCTTACTATAATAGAATTAGCCAGACATAGGTTCCCCAAGCCGCCGTGAGTAGCGCATTCTACCACTAGGGGGGACTGTATCCTGTTCCTGCGTCAGATCTAAAGACGGAATATTAAGTTTTTGTGATTTATTTAGTAGTGTAGTACTATGTATAAACATAACATTGGAAGCAAATTAATTACAAAAATAATAATTGAACAGTTCTCATTACAAATGTAAATGAGCAGGACAATTATAGTTTTATTTTATTTATATAGGTTACTAGCTGAATACCCGTGCTTCGTCACGGCAGGTAAGTAGTTATTTTATTGCGTTAAATAATGTTTCATTAAAATTACGTTACTATACAATTCTGTGCAATTTATTACAGCACGGTTCTCGTCATACTATATTTTATTCAATGGGCGTTAAAATTTAAAAGTTTATGTTTCCAAGAAGTCATATGGTAACACCCAATATATTTACGAGTATTACCAAGGTTATAGGCGAGGAGGCTGTGCAAAGGTTCCGGATATTATTACCTCGCCTGGAAAACCTAAGGATATGCCATACATCACGTTTTGACCGGGACTGTCCCGGTATTTTGCAATTGTTTCGGTGTCCCGCCCAGTTTTATCAATGCCCCGGAAAAGGCTGTAAGATGTAAAAAGTAATGAATTCATGTTTATAAGAATCTTTTTTAAATCGGTTACTTTTCTGTAATTAACATTTTTACTACTGCTCACAGTGTCAAAGAAATGAGAAGTAATCTAACTGTAAAACGCTGGAACTACCTGCACAGCGCTGCCAGCTGCCAGACACTACTATTTGGCTGAGAGATTGTTTTAAGAAAATCAAGTAGCAAAAAAAGTTCCCTTCTTATTTTTAAGGTTTGGGTAGACTAACAGTTTAGGATTCCCCCTTCCCGTCAGTTGCTAGGCTTAAAGCTCACCAACCATTTTGCTTATAATTTGTACTCTTTTTATCCCCCCCCCTGGTATGCCCATCCCATATTAATGTGTCTCGATTTAACTCTCCAAAAATATGGCAAGCCTATCTGACGGGGACAGGCAGAAAATAAACGCAATTAATACTCTATGAGGGACACTTAATTTCTAGTAATTCAAGGTCTGCCATCATAGTTGAAATTAACCTCAATTAAAAATAATACTATGAAATAGATAATGTAAGGTAACAGCTGTTCTTTATCGTCCTAGCAACGCAGGCTGCCTAGGCTTGCCTTCTCTAACCAACTCAAACTTTAAACCCCCCTAAAAATGCTTAAAAATACGAATATCAAAAAATCCTTTCTTAGCGAGCGCCTACGTTATATAGGGAGTGTCCATGCAAAATTTCAAAATTTTCTGTCGAGCGGTTTGGGCTGGGCGTTGATAGATGAGTGAGTGAGTGAGTGAGTGGTATTTGACAAATATATAGTAGATTTACCGCAAATTATTCAGTAATGTAGTCTACACTAACCAAATTCTGAGGAAAGTGCTGAGTTATGCAGCTCCTGCGTGACGGACTTTTTTCGACAGGGTTTTGTCAATTACCAAACGTTTTAATTGTTTTTTTTAGTCGCATTTAATAGTAAAATTAATATTTTGATAAAATAAGGTATGAAAATGAGTAACGCATTTAATAGTGTTTCCCATGGCAAACCTTGAGAAGGTAGGGGGACTCATTCCTGCATAGAATACTATCAGTTTCCTGTTTTGGAGCCTTAAATCTTCTTTCTCTTTGAGATTCATTTTAAATTTTTCACGAAATATCAAAACCTACCAATAACTGCTTCTACTCCTTAGCTAATGACACTAGGGATATGAGCATACCGCGCTAAGATCCGCACTTCCTGCGAGTCAGCCTTTTGTTTTTCTCTTCAATTGCGAGGTTTTCAAAATATCTCCCACAAAAGCTGGCTTTATTTTTTGAGTTAAATAGCATGTTTGTATACCTAAAATTCTTTTATTTTACGCTTTTTTCCCAATCAAATAGCACAACACACAAGCGTTTACTCGAAGAGAAGGAAAGCCAAAAATGGAGCAGGTCACCACGCAGTACACTCGCTGTTTTCCTACCCTAACCCACCCACTACACCCTTTCGTCCAGTATTGCCAACGAAATCGGCGTTGGCACTATCACTCCGGTTAGGATATTCCGGTTAGGATACTATGGGGTAGGGATTTGATCCTTTTAAATTCTAAAATTCTGTAATGAAAAAATATAATAAAAAATGTTGAATTATATCGTTAGTTTAATAATTAATGGTATGATAAAGAGTTCCCCTGTATTTTTCTATGAATCATGGGCGTATATAGAAAATAATTTCGGGGGGGGGGCTGAGACAATTTCCGGGGTATGGAATACTAACAATTTAGAACTTGGAATAGTTTTAATCAACTAAAACATTATTTAAAATAAAATATTTTTTATGAACTAAGTGATCTTATTTAATTTATTTTTAAGGGTATATGAAACATTTTTACCGATCAACTCACAATTTCGGGGGGGGGGGCTGAGTGGGCTGCAGCCCACTCAGCTCCCCCTCCCCCTATATACGCCCATGCTATGAATCCATTTTTTTTCCTCTTGGAGCAGAGATGAAGATGGCTGACTGAACAGAGGTGGTGGAAGGGTTCAGCCAATCAGAACTCTGAGAGACGCTATTGGCTGCCTCCAACATCTTCTCAGATGGAAGCTGAGAACTTACATCTTAAATTATTTTAATATTTTATCTATTTATGCTCCTCATAAGAGGTGATGGGCATTTTAATCTAGTTTGTGATTTCATAAAACATATATTATATATCTCAATTAAGTATAGAGTGAGAAAAGAATCTCAAGGCAAGAAATAGTTTGTATCTGATAATGATTATTTCAGAACAAATCTTTTTTTCTCTTATTATATCAATTATATCAAGTAATGTTATATTGTATTCTATAAAATTATATTATATTATTTTTAAAAAGTAAATAATCAAGTTGTCTATTATATCACTTAAAATTGATATTTTTGTTAAAAATGATATTTAAAATTACGGCCAGTGAAATGATTGTAATAAACATTAAAAATATAACGAGAAATAAATAAAAGTAAAGGAAATAAAAATAAACGAGACAAATTATGACCACCTGTTGGCTTAGGTACATACTACTATTAGGAAAATAATTTCTTAATTAATTTTAAAATTAAAGTATTTAAATGTAAAAAAAAATAGACAAATAATCAATTTATGTTATATACAAAAGTTTGACAAATAAACTCTCCTTTATAGGGTTGCTATAGAATATATATGTATATATATATTCATGTGATATCATGTGAGTATGCTCAAGTAGAATTATCGTGCCTTTATCACAAATATAAACGAACTACTGGATTTGCCATGCGAATGGAAGTACAAACAGTAATAAAGGTAATAATACTGAGCATAGGAAATGGACACCTATATACTCTAATATGCGTATCCTAAATATTGTTAACGAAATGAACATTTTATGTATAAAAAGAAAATTGTACATTCACGGCCCGTTGAGAAAGTTCTCGGCTGCACCATGGATGTCGGCGCTAATGGCCCATGTGTCGTTATGCCAAAAAATATCTTGTGTATTTAAAAACGTGCAGATGCTCATTTTAAGGATCAGTAATGGCCTTACTGGATTCTCCTGAAGTACCATCTATTGCCCAAGAAATTTAGCAGTAAGTTATGTTTTTTATACCATTTTGTATGAACTATTATTTATTGAATAAAGACAACAATTTAATTATAAATTTTATAAAATTGAAATGAAGGCACGACAATGTCCTAGAAGAAGACAGGATTAAAAAAATGTCCTGTTCGTGAGACCTGCATCATCTAAAATTGTTTTCAATACACGATTCTGCCTCCCCTTGGTAATTTTATTTCTGCAAATCGATAAAATTGCTGTACGGGTAAACAAATTTAAAAAAAAAAAAAAAAAAAAAAAACCCTTTGAAACTCAACAGTAGTTTATGAAAATGAGATCGCCGAATCTAGAGGAATAAGCAGGGAAACTCCAGAGTTTAGGCAGTAAAATGTTCATATGCCGAATTTCGCCGTTAAAAAGATATCCCAAAGGCATTTTATTTCAGATTCAAATTAAGGATCAGTCCCAGTAAATGGGAAAAGTTGGTCTGAGGTTTTCTATTTCGCAACTATAATCCTTTCAAAGATACATTTTCAATTCTTTCATAGCCAATATTCTATCAATTTTCCAATGGCTCATATGTCAACATGTTAGGGCGTGGGATGCCCTATCCTAGGATGGGGGGAAGATAAAAATCTGACTTTAAAATATAGTACAAACATGCACCGGGAGGTTTCCTGACGGATGAATACGAAAGAGTATGTATATGAGGATAGATTTATTCCCTCTTCGATATTTTTGAAAGGAGGTCAACCGTAGACTCCCAACGTTTATTTTCTTCTCGGTGGATTTTGCACATATACATATTTCCGGAACGTATGTTCTTTCATTTTTTCAGGTTTTCACTGTTAAATTTCGATCACCGCACAATAATAAAAGCCATCCAGAAATTTATGTATCATAGACTTAAAACTATAAAATTTACAGAATACAAAAGACTAAATCAATTAATTATTCAATATGACACGACTGAATGGTTTTAATTATTACAAATTTTCACGAGAACTATGGACTTCGTTAGCTCAAAAATAAAAGGAAATAATAACAAAAGTCGCCACTCTTTGGAACTACGTTCTCTTTATTTTCTGGCACATTATTGTTGTAATAATAAAAAAAGTCCGACTCGCAGGAACTGCATAATCTTAGCGCGGTTCCGTTCTTATCTCTAGACTGATTTAAAATGATTAAAATAGAAGCTGTTATTATTTTGGGTCCACATTTCTAGAAAGCATGAAGATTAGATAGTTAGCCGTCGAGGTGATAAGTAAAGATGGAATGGCTGGGATTCGGCTAAAGAAACCTCAATACGATTTTTGTTAAAAAATCTATATTTAGGACGTTTTGGCTACTCATTGCTAGCCTTCGTCAGCAATGAAAGTGCCGGGAGGCAGAGGAGGACCAACGTTGACAGTTCCATCTTTACTTTCAAGAAAGGTCTTATTTACGATCTTACCTTGATACCCATCCAGGGTATCCAGCCCTAGGAAGGACCCCGCTAGGAATTTGAAAAGCTATCTTGGAAATCCATATCCCTAAGATTAAATTGTTTTTCTTATTTTTCTTAACCTGATTTATTATCAAATACATTATCCAACTACAAGCAGTTAAAAAATGACAAGGAATAAAAACAGACAAAAAGAACAGTTTGAATAAGCGAAATCAATTACTTTAAAGTTTTAAGCACTTATTTCTCCGATTGACATCGTCTAATCAAAACTTTCATTAGAACCTTTTTTTTAGAGAATTTAGTAAGCTTTCTAATGGTATTCTTCCGTTTACCAAGATTCTCAACCTTTTTCGAGATATTAAGGAAAGTATACAAAGTTACCAAAACTTTTTATGTCTGTTAATAAAATATTTTATTCTGACCCTTCCTTAACTCCAAACGTAACATAAATTTCAACATAGTAGTTTTAATGAATGTAGAAAATGCAGAAAATTTTTCAACTGAATCCCATGTTTCTAAGTACCCAAACCAAAAACGGTATTCAAAAACTATTTTTCCAATTTTCTCGAAAACGGTTAAAGCTATCGCCTTGAAAATGGTTTCATTCGTATTCCTGGCCCAAGAAGCCTATAAAACGAGTACTTACAAGCTTATGAACTCAAAAACGTAAGCGTTACGATTTTTTTTCGCGAATTTCGCCCCAAACGCCATCTTTCAGTGGGCGGATTCTGCTGGTTAACGAACTTGACCTTTCAAATTGGACGATGGATTTTTGTACCAAATTTCATCACAATCGGACCATTAGGAAAGCCAGAAATGAGCGAACAGACAAATATATATATATATATATATATATATATATATATATATATACAAATTTGAACCACCGTTATTTTCGGTCTCTAGGGGTTCTGAAACGCGAAATGTTCTAGTCGGCACTTCCGGATTGTTTCATGAGATCAATCTTATAAGCGGGGTTCCTCCCTATTAAGGGAGGGAGGAACCGCGCTAAAACCTCCAAAACCGAAGGTGTTCAATCCCGTTTGAACTAACATTTTTTAATACCTAATTAGTTTTAGAATACTGGTCAAATATTGCTTTTACATTTTATTAATAGGTATGACCATAAAACACCTTTTTGTTGCCCGTTTTCTCACTGAAAATCTCACAGTTTTTAGTGAAACGTAAAACAATATTTTGTACCACTTATTTTATTCCTGAAAAATTGATATTACCCTGGAAGTCTCATGAGTATATGTAGGTTTTAAACAAATTTTCTTTTTTGCCAAAATGTACCATGAACTTGGTGCATTTAGGTTGTGAAGATATCCGTAATGGAACACAATTATGCGTAGTTTATTTGGTGTAGAAATAAAGCGGTACTTAGCTTTCGTCTCCGCTTAGTTTTGCCTAAATGTGCATGTTTAGACGTTGCTATCCCATAAATTTGATCGCCGTACTCGGCCTTATGTGTGCACAGCCTAAAAAATAAAGGTGTTAAGTGATGCGATTATTTTACCAAAGGCGTGTTTACCATTACTATTTTCTGCAGATAGTGTTGTACAGTTTGTTGTAGCAAATAACTTAACATTTACAGTGAGATCTACCTAATATCTCCTATAAAAATGTCAAAATGTATTCGTTATAGGCGAAAATTTGAATAAAGCGGAATACGTCGAGACCATTTAACTATATTATATTGTTTGTTAATTTCTTCAACTCAGCACTCGAAAATACATTTGGAAGGATACATATCTCTACCAATTGACTAAAATATGACTTTTTTTAAATTGAATACTTACTGTTTTTAACGGTTTTCGTAATATAAAATCCGTTTATCTTCCAAAATAATTATTCTATCGAATTGGTAGTGGTCTCATTCGACACAGTACTAACCAATACCCTAAAAATGATACCAAAATCATTAAGATTCAAATACCTAGAGGTTTTTTTCCCCAAAATCGGGCGTTTGGCACCACTGTGCGGCGCAGCCTTTGTTTCCACGAGTACACGCTGTGTCGAAAAAAATCAAAGCATAAAATAATATTTCATTGAATCCAATATGGTATTCTTGAAAAATAGAATATTTGGGAAGCAAAATAGAAAACGATTGCCTACACCTGTATGACTGAAAAATCACTCAAGACTGAAGACTGGCAGCTTCAGACAGGATACGGAAGCGTTGACGCATTCAATCAGATGCACCCACAACCCGCAACGAACGTTATTCCATTCATAGATTTTAAATCAGATACTCAGCCACATTTCCTATTGGCCAGTGTACAAATTGGCAAACGGGACATAAATAATCTAGCTGCAGTCTGACAGAAGACTACAGTAAGTAGATAAGAACGCTTGATTATAGGATCTGGAATCCAGTAATCTTGCTCTGCTATTTAAGGACTTCGAAGAAGTTTCACTGGATTCAGTGCCTTATAACTTCTTGGGGTGTGGCCACGATGAGACTACTGGGCAGTAGAATGGTTGTATGGTAGCTTACTTGTCATTTAGTAGATAGGATAAATTCCTATTCACGCGCAGAATTTACTAATACTTATGACATGTCACTAAAAAAGAATATGTTAACCCCAGGTACAACTCGATAATTAACAAGTAGTAAGCTCGTGTAAAGTAGGCATAAGGCATGTTGGGATTTAAATGGCCATCCATTGCGGATGTTGAGTTTTGGAAATAACATAAAATAAAAATTAAAAAAAAAACTTGCTGTTGCATCATTTGAATGATTTGCGATTTGATGAAATCACTTTAGTTTATCTACTATATATTTGTCAAATACACCACTCACTCACTGACTATTATCGCCCAGCCCACACCACTCGACAGAAAAATAAATGAAATTTTGCATGGACACTCCATTTGAGATATAAACACTTGCTAACAAAGGTTTTTCTGATATTCAAATGTTTAAGTACTTTTAGAGGGGTTTGCATTTTTAGTTTTAAAGTGAGCTTGCTTGCCTAGGCAGAATGCGTTGCCAGGACGATAAAGAACAGCTGTTACCGTACTGCATTTATTTCATAGTATTATTTTTAATCGCGGTTAATTTCAACTATGATGGCAGTCCTTGAATTACTAGAAATAGAGTTTACGCTATGAGGGACTTGTCCCCGTTGAGATTTCCTAATGATGGTCCATCCGAGGTAATAATATCCCGAACCCTTGCACAGCCTCCTCAACCAGTCAGAACACTTCCAGGTAATGCTCGCATGTATAATGGGTGTTTCCAAATGACATCTGAGAAAAATAACTTTTAAAATTTTAACGTACATTTATTGTTGACAACGAATTTTAACGTGTACTGGTATAACTTCTGTTAGATAGATAGATAACGGGTTATCTCTAGGTTATCTGTTTGTTGACACTGGTCCGGAGTGCCCCAGTGTCAAAAAACATTATAATTTGATTACTTATCAATTGATGAATAAAATGTAGTATGAAGGGAACCATGCTGTAATAAACCGCAAATAAATTATATAGTAGCGTTCATTTTGATGATAAATTATTTACCGCATTAAAAAAAACGACTTATCTGTCGTGACGAAGCACGGGTATTCAGCTAGTTATTTATGATACTCAGTCTTTGATGTTGCTGAAGTCTTAACCTGTCAGAAAACCAGGATTGGGCAGCTATAAGATTTGAAACAGAAATAAATAATGATAAGATAATATCACTGTTAGTAAGTTAATTATAATTATTATGGTTACTTATACATATATAAATATATATATATATATATATATATTTTAAGTATTAAAATTAATTGGTATATTTGTTTTATTTTCAGGACCGAAGGAGGGAGGCCCTGGAGACATCGGAATACGACCTATCCCTTCGTCAGTGGACTTAACACTACTTAGATTTAGAGAGAATAGAGTCATATATTTTTGTAAATAAAACCGCCAGTACTAATGTTTGTTATTTGAGTGAGATTAGTGTCAAATACAACGTCAGCCTGATACATTGGATGATAAAAAAATAAATTTTCAATGGGACATTACAATTAAAAGCGTAATTAACGCTAGTAAAAATAAAATAAATTATGTTTATTTAGAATAGTTTTAAGAAATTAAATTCGTCCTTCATGTAAATGTTTATAACGAATTATGACTCGCTATATAATAGACATTGTAGTCAAAGTAAAATATTAAATATTACTAAAGTAGAAAGTAATTGTTTATCTTGAAAATATGTGCATTCTAAATGTTATTTTACATAGAAGGGATAATTCAATTATGTTTTTGAAATCTTTTTAACTGCTTTTTGTTACATGATATTACTTATATAATTTCAATTTTATTATGATTGTATCTCAATATTATCAGAAAAATTATTGACAATTATTTTATAATACTTTACTCTGTGCTGACTCCTAAGAAGCCAAAATATACGCCCGTTCTTGTTTTAATAATTAGGTTGGTAATAATGTACTTCATTATTTCAATAATTAATCCAGAAACAATAAGAAACGGTAAATTATTCTTTTCGTCAAAGCTTTACTCATTTTTGTTAAATTGGCAGAAAATTTCTTGCTTTGACAGCTCATTTATTGTCTTGACTCAATTATAATCTTCAAATACTTTAGCATTTGTAATACTTTAGCATTAGTAGATAAAATGTGAGCCATGAATAATTATTTTATAAGGGTTCATAAGCTGGGAGATTTTTTAAAAAACATTTTTCTTATAATATATTTTCAAAATGGCTTCAGGTCAAACCTGAAGATGTATCAACATTATTCGAAACGAATAGAGAAATCATGCATAATGACTAATCTTCCGTATTTGACGATTTTTTCTATAATTCTATTTTTTTGTGTGTGTGTGTGTGAATAGCCTCCTTATTAAGAAAAATATTTCCATTAAATATTTTGTATTGTTTCATAATTTACATTGTATATTGTATGATAAAGATAATTGAATGAGGTTTTAGCAATATATGCATGTAAATTTATAAAAAATATTTGTAGAAACATCATTAATACGTAATTATCAAATTATTTTTGTCTCGGCATATGAGTGCAATTAGCTCTCACCTACACGTAAAATCCGTTTTAAATTATGTATTTTTTGTTTGTCAATTTTAGAATATTGAAAAGGGAAAAGGTGTGTTTTTTACCTTTCACGTCACAGAGATAAACTAATTTATATAATTATATGCAAGAGTAGTTTTGATAGGAAGAGACCACACCAATGAAGCGTAAATGTATATGTTAAAACGTATTATCGATAACAAATTTTAAAAGGGTAACTTTTAATATTTTAATACGCATTTAAACATTTTTAAATTATTAACACGCCGATTATTTGTAATTAGCATATTATATTTTATAATAGCAATGTAAATAGATTGGTGTAAATATGAAATCATGAAATTTTTATGTGTACAGATAAAAATTCGAGCTTTGCTATGGAGTGATATTTATTTGAGATTGTGCTTTTGTAAATTGTGAAATACATATGTGTAAATATTATCGTAGATTAAGTAAAAAAAAAAGCTTATCTTTAATCTCTACAAGATAACTAAAAAAAAACAGTTTTAGTCTCAGCATTTCTAAGGTTCTAAATTTATATTTTCTTTTCGACTTCGAAATTTCAAATGTTTTGTGTGGAAATTCTTGTTAATTGTTTAAAGTATTTCTTCTCTCTTTGAGAAATTATTTTCATTAATGCTTTAGCTGTTTACTATTGCCATGTTATCTATAGTGCTTCTTCTCTATGTGACATATGCCATAATAGATCAAAGTGATTGTCATAAATCTGTTTCCTAATTAAAATAAATAAGATAAACTTGTATTTATTTTTTATTTACTTTATCCTCTTCTCTTTAATGGAGGACGACCAGAAAAATCATTACTATATGATAACCATGACCCAGTGCTCAATCAAAAACCATCATGACATACACAAACTTACACTACAAGATATGCAAGGAGATGAAAGGTTTTCCATCTATGTACGAAAAAACATAACGATCATGCTGAGTACTATTCCCTCTATTCTCTGAGGAACTCCACATTCATGTAAGTAACGATGGCATTAGGTCACTTATTCGTACTCTATTTCTCCAACAAACAATGGTTCCCCTCATACTATATGTTATCAATTGATAAGTAATCAAAGTATAATGTTTTTTGACACTGGGGCGCTCCGGACCAGTGTCAAGGAACAGATAACTGAGAGATAACCCGCTATCTATAGGTTAACAGAAGTTATACCAGTACACGTTACAATTCGTTGTCAATAATAAATGGACGTTAAAAATTACAAATTTATGTTTTTCAGATGTAATTTTGAAACACCCATTATATTTGCGAGCATTACCAAGGAGTGTGCAAGGGTTCAGGTTATTATTACCTCGGATGAAATTTAAAAACGAAACTTGGTGGGTCTTAACGTAGTCGAATGAACTTTCATTGAACCTAATGCACGAGCTCTCAACTTTCTCCAGTTCTTCTCCAGAGACCCTAACTCTGGAATCACCAATGGAAAGGGGTTATTTTCATGACGGATTATTGTAGAGAATCAAATTTTATGTCGATTTTATATCGGTCATTTTTTCGCTAAAGCGCACCAATGAGTAAAAAATTGCCAATAACGTAGAAAGTATGCCCGTAATGAAAAAAGTCCGTCGCGCAGGAGCTGCATATCTAAGCACTTTCCTTAGAATTTGGGTTGTGTAGACTGGTTTCCAGAACGATTTGCTTAAAAAATCCTACATAAATAAAATAAAAACACGAATAGTTCTCTTTTAATTTTGTAATGAGTAACTGTGCAATTATTAATTTGCTTCCAGAGTTATATTTACACATGGTACCTACTACACTACTTTATAAATACTAAAAACTTCATATTTTCGTCTTTTGATCTGACGCAGGAACAGCATACAGTCCCTCTAGTGGGAGATAGCGCTACTTGCGGTGGCCTTGCGAGCCTACGTCAGGTGGGCTATTCTATTGAAATATATTACAAAGTAAACCCCCCTTTCCGATTGACCGACTTAGCTCATTTTTACAACACTTTTTTCCCATGAGTTACCCATGACGTTTACGACGTTTCGTTACAATACAGCAGAAATTACGACCGGTATGAGTATGTATAGTAATTTGGGTCCGGAGTAACCCCCCCCCCCCTCCTAATTAACCGATTTAGTTTATTTTTACAAAACATTTGTACCTGTAGATTACCACTACAAATACCGAGTTTCGTCGAAATATAACAAAAATCACCGCTGGTAGTGGCGAATTGGTATTGTGGGGCCGAAGTAACCCCCTCCCCTCTAGTGACCCGATTTAGTTTATTTTCACATCTCACTTTTCTCTCTATATTACCACTACCAATACCAAGTTTTGTCGAAATATATCAAAAATCACGGCTGGTAGTGGAAAATTGGTATTGTGTGTCCGAAGTAAACCCCCCCCCCCTTCTAATGAACTGATTTAGTTTATTTTTACATCTCACTTTTTTCTTTAGATTACCACTACGAATACCATGTTTCGTTGAAAAATAACCAATATTACGGCTGGCATGGTCAAATTAGTGTATTGGGTTCGGGGTAAACCCCCCCTTCCGGTGGACCGATTTCGGTGGTTAACGAACTCGTTCAACCGTTTGCTAATTGAACGCTATATACCACGTTTCGTGAAGAAAAAAACAAAAACTCTGGCCGTGTTAAAAGACACATTCCTTTGGAGGAAAGTGCTAAAAATAGTTTATATAAACGTTCTAGAGGATTCAATTTACTTTCCAAAAAGTACCTTTAAATGCCTAAAATGTTAATAGAAATGGAGCAAAACACACTTTTATTTTTGAAGTTTTCAGAAAAGTTTATTATCAACATGATCTACGCTTCAGTAAAACTTAATAAACATTTCCTAAACTATTTTTGCTCCACCTAGTTTTGGATTTAAGAACGGTTGAAGAAAAAATCAAATTCAATTACTTTATAAAGGCATTAAAATAATAAATTTAAAGCAATAGAACTCACACTGAGAAAAAAAAAACAGCCTGCCGGCAGCCTGAAAACTGTGACTCAGTGCCAGTATTTTCAAATAAGAAATTTAGTCTAAAATAGGATTCCACATATTTCAGCCTAAAATAGGATTCCACTAGTTAGAGTGCCCGCACTTTATAATAGGGTGCTGGAATGCTAGCAGCCGACAGACAGATGACTTTATTATGTGGATAAAAAAGAACAAAGGTAAATTCAGAGTAATAATAATGAGACTTTATTTGGGTGTAATTTACATATACACTTCTTAACAAGTAGATATTTACAAGTAGGTAAGAGGTATACACTTTTTAACAAATATAGATATTTACAAGTATTAGCTATTAGGTACAATGTACTTATGAACAATATTGAACAAGTAGGTCTAGAAATAAAATATTTTTTTTTTGTTTTCATGACACTTATAGCCGTATTCATAAAGCCGAAGACAGTTGATTTCAGCATCTGTTCAAACAGAAACAATAAGAAATTTTTATTAATAATAAAAGAAAAGTTCTTGTTGTTGTGTTTTATGTAATTAAAAAGAAACATAAATAGGCATTTTTTCTAGTTTAAAATGTCGCAGTAAATTCAAAGCTGCCAGGGAATTACAAAATAAATATAAAATAAGGTTTTTGTCTATGGATTTGATCATAAATGAAGGAAATATAGAAACAGAATGGAAACCAAAATAATAGTCTACTAATATAATTTTGAACTAATATTCTAGCCGCATTCTAGGAACGTATAAAAAAATACTTCCATCAGTTCTCAGCTTACCAGGCTTATTGAACTCCATCTTCAGTTGGTTCTATACCCGCAGCTCCATGTTATATTAAGCGAATATATTCTTGAAAAACAAACACAACTTTCTTCATTCTATTGTATATAACATCTGTTTTTAAATTTAATAATAAAAACAAGAGCCTGTGTGCATTCTACATTTAAGTTCCTTTTCAGTTAAGGAATCCTATATAAGACAGCAGGTATTGGAAGCCTAAAGCGGGATGCAGACTGTACCGCCAGAACAGAGTTCAGGTTCTTGTTTTTATTATTAAATTTAAAAACAGATGTTATATACAATAGAATGAAGAAAGTTGTGTTTGTTTTTCAAGAATATATTCCCTTAATATAACATGGAGCTGCGGGTATAGAACCAACTGAAGATGGAGTTCAATAAGCCTGGTAAGCTGAGAACTGATGGAAGTCTTTTTGTATACGTTCCTAGAATACGTCTAGAATATTAGTTCAAAATTGTATTAGTAGACTTGGTAAAACTGAAGGAGAGTGTCCTCAGCACCGATTTTCTTCAAAGTTTGCACTGTAACGTATTTTGATGCACTAAACACGAATCCGTTGAAAAAAAAAAGTTGCTCGCAACTAGGAAAGAAGTTATTTAAAAAAAAAGTTCACTGTTATGAAGGTTAGGGAAGACTGCCTTGGACGACTTTTGGGCCATAGAATTCTTTTCATTTCTGCGAGTTAGATTGACTAGGGGTTTTGACGTTTTCTTGAGCGAGCGGAAACGCATAGCACGTATGCCCAAAAGCGACAGTTTACGACCAAGTCAGCTACCACAGGTGAGTCTAAATTTCAATTACACTTCGTCATTAAGGACTATTGCGCAGGCGCGTGTTTACATATAAGCTGTTTACCCCGTCTTTTATAACCTCCATAACAGTGAACTTTAGTGCTTAATAACTTCTTTCCTAGTTGCGAGCAACTTTTTTTTTCAACGGATTCGTGTTTAGTGCATCAAAATACGTTATAGTGCAAATTTTGAAGAAAATCGGTGCTGAGGACACTCTCCTTCAGTATTACCGTAGACTTTTATTTTGGTTCATTCTGTTTCTATAGTTCCTTCATTTATGATCATATCCATAGACAAAAACCTTATTTTATATTTATTTTGTAATTCCCTGGCAGCTTTGAATTTTCTGCGACATTTTAAACTAGAAAAAATGCCTATTTATGTTTCTTTTTAATTTAAAACACAACAACAACAACTTTTCTTTTGTTATTAATAAAAATTTATTTTTGTTTCTGTTTGAACAGATGCTGAAAACAAAAAAAATAAAAAAATAATTTCTAGACCTACTTGTTCAATATTGTTCATAAGTACTTTGTACCTAATACCTAGTACTTGTAAATATCTATATTTGTTAAAAAGTGTATACCTCTTACCTACTTGTAAATATCTACTTGTTAAGAAGTGTATATGTAAATTACACCCAAATAAAGTCTCATTATTATTACTCTGAATTTACCTTTGTTCTTTTTTATCCACATAATAAAGTCATCTCTCTGTAGGCTGCTAGCATCCTATATGGATGGGGTCAATGTATATGGATGGGGTCAATGGAGGGGTAGGATACAGGAAGCAAACATCAGGAAGCTCGCAGCCTATATGGGTAGGCTGCTAGAGGCCAGTAACAGAGTGCCAGCAATCTAAAGTCTAGGGGTACGCACTTGAAAGTAGAGTGCTGGGCACCCTATTGTTGGATGCTAGCTTTGGGTGTGAGAACTCTACTATAGGATGCAGAATTAGCATTCCAGCACTCTATTATAAAATGAGGGCACTCTAACTAGTGGAATCCTATTTTAGGCTAAAATCTGTGGAATCCTATTTTAGACTAAAATGTCCTATTTCAAAATACTGGCACTGAGTCACAGTTTTCAGGCTGCCGGCAGCCTGAAAGTAGATGCGAGCAGCCTGTTTTTTTTTTCTCCGTGCACCTAATGATTAGAATTTCGTAGTAATTATTTTTGTATTGGACGAATTTTTTTTTGTTTTTGGTTTTTTTTTCTTTTTTACGGCGCCTTGACATCTAGGCCAACATCCAGGGTCGTAGGCCAAACTACACTTCGTGTTTCAAAAAGGCTACATCCTCCAAATCTTAACCGATTTGAATGTATTTTTTTAAAAAAACGAAAGCTAATAAAATTTAGAACAGCCTTGTCCGACCAGATTTTTGTTTTTTGTTTCCACTGTTTATTAAATTACCTACGTGTAAATAATTCACAAACTTTTACAATCAAACATAAAATAATATTTTATTTTTCATCTAACTTAATATCACCACTGATATAGTTGAAATTAAACTTTCAAACCCTGATTAGACGGAAAAAATCAGACTGACGTCTTTAAAACGTAAATTTATCATAATTCAACAAAAAGAATTATTGAAATAATGTGATTTTTCAATGAGTTGATATAAATTTTGATTTTTTTTTCTAAGTCTAATCAGGGTTTGAATGTTTAATTTCAACGATATCAGTGCTGATATTAAGTTGGATGAAAAATAAAATATTATTTTATGTTTGATTGTAAAAGTTTGTGAATTATTTACACGTAATTTAATAAACAGGAGAAACAAAAAACTAAATTTTATTAGCTTTCATTTAAAAAAAAAACATACATTCAAATCGGTTAAGATATGGAGGCTGTAGCCTTTTTGAAACACAAAGAGTAGTTTGGCCCCTCTGTGCGGTGGGGAAACTTTTCTGAAAATTTCAAAAACAAACGTTTGTTTTGCTCTTTTCCTATTAAGGTATTAACATTTTTATGTATAAAATATACATAAAAATCGATTCTCTACAATAATCCGTCATAAAAATAACCCCTTTCCATTGGAGATTCCAGAGTTAGGGTCTCTGGAGAAGAACTGGAGAAAGTTGAGGGGTCGTGCATTAGGTCCAATGAAAGTTCATTCGACCACGTTAAGACCCATCAAGTTTCGTTTTTAAATTTCAAAAATTGTGGGAAAAAAGGGGGGTGTCAATCGAGTTTTGAACACCATGTATAGTAGATTGAAGAGGACGCATAACGGATCTCTTGGCAGTACTAATTGATATAATGAAAACTTTTCTTGCATATCAGCTAACGTATTTATATTAATTCCAGTGCAAAAATAAATAAATAAATAAACATAATCATCATTTATTAGTCATGTACATTGTTATGCAAATAAAACTAGTTGTTAGACATAAATTAAGAGTAACATGTTCATATGACTCTGTAATTTGAGTTCTTTGATCTGCCATTCGGGAAACTGCGATGCTGGTAGTGATTCAATTCTACATTTCTATTACAGATTAGTCCGAAATTATGTCAATTTTCTTGGAAGTTTTAAGAAAATGATTATCCTGCTGGAAAATTAAGCTAGAAGGATTGAAAAGACATATCTTCATTCTATTTTGAAAAAAATAAAATAATGAAATTAAAACAAAGTAGTTTTGCTTTAATTAAAAGTAGTTATGTTTCAGTTAGCTCAGTTTAAAATAGTTATGTTTCCGCTTCGTTGGTTATTAACCTCCCTAACCCCAAACCCCGACAAGATATAACCCTGCTCCCCCGCCATGATCCCTGCTTCCTCTCGGAGGGTGAATAAAGTAAAAAAATACATTAGTGGGATATTAGAATTCCGAACTTCCATTAAGGAGGGTGGTCTGTGTAAACAGGGCGGGAGTGGATAAGATGGAAATAGAAAAACTGAAAGGGCCCGGAAAGGGATTGAAGCCACAGGAAAAGTTTCTGTCGAATTTTTCCACAACCTAATTCCTAACAGACATGTTGAAATTAGTGGGCGAAGCTCAAAGTACTTCATCATTTTGTCAATTTTAGTTGACGTAAATAAAAGAAAACGTTGTATCAAAGAAGAGTCATGGAAGTAGTCAATTTCAAAAACACCTTGAATTGAATGAAGGGACATCATATATAAAACATGATTACGAAGGATTTCATTAAAAATTACTTTGGCACAAGAGCCTCATATGTCACTAAACATAATTTTATGATTTTTAGCGCGTTTCCTCCTTCCATTGGGAGGAAACAGGCTTATAAAGTTGCTCTAATATGTACGAATAATTATTAGATATGGTGTACTGTTTTTTGATTCTCGAAATAATTTTATCTCAACATACGATTTAAAAACAAAAAAATTCAAAGGCGATAAAATATTCATAAAACCTCATGGTCCGCTAAATCAATCGAAAGGCGTTTTCTATTGTTCGTAAATAAAGGAGATGAATGAAATTCATAAATAAATGAATTATTAGAACTTTTTGCACGATCGCGAATTCGTCAAGTTATATTCTACTAGACAAATTCGCTAACCTGCAAAAAGTTCATTGTTTGTAGCCATATTTAACACTCCCTACCTTCCAGAAAGAATTTGTGTGACTAAAGTGATTTTGAAACTAAACAGACTTTTAATTTATTTTTCGTTTACACCTGGACATACAAAAGTATAAATGGAATATTTTTAATTAATACTAACTCACACCCTAAAACGAATATTTAGGTTGAAAAAATATAAAAAGTTGTTCTCATCACTTTTTTAATGTAAAATTTCATGCCGAAACCCGGGATCGAACCAGGGACCTTTAGATCTTCAGTCTAACGCTCTCCCAACTGAGCTATTTCGGCACGTCCTGCCATGGCACTACAGCAAGTTACTTCCATTTTAGCGCGGTTCCTCCCTCCCCGATAGGGAGGAACCCCGCTTATAAGGTCGATACAATGAAACAATCCAGAAGTGCCGACTAGAAAATTTCGCGTTTCAGAACCCCTAGAGACCGAAAATAATGGTGGTTAAAATTTGTATATATATATATTTGTCTGTTTGCGGATTGCTGGCCTCCCTAATAGTCCGATTTTGATGAAGTTTGGTACAAAAATCTGTCGCCCGATTTGAAAGGTCAAGTTCGTTAACCAGCAAAATCCGCCCACTGGAAGATGGCGTTTGGGGCGAAATTCGCGCAAAAAAAATCGTAACGCTTACGTTTTTGAGTTCATAAGCTTGTAAGTACTCGTTTTATAGGCTTCTTTGGCTAGGAAAACGAATGAAACCATTTTCAATGCTTTAACCGTTTTTGAGAAAATTGGAAAAATAGTTTTTGAATACCGTTTTTGGTTTGGGTACTTAGAATCATGGGATTCAGTTGAAACATTTTCTGCATGTTTTACTATCATTAAAACTAATATGTTGAAATTTTGGTTACGTTTGGAGTTAAGGAAGGGTTAGAATAAAATATTTTATTAACAGACATAAAAAGTTTTGGTAACTTTGTATATTTTCCTTAATATCTCGAAAAAGGTTGAGAATCTTGGTAAACGAAAGAATACCATTAGAAAGCTTACTAAATGCTCTACAAAAAAGGTTCTGATGAAAGTTTTGATTAGGCGATGTCAATCTGAGAAATAAGTGCTTAAAATATTAAAGTAATTGATTTTGCTTATTCGAACTGTTCTTTTTGTCTGTTTTTATTCCTTGTTATTTTTTAATTGCTTATAGTTGGATAATGTATTTTACAATAAAACAGATTAGGCAAAATAAGAAAAACAATTCATTGTTAGAAATATAGCTTGCCAAGAGAAAAAGATTCGATGACGTCTTTTGAATATTTTCAATTGCCTTTATGCTGTTGGTTTTGTTATTTTATTTTTTAATTGATTTTATCTGTAGAATTATTACTATAGTAAAAGAACACAGGAATATGTGAAAAATTTTGATATTTTCCAATTCATTGAAACCTATGAAATGAAGAGGTTTCTAGGGTCTTGCGGACCTGACCCCAGGTATAGCCATAAAACCCTTTGAACAAAGGCCAAGGAAAATATTATCTGTTTCTATTCTACGCTTTTCAAATGAGAATAGGGATATGAACAGGAACCGGGGTCTCCCGTGGTCTAATGGTCTAATGGTAATGGTCTAATAACGGGAGATGGTGGGTTCGATTCCCAACCTCCGGCAGGAATATTATCATCCCACGGCTCACTGGTAAAATTCCTCGCTAAACCCTGGATGTCGGTGCTAATGACCTAGATGTACATGAGCCGTAAAATAAAAAAATAAAAAAAAAAATGAACTGGAACCGCGCTAAGATGACGCAGTTCCTGCGAGTCGGACTTTTATATTTATATATATATTTCTTAGCGGCCCGGTGACCAGTGGGGCCAAACGAAATTTCGTGTTTCAAAAAAGGCTACAGCCTCTAAATCTTAATTTCAATGCATATTATTATAAATGAAAGATAACAAAATTTATAACAACTCTGTTAGGCTTTTAGTTTTTTGTTTCCCCTGTTTATAAAATTTCATTTAAACAATTCACAAACCTTTACAATTGAACATAAAATAACATTTTTTTAATTTTGTATCTAACGTAATATCAGCACCGGTGTTTTTGATCTTAAACCTTCTAATCCTGATTAGACATGGAAAAATTCAAAATCTATTTTTAAAACATTCAAAATCAAATTATTACAATTATTGTCATTGTTGAATTAAGATAAATTTCCGCTTTGAAGATGTCAGACTGATTTTTTCGAAGACTAATCAGGATTTAAATGTTTGACTTCAACGATATCTGTATGATATTAAGTAAACGAAAAATGAAATATTATTTTATGTTCAATTGTAAAAGTTCATGAATTATTTAATAAATAATATAATTTAATAAACAGGGGAAACCAAAACAACAAAAATCTGGGAAGACAAAGTTATTCTAAATTTTATTAGCTTTCATTTTTTAAAAATCATTTTATTCATGATATGCTGCCCATTTTTAATGGGTTGCTATTACAAAGCATACTCCTTCACTCCTAGTAGGAGATAAGAATCAGTCTGAGCTTAGATTAATGTAGGCCGATATTTTGGTTTAGTGTAAGAAAAATGACATTTATAACAGTATTAGCGCGAGCAATGACACTACATCACTTAGTATCTGTGAAATATTTGTGCAGGTTTTTTCCCTTATGATGTTGTTTTAAAATAAATATTGAAACGATTCGGCAAGCCTTTTGAAGCCATAAGAACATCTAAATCGGGCGCTAATGCCCAGATGTCGAAGCGCCGTAAAGAAAAAAAAAAACACAAAAAAAAACAAAAAAAAAAAAAAAACAGCTAAATTGATGATATTTGGGATCGGATGGAACTGATGCTTTTGAAATATTGATAAAATCTTCACAATGCCTGAGGAGACATTAGGTAAAGTTAGGGGAGAGAAGAATTCCGAAGCAGAGTAAGATAAGCTGGACATAACTGGAAGGCACGTGGACTGATGTACGCTCAACTACTGTTCTCACTCATAATTACTGAATAGGTGACAGGAAAAATGAATTTCTTCTATGAAGTACAGAAATTGAATAATAGAAAGGAGTTTACTAAAGCAGATCTATAAATCACACTGACATATTTTATTTTAAGTGGCTAAACATTTTTATTATTATTATTATTTTTGTATTAATAGATACAATTACAAAACCTGAGGCTCTCCATGGCCGGATGGCTGGCTTGCTAGATTCTCACGTATGAGAAGCATGCCATTGAAATCGCTTGTGGCAGGTAGAGTTTTTCCTGGCTCGCTGAAAAAACTTCCTGCGCCATGAACTGGTGAAAAGCCCGGTTTTCGTCCCCTTGGAAAAAGATTCCCGTAAAAACATTTAAAAAAAAGTAACCTTTATCTCATTAAAATTAATTCTCAATAAAATTAAATAGTTTCTACATAGAACTGTCTTGCAGTATATTACGACCTAAATATGCTATCATGATGATTAGGAAAATTCTTAAATTATGTATGATATTTATGAAATCAGCACAACCTTGAACTTACCTATTTATTTTTTTTTTTTATTTCAACCTCCGTTTAAACGTTGTGTATTTATATGTTGCATATTATTGATAGATCTTACAAGGTATACCAATCAAAAAGAGAAAATAAATATGTAAGTTAGTTAATAAGTTAAGTTTAAGAGAAAATATTTTATTTAAGTTTCCAACTACAGAATTAATTATAAATATTGACGTTATTACTACAAAAGAAGAAGAAAAAATATATAGTCCATAAATGTTGGTAAGGTTAAGACGGAATTAGAAAATACATGTCTCAATAAATAAAGAAATAACCCTAATAATTATCATCAAAGAATTATGTGAATTCAATTAGTTATTATTATTTATAGTACATAAAGAATAAATGAGTAATTATATCACATTCGTTATCTAAATAAAAAAGGCTGTACAGGTGATTTTCCTATTACTAAACCAAAAGCTCGGCCTACATTACTTACTACTCTGAGCCCAGACAATTTTCAGACTCTCAAGATACCATTATCACAATTTCGAATAGAGTTTTCTTGAAAATTAACAAAATCAAAATTATAATGGACAAAACAAAAATTAGTTAACGTATTTGAGCCCGTTCATGTAATAGTATCAAAGGAAGTAATTTATTTTTTTGTAAATTTTAAAATGATTGGCCTGCAAAATGGGCAGCATATCATGAATAAAATGATTTCTCTCTCTTCTTGATCACAATTTAGAATAAATTTAGGATTCTTCTTTAAAATTAATAAAATCAAAATTATAATGGACAAAACAAAAATGATTTAAGGTATTTTTGGCCTTCCATGTACAAGTATCAAAGTAAGTAATTTATTTTTCAGTAAATTTTAAAATATTTCTCCACTACATAACGTTAAGCTGTAAATGGCACCAGCCGAAATAGCTCAGTTGGGAGAGCGTTAGACTGAAGATCTAAAGGTCCCTGGTTCGATCCCGGGTTTCGGCATGAAATTTTAAATTTCGGTAATGAGTCATGTATTCTTTTAATAAGTTAGTAGGTTATTTTTTATTTAATATAAATACTTAGGCTTAATCTACTGTAATAGACCGGTATATTGTACTTTCTCTAACTCATATCAATTATATTTACATAACATTTTACCTAGAATTTATGTAATATGGTACTCAAGTCCTACATAATGGACGATCTTCATTTTATATAGACAATTTTTATTAACTGCCAAATGGGGGGAAAACACACAATAATGTGATATGATACTACTGAATGGACCTTTTTTAATTAATTTTTGACAAATCTTATAAAATACCATAAGGAATTATTTATTATTAATTATTTATTCAAATTTTAACGTTCCCCTAAATCGAATATAGGTTTTGGAGGCGGGGGTTCTACAGGTTAACGCCATTTTCTAGCAAGGATAAAGGTGATGCTTTTTCTTTTATTAAAAGAAAAGCCATTACCCTTCGTGGGAATCCAACCAACGACCTAGAGCACGCTAGCTGCTGCAGTACCATGGCAGGACGTGCCGAAATAGCTCAGTTGGGAGAGCGTTAGACTGAAGATCTAAAGGTCCCTGGTTCGATCCCGGGTTTCGGCAATTAGTTTTTTTTTTTAAATGAGAATTTCTTTAATGAGTTTGTCATTAATTGTATTTTTTAAGCCATGAAAATCTCCAAAAAATGATATTTCCTCATGGATGTTATGTCAATAATTTAAAAATTCTCATATGATAATTTAAAAATTTAAGACTAACAATTTATAGTATATCAACACAGCTATGACCAAAATATCATGGCTAGACTGTAAATGATGTATATTATTTGTAGCTATTGAATATTTGTCAAATTGTAACCTTAATTTTTAACGAGCGGTTTACATAATTACTTTTAAGTATCATTCTGACGAAAATAATTATTCTAGATGTTCTTGTCTTTTAAATATTAATAATCCTATTCTATCCATAAAACGTAGCTTGTAAACCAATATAATTTAGCAAGGTATTATAGACTATTTTCTCATAAGCAGTACAATTCCACGTTGTACCGGATTATAAGATGCCCAAACCCTGGAATTAAAAAAAAAAATTAACTACTGTCCATCACTATATATATATATATATATATATATATATATATATATATATATATATATATATATAAAATTTTAATTTGAAGGAAGCTCTTACAGTCATTCCGTGAAGAAATATCTCAGTTGGTCGAGCATAAGACTGAAGACATTTAGTTGGATTCAAACCTGCGTCCTCTTCGGGGATGTTCGACTCTCTCACCATAATTTTATTTTCAACGCTTCAAATGTAGAAAAAAAAAACACCACCATTAGACTCCCAGATATAACTAATACGTTCTGAAGGTATGATTTAATATTAATGATAGATAATTATCTATTGTTTAATTAGAATTATTAATAATGATTTTTATGGTGCACTAGCTGTTACCCAGTGTGCCATGCTTTTATACCAACTTTATATTATATAGTTGTAAGGAACAAAAATTTTTTTTTTTTTTTTTTTTTTTTTTTTTTTTTTTTTTTTTTTTTTAGTATTTATTTATTTGAAATCTGTACGGGTTAACAGTACAATGATCAAGTATGTTGATCCAGATATTATGTACAAGTTGACAAAACTGGCAAAAGTAAAATAAAAAATAAAAAAATACAAAATTTGGAAGAAGCCAACCATTGTTGGTACTTCTAGAGGTGTCTTAATAAATATTTTATTGATCATGAAAAGATCAGGCAAGTAAATTGTCTCGGGGCCACTGTCTCTTAAGCCGCCTGGGAGGATTGTCTGGATGGTATTGGGAAGATAAGGATTGGCCTACGGGATTAGGATGGGAAGACAATTTGGAGTGGAACGTTTGGAAACGGGTTTTAGCGAGGTCAAGGACAAATGGGATGTTGAGGTCATTGCGTAGAGTTTTGTTGGATACATAGAAAGCGGCATTTACAATTTTACGGAGGACTTTTGACTGGAATGCCTGTATTCTGTTGATGGATGTTTTTGCAGATCCCCAGAGTTCGAGTCCGTATGTCCATATTGGTCGGATGATTGTTTTATATATCGTAATTATGTTCTGTGTCGATAGTTTAGATGAAGGTCCAAGGAGTCGTTTAAGTAGTCCGTATCGTTTGTTCAGTTCTTGTCTTTTCAGTCTCGTGTGAGGATTCCATGTCAGTCGGCTATCAAGGTATAATCCTAGATATCGAACCTCGCTAGATGTTGGTAGTGGAGTGTTTTTGAGGTAGACTGTAGGACATGATCTCCGGTTTAGAGTGAATGTTACCTGTTTAAATTTTTCAGGGTTGATTTTAATTCTCCATCTTTCACTCCAATGCTGAATAGCGGTAAGATGTTCCTGCAGTTGTTGGGATGCTACTGAAGGATCAGGGAAAGTTGATAGGATGGCAGTATCATCTGCGTAGGTGGTCAGTAAGGTTTCAGGGTGTGTGGGAATATCCGCAGTGTAAAGGAGGAAAATGAGAGGACCAATAATACTTTCTTGGGGAACTCCAGCATGTATGGAGCAGGTCGGGGAAAGAGTTGTACCTTGTTTGACTTGAAAGGATCTGTTTGAAAGGTAGAATTTGAGGATAAGGAAATAGGTGTGTGGAAGAATAAGCTTTACTTCGTAAAGTAATCCCGGGTGCCAAACCCGATCGAATGCTTGAGCAACGTCGAGAAAGGCACTCGTGCAAAAACTCTTACGTTCAAGCGAGGATGATATTGAGTCTACAACTCGTAAACACTGTTGTATGGTGGAATGCTGGAAGCGGAAACCAAATTGGTGGTTGGGGATTTTCTTCGAGGGGTCTATGATAGGAAGGATTCTTTTGTAAAGGAGTTTTTCAAATATTTTGGGCATTAGTGGCAGAAGGCTGATTGGTCGATAGGAAGAAGGGCAATCGGGAGGTTTGAAAGGTTTGGGAATAACAATAATAACTGAGTGTTCCAGGGGTTCGGGAAATGGGATGTTCTTAGGATTGAGTTGTACAAGTATGTAAGGAATATAATGGCCTTCTGGGGGAGGTTTTTGAGAATTGTGGAGGTGATGAGGTCATAACCGGGAGATTTCCTAGGGAGGTGTTTGATGATGTATTTAACTTCGGACGGATGGAAAGCTTTGGGAGGGAAAGACAAAGGTAAAGGAGCATTCAGGTAGTCTACGATATCTTCATCATGGGAGGGGTTCGTTTGAGGATTAGGGGAAAATACTGAAGTCAGGTGTGTGGAGAGGAGTAGCGCCTTTTCTTCGTCACTTCTGGCCCAGGACCCATCACTGCGTTTGAGTGGGGAAGGAATTGGGTGAAACCTAAGGATTTTACGAGTGACTGTCTACAAAGAACAGTTTTGTGTAGAGAGGGATGAAAGGTATTCATTAAAGGATTCTGAACGGAATTGAGATAGGGAAGATTTCAGTTGTTGCGTCAGTCTGTTGTATGCGTTTCTGTCGTAGGGATAACGTGATCTTTGCCATAGAGCTCTGGCCCGACGCTTGGCTGCAAGAAGTTCTTGGATGTGGGTTGGGAGTTGCAGTTTGGGTGGAGGAGGTAACCTTGTCCTTGGTCGGCATGAGTTGCGGGCACAGTCCAAGGAACAAAAATACAGCTGGTAGATTTTTTTCACCTTGCCTATGACACTTCCCGTATCAAGACCTACCTGTGTACCAAGTTTGGTCAACATCAGTCAAACGGTGTGGATTTGTATAAGGAAAAAACAGATAGACAGAAAGCTGACAGATGATTTTGACCTAGCCTATGACACGCCCCGTATCAACCCCTACCTGTGTGCCAAGTTTGGTCAAAATCGCTAAAAAGCTCTGGATTTATAGGAGGAACAAATTGAATGGCTTTTTCTTTTTTTGTTCCACAATATAGTAAGTATCCTTATACTGTGGGAGTTCATTTAGGTTCTGCAGGTTCCATCTTCCAATACTGCCTGCATTGCAATCAAAGTAATATACATTTTTTTTTAAATAATTTTTTTAAAGTATAATAATAATAATATTAAAATAGAGAAATATGATAGCGTAATGATAACAACTATAATAATAATACAAATAAAAATAGTAACAATAATATTGAAAAAGAACAAATTATAATATCAAAATTATAAATTAATTGAAAGAAATACAAAAAAAAAGAATGAATACAAATGAATCAAATAAAATAAAATAACTGATTAATGAAAAGAAAACGTCCGTTCTTGCAATGGCTTATTCTTGCGATTGTTAAAACAAAATTCAATCAGGATTGTGGTCATGAGAAACTGTTCAATTATTTACAGCAGCATTATTTTTCAAAAACAAATGCACTACTTTTCTCATTTGTTCCGATACTAAACATAAAGGTATGAATTCTGTAAACGCACTTTTGATAAGATTATATGATATAATAATCAAAAATAATGATTTGTCAAAATGAAATTATTTACAGTGATAATCCAACGTCTCAGTTTAAAAATAAATATGTGTCAAGATTGCTTTACATACATTCAGAAAAATTTCACAAAAAGTTTTTGCGGAAATATTTTACTACAGCTCATGACAAACGTGTAGTAGATAGGGTGGGAGAAAGAGTAAAATCCTTGGTCTCTAATGGAAGTTATGAGCAAATCTGAAACTAAAAATGTAAAAAACTCATTAGAGTTTGCTAATGTTGCATCTAGTTTAATGACAAACACTACCATTCTCCGTATGAGCCAAGTAGATATTGAGCCTGCTATAAGTTCGGACAGTCCATGGGTTACTGTTAAAGACATAGTTTTTATTAAGCAAATGCATGTGATAAAATGCAATTCGCAAATCAAAAATTCAACTATGGAAAACAAACTGAAACCAGCAAGTTAACAGATCAAAAACTTAATATTTCAAATTTTAATGTTACTTACTGGTGTGCAGTTACATGTGATAAAAATTAAGTTGTATTTCATTTTATATTGCCCAGCAAACCCTTCACTGAAGTAATGAATGTTTTGTACATGTAGGTAGTTTTCATTCTGAATAGCTTTGGATTATTTTTTATAGTTTTTAAAATTAAATCGCTGTACTATAAAAAATAATATATTGTTTGCTAAAATTTTAATTGAACAATTTTTTGTATTTAACGGGAAAAAAATTAAAGAGTGAAAAAACCATACATTTTATTTTTTTCATGTGATAGTGTATAACTTTTAGAATAATTATAAAAATATATTTTAGTGATTTTCTTTTTATCGTTTGATGATACTCCACTTAGTGTGGAACGCCATATTTAATTTTTACAAAATGCATTTTAACACTTCAGGATTTTTTCAGAACATTTGTAATTACTTTATGCTTATATTATTATTTTTTTTTCTGGCTTCCATATTTATTGAAGTATTGTCATAGAAAATGTCATCAACATTGGTCGATAGGTATGATTTATATTCTAGAACTAAGTGCACTTCCTTTGTCCAATCGATGATAACTGCAAACTTTGAAATACTTTAGCAGGGTATAAAATTAAACTATTTGAGATTGAGAAAAACTATTTTATATTCTTACTTATATCCATGAAAGGAATGAACATGCAAGTTTCATTAAAATCTGAGATCATGGGTGTCAAATCCTATTTTTTTGGGTTGATTTGACATGGAATGACCCAAATGTTTTAATATCATGTCACACATAGATGATTTCAGGTGGTACGTTAAAGAACTAAAAGTATTTAAATTATTAAAGTTCTGTGCAAGTTAATGGGTTAATGTTGAACACATAGTTTATGTTAAGCATGAGATAAAATGCAATTCACAAATACAAAAAAATTAACTATGGAAAACAAACGGGAAACTCCAAATCAACAGATCAAATACTTAATATTTCAAATTACTTACTAATATAAGATATTAATTCAAAACCTGAGAATATAAGGTTATAATTTAGATAATCACAACATTTTTGTACGATACATATACATGATTTTAGGTGGTACGGTAAAGAACTAAAAGTATTTAAATTATTAAAGTTCTGTACAGATCCATGGGTTAATGTTGAAGGCATAGTTTATGTTAAGCAAATGCATGAGATAAAATGCAATTTGTAAATAAAAAAAAATCAACTATGGAAAACAAACGGGAACCTGCAAGTCCATAGATCAAAAACTTAATATTTTAAATTACTTATTAATATGCATTAGTCTAAATTCTAAGAATATAAGGCTATAATTTAGGTAAACACAAATATTTTACTAAAACTAAAAAGTTTTGGAAATTAGATAAACAAACCAAACTTAAAAAAAAGGATAATGGTTAATGGCTTCTAGGAGCTCAGTGTTGCTCTACATTTTCATCAGAAATTAATAAAATTGATCTTCTATGATATTACTTGTCCAAATGTTGAGAATATACGGCTATAATTTAGATAAACATACAAAGGTTAAAACTGAAAAGTTTTGTTCGCAAAAGAAAAACTTTTCGCAAAAAAAGAAGATAGTTTTTTTAGCTTGCTAATCTCCACCTAGGCAACACTGGAAAGAAAATTACTATTTCTGAACAATTCACTCTTCTTTAATTGACAGTTTGGAACTCGTTACTTCCGAACTGTGAAGCCTAAAAGATTATATATATATATATATATATATATATATATATATATATATATATATATATATATATATATATATGATTATATAATGATGTAAAGTCATCAATGAGTTCGAGTTATTCTAATTATCAAGAATATCAACAAATAAATTTGAGACATTATTCAAAATGGCTGTCAGAATATGAATGGTTCAGTGTAGCCAATTTTTCTTGAACAAAACTTTTGACCTTTTGACCAAATTTCGAAATTTGACTATTTTGACCTAGCCTAGGAGATTTCCCGTATCAAGAAGTACATGTGTGCCAAGTTTGGTCCAACTTGGTCAAACGGTGTGGATTTGTATAAAGAACAAACAGACTGACAAACTTACAGGTGATTTTTATATATATAGATTGACTGCTGAGATCATTAACACCAATTCTTAATTATGTTTACTTTAATATTCTCAAAATGTTAGCATGCAATTGACATAACATAATATGTAAGGTCCGAAACGTACGGTAAGGTCCGCACTGTAAGGTCCGAAACGTCGCAATATGCATCTACTAAATATGAAAAAATTTGAAGGTTTTAACCATTTTGTTTTAATTCTATAAATTGTATTTGAATACACCCTCCTACAATCTTCATAACCATTATGAATGATTAGGTTCGTGAGCATTTTTAACCACGTTTTATATGCATTTTAATGTTTCTTTCAATTTGAGCAGTCTCAACAGAAAGTCTTTTTAAGCTTGACATTTTTTTTCCATTTAAGTCGATTAAAAGCAGAAAACTGATAAGAGAAATGGAACGAAGCATCAACTCCACCAACTTCCGTCCACTAATTTCACCATCTCTGTTTAAGTTAGGAATTAGATTGGGGATAAATTCTCCAAACCCTTTTCCGGCTTCCATCCCATTCCGAACCCTCGGTTTTTCTCTTCCCTTCTTATCCACTCCCCAGCTCTGTTTACACAGACTCCGCTTCTTAGCGTAAGCTCGGAATTCTAATACACCCTAATGTATTTATTTTACTTCAATCGCCTCCGGAGTTGGAGCGAGAGGAGGGTTTATGCCTTGTCCGACTGGAGGGGCTTGGGAGCTGTGGAGATTGCTAACCCCATGACCCGACTGTCTTTCTCTTCAAAGGAAAACTAGCTTTATAAGGACCTGTAAGTAACGGCCGATAAGAAGGGACGAAGAACAGAATATAAATGCCTTTAAAGCTTTTATAAAATTCAAGATGCTAGAAGAGCGAATGGTCTGAGCCGCTCCATTTTCATGAATCCTATTTAACCCTATTTTTATTATTGCTATTGTGATTCCAAGAAAAATTGCGTTTAAATAGATATTCATAGCAGTTTTTTTCTTCATTTCCAGTTCATTGGTATTGACTGGGTCAATGCAAACTACTTGCCGAACAGAATGTTCTTTGCCAACGTGTTCGACAGATTGTTTGTACTTGACAGAGTGTTCTTTGCCAACGTGTTCGACATATTGTTTGTACTTGACAGAGTGTTCTTTGCCAACGTGTTCGACATATTCTTTGTACTTGACAGAATGTCCTTTGCCAACGTGTTCGACATATTGTTTGTACTTGACAGAGTGTTCTTTGCCAACATGTTCGACATATTGTTTGTACTTGACAGAATGTCCTTTGCCAACGTGTTCGACATATTCTTTGTACTTGAGAGAATGTCCTTTGCCAACGTGTTCGACATATTGTTTGTACTTGACAGAGTGTTCTTTGCCAACGTGTTCGACACATTGTTTGTACTTGACAGAATGTCCTTTGCCAACGTGTTCGACATATTGTTTGTACTTGACAGAATGTCCTTTGCCAACGTGTTCGACATATTGTTTGTACTTGACAGAATGTCCTTTGCCAACGTGTTCGACATATTCTTTTTACTTGACAGAGTGTTCTTTGCCAACGTGTTCGACATATTGTTTGTACTTGACAGAGTGTTCTTTGCCAACGTGTTCGACATATTCTTTGTACTTGACAGAGTGTGCGCGCTGCAGAAAGTGAAAACGGCCAAAGGAACGCGTCCAATATTTTGGTGTCCCCTACAGACCCCCCACCTATTACCACCATCCATTAGGCTCATCAAGATGAGGATATTCCCATAAGACCCCCAGGGGTTAGCAATACCGTCGGGCTCACGAGATGATCCTAGGAAAAAGGATCATAATTTTTTTTTTTCATCCTGCATCGATTCCCTAAGTTTACCCGTTTATTTTGGACACACACACACACACACACACACACACATATATATATATATATATATATATATATATATATATATATATATATATAAATGGGTTGAAATCCCAAGCAAGCACTAAAGATTTTTATCTTCTGGTGTCTATATAGTATTTACCAATACGTGTGGTTCATTCGTGATCTATGGGTTATGAAATTGTTTCTTTTCTCGGTCGGCACTTGCATATCTGGTCGGTGTGGGTTATCCTCCCACCAGGAAGAGAGGAAACGCGCTTAAAGTGTAGGAAAAAATGATTATTTCCTAAACTAAAAATAGATTTTAATTCTATTTAGATGTTGTTGGATCTACTATAGAAAGGAATATATTTTTTGGGTAGATTTGAGCAAAGGACCAGCGTATGGTAGGAACCGTCGTAGCTTCAAAGGAAAGGAAATAGACTCCAAGCATGGAATGGTTTTGGTCGGAATGGAAAAGCCAGCAGTAGAAGGTATTAATATCTCTAAAAAACCACACTCTCTTCGTAACGTTCCTTCCCATCGTTTTTCCGGATTATTTTTTTATTCTATAAAAGAAATGGATTCTGTTGTTTCATTTCTTTTTTCCCCTTCTCCCTTACCACCCTGTGTTAATGGCGAATTGAAAATACATAAACAATTAAAAGTAAATTGAGCTTAACTTTCTCTCTAATAATTATGTACTATATTTGCAGTTTATAACCGCTGAACAGGTAGGTCCGTGAGAACGTGCTTTTTTTTTCGTGGAGTAAATATTATAATAAAAAGTCCGTCACGCAGGAGCTGCATAACTAAGCACTTTCCTCAGTATTTGGGTAGTGTAGACTGCTTTCCAGAACAATTTGCTTAAAATATACTACATAAATAAAATAAAAACATGAGTAGTTCTCTTTTAAATTTGTAATGAGTAACTGATCAATTATTAATTTGCTTCCAGAATTATGTTTACACATGGTACCTATTACACTACGTAATAAATACAAAAAACCTCATATTATCGTATTTTGATCTAACGCAGGAACAGGATACAGTCACTCTAGTGGTAAAAAGCGCTCCTTGCGGCGGCTTTGTGAACCTACGTCTGGCTGGCTTTTCTATTGAAATATATTACAAATTAAACCCCCGCTTTCCGATTGACCGATTCAGCTCATTTTTACAACACTTCTTTCTCATGAGTTACCCACGACGTATACCGCGTTTCGTTAAAATACAGCAGAAATTACGACCGGTATGAGCATATTAGGAATTTGGGTCCGGAGCAAACCCCCCCCCTTCTAATGAACCGATTTAGTTTATTTTTACAACACATATTTACCTGTAGATTGCCACTACGAATACCGAGTTTCGTCGAAATGTACCAAAAATCACGGCTGGTAGTGGCGAATTGGTATTGTGGGTCTGAAGTAAACCCCCCCTTCTAATGAACCGATTTAGTTCATTTTTATATCTCACTTTTCTCTCTATATTACCACTACGAATACCAAGTGTCGTTGAAATATAACAAATATTACGGCTGACATAGTCAAATTAGAGTTTTGGGTTCGGGGTAAACCCCCCCTTCCGGTGGACCGACTTTGGTGGTTAACGAACTCGTTCAATCGTTTGCTAATTGAATGCTATATACCAAGTTTCGTGACGAAAAAACAAAAACTCTGGCCGCTATCGTGTTAACAGACATATATATATATATATATATATATATATATATACATATATATATATGTATATATATATATATATATATATATATATATATATATATATATATAAATTTTAACGGGGGTCATTTTCGGTGTCTACTAGGTAGGATCGATAAAGATTTGAAGAAATTTTTCAAAAATCCCGTCATGAGTCCAACCTCAATAGCTACTTTCCTTCGGAGGAAAGTGCTAAAAGGGAATGGATGATCAGATATTCCAGAACAATACATTTCTGAGCTTTTTCTGATCCCGGATTCGGATTCAGCGACCCCAAAAACATATGTTGAACATAGTCTGGTCTCTGGGTCCGGACTTTTTTTCTTTTTTGTGTGGCTGTGTAATCAATAGTATTGAACATTCAACGGCCACAAATTTGCTTACTACGAGAAAAATATTATTCAAAGGGAATTTTGACCAATTCACATTGCTGATAGGCAGGTTTAGATTTTTCTTCAATTGGTATAATAACCGTCAGGTCTGAGTAAAGAACAATGGCTACTGTGTGAGTTGGGTTGGTAGACATGAATATTGGTATTGTGGCCTATCCATGATCTGGCTAGTGATTTGGAGAGGACCGAGGCATTGTTGTCATTGGCAGGCTCTCCGATCCACTCAGCTAGCCCTCTCCTATTGAACCACGTTTGGAATCTCTAATGTCCCAACTCCAGTTCACGCAGGCATATTTCACTTCCGCCTTTCCCTTGGGAAGATTTTTCCGATTCAGTTAAAATTTCCGCGTTCGTAGTTGCGATATATATATAATAGCTGTTACCCGGCGTGCCATGCTACTTTCTGCATCTGGAAAAGCAAAACTAAATAAGCAATATTAAAATCTAATGACGCAAATCTATATCTGTTTGCGTTCACAGTTTTGAACGCGTGATCTCTGAACTGTGAGTCCTAGACTACTTTGACCAAGCTCCCCATATCGAATCCTACCTGTATGCCAAGTTTCGTCAAAACGTCGTGGATTTGTATAAGGAACAAACATACCGACAGACGGGTGGTAGACGTTTTTGACCTAGCCTTTCAAGATTTGACTCCCCGTATCAAGATCTGAGGCAAACTATTCACTGACTAAATTGTTCATTTGATTTTGGTTTTTACAGTTATATAATTTTTGTGTTATTTCAGTAGTAGATGGTCTCTTTTTGCAGTGTGGTATTTTCTGTAAGCATAATCGTTTATAAGTGACAAAAATCAGGCAACGCTTGTAGTTGGGCGTATTAACCTATTTACCGCTGATCCCCGACTGGTCGGCTAAAAAAAAGACACTATCCCCACGCTACGCATGCCCTAAGATACTTTGTTTTATCAAAAAACCTGGATTCTCTTTGTTCACCACAAATAGTATGTGAAGTTTAACTTGCTCCGGTTTCCTCAATTAAGACTAAACTCGCTAATGAGTGAAGGGACGAAAAGAAATACAAAATCGCCTGGGCCTGAGGCATCACCATTGGCCAAATGAATTCCGCGTAACCCACACAACGCCCGAGTTCCTAGGAAATAAATATAAGCGATATCCGCTTTCCTCTAATAGCTGCTCTCCATTCATCATTCCACCAAGATACTGACCGACGGCCATAGCCTCGTTGAATGCACCGGTTCCCGTGGATCACCGAAGTTAAGCAACGTCGGGCGTGGTCAGTACCTGAATGTGTGACCGACCACGTGTTGGCATTAGAAAAGATGTAGATAGCCCGGCGCTAATAGCCAAATAGTTGATGTGCCGTTAAAAAAAAAAAAAAAAAAAAAAAAAAAACTTTCGAATTAAAATTCTTTGTCGGAGGTATTTTATTTTTAGCAATTTGTTTTGTATACAAATATACATTCTACGATTAAATTATATTAGACTTTGGTCAATAAAGGTAGATCAATGTTGATAAAAGAACTGGATAAGTTTTTCTGATAAGATGAAGGTCTTCGCATAAAACAGAGTGTTCTAGTGTTCTATTGGATAGAGCGAGATAAATTATTTATGTATGTTAGGACGGTCCTGTAGTGCTAGGGTAGGACCCTCTTTATTTTATTAGCTTTATAGCATTACGAATCCTATCCCTGAATTCTCATAACAAACGACAAATCTTTAGGGCCTTCTTTACTTACATAAGTACATGTGGGCATATATATATATATATATATATATATATATATATATATATATATATATATATATATATCATATGGCCCATTATGCCAGGTAATATTTAGACCGCACTTTATGCTATTTCTCGTAAATTCCAGGATACTTTTCCTGCATGTAACATTGCAGGTACCTCCTTGGCCAGTTCGTCAGCCTCCTCATTCTCTGGGATATTAAAATGCTCAAGGATCCAATGTATATTATCTGTGTTAAGCACACTTACTTTCTCACCTACCACGCGTACATTCATTATATCCGAGGGCACTTTCATCTCCTTCTTGTGTAAAACATCCCTCTGTGGCGTCGTTCTGCGGCCTCTTAACATTTTTCTGTAGGCTATCTTTAGAGAATATTTTCAAATAAAGATGTCCAAAGGTATCGTATCAAAGTACCACCTCAAATGTGGCGGTTGAAGTGATTCACATGACCTAAATCAATGCCAAACAAACATGAGCTTGTGGCTGTTATTCTTTAAAGTTGCTTACCGCCGCCATACAATAGCGCCACAGGTATGCGCCGGCCTGACAACCGCTGAGTGGATCCATCGTTCTATCTTGGTGTTGATTCCCCATTTATTGCTGCAAGGCTCTTAAAAGTCCACTATTCTGAAATTCTACTGCTTGTTATACGCTTCTTGAAAACGGTTTCAGAAATAATCTTCAAAGTTTTCATTAATCAAGTCGAAATCCAATATCCTACATCATGTAGTCAATATGTCACCATCCTTCCCAAGCGCAGTGTGCTTTCCATAATTACTCCTAGGGTCTAACAGAATTGGATAGTTAAAACTTTAAGACAAACCCTGCCATATACCGTTCTCATAGAAAACTATTGGACTTGTTAGTTAACCAGCAAAATTGGACCATTATAAGTTCCGGTTTAATCCAGAAAAAATTAAATAACTTTTGGTATGGAGCATTTTAGTAATTAATAAAGATTATAAATATAATTACTTCTGTGTTCACCAGAACTTATTTCATTTTACCTTTTTGTTTTGATAATTTTTCCTTATTCTTAACTAAGTTCTACGAATAACTTACCTTTTTATAGTGTACTAGCTGAATACCCGTGCTTCCCCACGGCCGATAAGTATTTTTTTATATTGAGTAAAATAAGATATGTTCAAAATTAACGCTACTACATAATTTTGTACAGCTTATTATTGCACGGACTTTAAAGTTACCCAGGAAACACCATGTGGAGGTACCCGTACTTGTTTCCGTAAAAAAGAGTAAAAAAAAAAAAAAATACAACAACCGCTTAAAAAGTTAGGTAAACAGAGACAAATACACGTTGAAAAGCATAAAACTAACAAATTTGAAGTTTTAAGCATTTATCTCTTCGATTGACATCGCCCCACCGAACATTAAAACAGAATCTTATTTTATTTATTTATTTAAATTTTAACGTCCATTTATTATTAACGACGAATTTTAGGACGGGTTATTTATAGGTTACCACCCTTTTCTAGCCAGGATAGGGGTGATGCCTTTTCTTTGTCCTAAAGAAAAGCCACCATCCCTAGTGGGAATCGAACACACGACCTTTGGCACGGAGTTTTAAGTGCTCACGCCTTAACCCTCACGGCCGCCGGGTCTCCACGGAATCTTATTGTAGAGAATTTAGTAACCTTTCGAATAGCCGCCTTCCACATACTTACTTCGAGTTCCCAACCGTTTTCGAGGTATTTTAGAAAATATACTAAGATCCGAAAACCTTGTATCGCCATTCATACATTTTTTTCCATATATGTACTTCGTTTCTGAATACCCAAACAGAAAATTAGTTTTGAAAAGTATTTCTATCAATTTCTCTGGTAAATGGCTACAGAACTCGCTTAAAAAATGGTTTCATTCGTTTTCCTACCTTAAAGAATCTTTCGCACAAATTTCGCTCCAAAAACCATGTTCCAGTAAACGGATTCAACTGGTTAATGAACTTGACCTTTTAGATGAGAAGAAAGATTTTTGTAGCAAATGTTATCAAAATCGAACCATTTTTGAGCCGATGAGGAACTTCTTAATAATTCAACCCCCCCCCCCCCCCTAAAAGAACTTAAACATTTGAATATAAAAAAAAAACTTTCTTAGCGAGTGTTTATATTATAAACGGATTGTCCTTGCAAAATTTCCAATTTTTGTGTCAAGTGGTTCGGGATATTATTACCTCGGATGGACCAGGGCATCATGGGTAAACTCCATGAGGGACAAAATCACAGTTTATTTCAAGTAATTCAAGGACTTCCATCATAGTTGAAATTAACCTCAATTAAAAATAATACTATGAAATAGATAATGTACGGTAACAGCTGTTCTGTTATCGTCCTAGCAACGCATGCTGCCTTGGCTTGCCTGCTCTAACCAACTAAAACTTTAAACCCCCCTAAAAATACTTAAAAATTCGAATATCAAAAAATCCTTTCTTAGTGAGTGCCTACGTTATATAGGGAGTGTCCATGCAAAATTTCAAAATTTTCTGTCGAGCGGTTTGGGCTGGGGGATGATAGATGAGTGAGTGAGTGAGTGAGTGGTATTTGACAAATATATAGTAGACTAGCTGAATACCCGTGCTTCCTCACGGCAGATAAGTAGTTATTTTATTGCGTTAAATAATGTTTCATTAAAATTACGTTACTATACAATTCTGTGCAGTTTATTACAGCACGGTTCCCGTCATACTATATTTTATTCAATGGGCGTTAAAATTTAAAAGTTTATGTTTCCAAGAAGTCATATGGTAACACCCAATATATTTACGGGTATTACCAAGGTTATAGGCGAGGAGGCTGTGCAAGGGTTCCGGATATTATTACCTCGCCTGGAAAACCTAAGGATATGCCATACATCACGGTTTGACCGGGACTGTCCCGGTATTTTGCAATTGTTTCCGTGTCCCGCCCAGTTTTATCAATGTCCCGGAAAAGGCTGTAAGATGTAAAAAGTAATAAATTCATGTTTATAAGAATCTTTTTTAAATCGGTTACTTTTCTACACTTAACATTTTTACTACTGCTCACAGTGTCAAAGACATGAGAAGTAATCTAACTGTAAAACGCTGGAACTACCTGCACAGCGCTGCCAGCTGCCAGACACTACTATTTGGCTGAGAGATTTTTTTAAGAAAATCAAGTAGCAAAAAAAGTTCCGTTCTTATTTTTTAGTTTGGGTAGACTAACAGATTAGGATTCCCCCTTCCCGTTAGTTGCTAGGCTTAAAACTCACCAACCATTTTGCTTATAATATTTACTCTTTTTATCCCCCCCCCCCCCTGGTATGCCCATCCCATATTATTGTGTCTCGGTTTAACTCTCCAAAAATATGGCAAGCCTATCTGACGGGGAGAGGCAGAAAAGAAACGCAATTAAAAATCTAAGAGGGACAGTTAATTTCTAGTAATTCAAGCTCTGCCATCATAGTTGAAATTAACCTCAATTAGAAATAAAACTATGAGATAGATAATGTAAGGTAACAGCTGTTCTTTATCGTCCTAGCAACGCAGGCTGCCTAGGCTTGCCTTCTCTAACCAACTCAAACTTTAAACCCCCCTAAAAATGCTTAAAAATACGAATATCAAAAAATCCTTTCTTAGTGAGCGCCTATGTTATATAGGGAGTGTCCATGCAAAATTTCAAAATTTTCTGTCGAGCGGTTTGGGCTGGGCGTTGATAGATGAGTGAGTGAGTGAGTGAGTGGTATTTGACAAATATATAGTAGATTGTTACTTATTAGGCACACAAAATTGTTTTTATAAGCGATGTTCATGAGTCGATCTAACCTATTATTTACAATTATATCTTTTGGAAATTATGTATATTTGTTTGTTTCTTATCTGAAGTTGAAAATTTTTCCAAAACATTCTTTTTTAGCCAACTTCTAACCGTTCCATGACTTTTTATTAAATATTCATGTTTATTTCGTATTTACTAAAGCACAATCTTCCAAAATTCGTTGTAGTAAACTAACCACCTGTGCTTAGTTATGCAGCTCACTCGAGACGGACGTTTTAAAAATTTTGATAACGAATAAAACTATATTGTTATCTGATAGGAATAATCCTAGTAGACTTCTTAACTGCTCACTTCTATAGATTCCTCAACAGCCTCCGAAATAGTTGGTGCTAGTATTCTATGCCTTGTTCTCCTGCTAAGGTTCTATCCTAGTGCTAATGTAATTAGTGCTTAGTGTGGCTGACACATTCCTAATTGGTGCCTGAGCATCCCTGGGGCTAGAGATCGTCGCTAATTCTCTCCTAATCTCACCATTATCTATATTGCAGTTCACAATCATACTTGCCAACCTAACTTCTTTATATAATGAGGGGATTTATATTACATATCAAAAGGGATGAAGATGATTACATAATGAAGGTACAGCCTGTAATTTCTAAATGTACCTAAATTAAATTATTTTATAAGTAGGGAAACTGTTTAGACAAATACTAATAATTGTTTAATGTAATTATTTGAAATTCATAACATCCTTATCGTTTGTGTCGAATGAAAGTCTTGCTGAGTTTTGACGTGCCAAAAAGAACTGATTGCACAAAACATCGTCTTGCAAAAGCACTAAGCATGGGGGGCTGCAAAGTCATTACTTTACTACTCATTCCTCCGATGTTTGCTTAAAACAAACTATAATAATACAAAATATACATCAATTGCATATAAATATATATATTTTTCATGAATAGCTGTCTGAATTATTAATGTGTATTTGGTATTCTTATGGAGTAAACTAATTTCTATTTCCTGGTTTTCACAGACTTTATGGGCCATTTTTAAAAAAATACACATTACTCATTTGTTTAACATGATACCTACCAAGTTTCGTTGCTCGAAATAAAAATTAAGGCCGGTACATACAAATTAAAATAAACCTCCCTTTCTAATGGGCTGATTTTGTTTTTCTTTAATGCACCCATTAGGTGCATATAATTTGAGTCCGGAGTAAACCTACCTTTACTTCGACGGATCGATTTTGCTGGTTAACGATTTTGTCTAATTATTTGTTATATGAATGCTTACATACCAAGTTTCGTGACCAGAAAAACAAAAGGCAGAATATATTGTTTAAAGAAAGGTGTCTTAACTGAAAACTCTTTTCTTAGCCAAATTTCGCAATAGAAAGGGTAAATGTGAAGGAGCGCGGTCTCCTCACCGATCCTTTTAAAATGTTGCACTATAACGTATTTTGATGCACTAAACACGAATCCGTTAAAAAGAAAAAGCTCGCTTTTCACTAGAAAAGAAGTTATGAAACACTAAAGTTCACTGTTGTGCGGGTTCTGAAAGGTAATGTAACCTACTATGTTTGTCAACGTGCGCATGCGCGGGTATGGAAAAATTCGTAATAAGGATGTCTAATTGAAATTTATCATCAATTATTTATCAATTTATCTCCAGTTAGTTATTCAAAAAAATTTTTTTAAAAATAATAAACCATTCTTTAATTTTTTTTTTTTAAATTTTAAGACGATATCAAAACTCTAGTCAATCCAACTCGCTAAAATTAATAGAATTCTATTAATTTTAGCGAGTTGGATTGGCTAGGGGGTTTGATATCTTCTTGAGCGAGCGGAAACGCATAGCACGTATGCCCAAAAGCGACAATTTACGACCAAGTCAGCTACCACAAGGTGAGTCTAAATTTCAATTACACTTCGTCATTAAGGACTATTGCGCATGCGCGTGTTTACAAATACGCTGTTACCCCGTGTTTTATAACCTCCATAACAGTGAACTTTAGTGTTTCATAACTTCTTTCCTAGTGAAAAGCGAGCTTTTTTCTTAACGGATTCGTGTTTAGTGCATCAAAATACGTTATAGTGCAACATTTCAAAAGGATCGGTGTGGAGACCGCGCTCCTTCACATTTACCATAGAAAGTCTGCACTCTGTAGGTTTTCTGTAAAATGGCATCATAGAACATTTATTATAAGTATATTGACGGGCTGTTAAATTTACGCAAAAAATATTCCTCAACAAAAGAAGAAAAAAAAAGTTCCTAGCCATTAAATATGGGCTACTCCAAACTATATGGGGTTACTCCAAAACGACAGATTGAAAATGTTTTCACAAATTTTATATTTAAAATAATTTAACACACACATATATATATATATATATATATATATATATATATATATATATATATATACATAAACAGAAATAAACCGTTACGGTGCAAAATTATTATCTTAAATCTTAATAACTGGAGACTTAATTAATTGAAATTTAAAAGCGTAATTAATTATTTTACAAAAAACGCTGTTTTGCTGGACGATCTTAGGCTGAGAAATGAGTCCTTAAAACATTAAATGGGTTTGTTTTTTCCCTTTAGGTATATGTGTTTTTCTCAGATTTTTAGCGTAAAGGCTTCTAAAATAAAAATATGTTCGTATATTTTGTTAATCTACATTAAATGTTTGGTTAAACAACCGGAATTCGATTTGGAGAAGTGAGTTTCTTTCAATTAGAGGTTGTCGCTTTTCTGCACATTGTGGCTAATTTATTGCCTAACATCTCAGAGATATAATAAGATGAGCCTTTTAAAATTGTTTATTAGTAAAATTAAGCTATTAAAGTGTCTCACAAAAATATCATTTATAAACCGATTAAATCGTTAATTATATTTATAGTTACAGTTATTTGTAATGTAAGACCAAAAATCGTAATAAAAAAAAATCATAGTAATAAATTGAAACGTTATAAAGTGTAATTGTACAGTGAATATCTGCTTATGTGTAAGTGAGTTCATGTGTACACCAGAGCGTTTCAATAGCCGGGTAGGTCTCGAAATTAATATTGTAGTAGCGTGGTGCTTGAACTATGAGTTTACGAGAATAGGAAAAAGTATAAGTAAAAGTAACTGTTTCTATTGAAAGCCTTCCTAATCATACCGGGGATAAGAATGATATGGATCGCGATAAGATGAAGCAGTTCCTTAAAATTAGACATTCAAAATACTAACGTTAGGAAATATTTTTACTAAACTTTTAATCAAGAATTTATGAAAATATCACCTATGGAATTCGCACAAATATGAATAAAACTTAGGCGCATGACCGGAAACGTATCTCGAAATAATAAAGTTGGCTGGTGTAACCATCATAAAATGACAGTTCTTTGTTAAATGTCACTTTCCATTTAGTATTAATTTAACTCTTATCACGCAATTTTTTTTTTTTTTTTTTTTTTTTTTTTTTTTTTTTTTTTTTATCCAATTGTGAATTTAAGCCTGTTAAAGCGGGACATTTGGGAAATTAACTCTGAACAAGAGGATTCCTTAGGGAAGAAATGCAACAGGTATCCATCCTCGTGAAATAATAAATGCAATCAAGTCTCTAAAGTTAAATGCACTTTGACAAGATTGACCCTTTGACTTGTCCAGACAGTTAATCCGCGACAGCTTGACCTTTTTACATGTCCACACTGTTCAACCGTGAAAGCTTTTGACTTTTCCAGTCTTGATTCTGAATACCTAACCAGGCTTTTCTACCATTAACCCTTCTCAATTTTTGATAAGTCAATCCCATGTTGGGCTGTTCTATTTAACTTTTTCTTTCTTTTTAGAGAGCATTTTTTTTTTTTTTTCTGTGACAAATCAATGCAATCAGAGCAAGATTTCAACGTTAAATGTAACTCGAAGGGACGGAAAAAGCAAAGTTATTAACTTTTTAAATTGAAATCGGGAAAAAACATATTAATCAGCGTCATTAAAAGCAATATTTTTTTTATGTGATTGAATTCAGTCAATGTCCATAGCCTTTTAAATGTTTCAAATAAAATCACTTTTTTTTTTGTTAATGATTTCAAAAATGGAACACTTAATGCCTTTTTATTTTAAATATAAATGATTATTAAGGATTCATCTTGATAAATTCCGAAAATAATCCAGTTAATACTATACGATTTATTAATTACTACTCAAATTATTTCTCATCAGACTGCTTGACATGAGCTTTACTTATAACTATTTACAGCTTCATCGATCTTTTCAGATTAGAACCAGCTGACTGGTTGCCGTCTCTGTACTTCGCTTCTGTCATGACGTGGCTAAACTTTGTCAAATGCAAATAAGTCAATAGAGATCAGAAACACATCCCATACACTTAGTTCAACCCAGGACCGCAAGAGAAAATTCGACAAAAAACAGACAGAAAACTTGTCTTCTGAACAACAAACAATTTTTAGAATAACAATGACTATCTGCAGTTAAGGGTTGATATTAGTGATCCTAATCCCTGGTAAATGAAAGTAAATTACACAAAATAATGAGAGTATAAATTATACACTCCTTATACCATTATTTTCTGTCACTTACATGCTTTTCCATTATACGTGTTAGACAACTGCAAATAGCTTTTTTACTCTCCTGTAAAATTGAAGTTTTTGCATTTACATCACTGCTCTTCGGGAACGGCGATATAACTTCCACTCAATGACGAAACCCATAACCCGCTGATTAAGGGAAAAAATGTGTGGTTGGCGGTGTTGAGCTACATTTTTGTCTAGGTTCAACTTGCGATTCACCCTGAATAGGAAGTATTATCAAACATTTAAATTTCAAAAATATCTAAAATATAAAACTAAAATATTATTGAAGACGTGTATACGTATATAAAGAAATATTTCAGATACAATAAATATTGTACATCAGAAAATATTTATAAGAAATTAAAAGTTTTTATGACAGTGTGGCTATTTAAAATAATTACGGATGGTTCGTTAAAGGCATTAATAATCTATTCTTAGGTGAAAATGAATTCCGTTTTCTCAATATCTCGAAGGCCATTCATGAATTGTAAATTAAATTTTCTTTTGTTTCTTCTCTTTCGTGTCATACGACGATTTTTGCCATTTTTACGGAATAAAGTTCCTTTATTGCTGTTAACAAGATCTATAGCTTGATCTAAATATTGGGGAGAATTGCTTCACCTTTTGTCTTTTATCATCCTAGTATTGTGTAATCGAATTTAGAGGCATGTAATGTTTCTTCAATTGGTTAACCATGAAATGTGCAAAATACTTAGCCGTCGACATAACGATTGTTAAAAGCACAACACATTTTATCAAAGGGCGACCTGGATCAGTCAGCCCTTCACTCACTTCCATTGGCTTTATTACTATCCTACTCCTCTTTGAAGGTCTCAATTAAAAATCATAAAAAAAAGTGTATCTCAAAAGAAATTTCCAATTATTAAAACTAGTCAGCGGTGTGGAAAAAACGAAATTAATGAGAAATTCTCTTTATTGTCAGCGGGCTTGATAAGAGCATATTAATTACATCCAGAAATATTCTCTTCAGAGGAACTTCAATGTATCCTTTATATTTCATAAAACACTATACTCTTCAAAATTCCAAAATAATTGTAAATTAGAGACTTAAGCCTTGTCACTATCATGTAGAATTGCTCAGCACAATTGTGTGAACTATTTAATTACATTTTGTCGCAAACTAATTATTTGTATTATGATATGAATTAATGCTGAATTACTCCGATTTTATAGCTGACTTTATATCCGCTTGTTATCATTCTAATGCAAGTGTGATAGGCCAGATGGTAAATAAACAAAATAATAAAAATATCCTTCTTTATTAAAACACACCAGAAACACCAAATGCACCGTTCTCGGGGACCATTTGCTGGGAGCATTTCCGGTGTATGAAATATTAACAATCTAGAACTTGGAATAGTTAGCCAACTAAAACAATATTACACCAACACAAAGAATATTTTTGATCGTATTTAATTTATTTTTAAGAATTTCATGAAACATTTTTACCGATGAAATCAAAATTTCAGGGGGTGGCTGCAGCCCCCTTAGCCCCCTTATATACGCCCATGCAAAGGAATACTACTAAATAAAGTCCGACTCGCAGGAACTGCATCATCTTAGCGTGGTTCCGTTCTTATCCGAAGTGCTATTAGTAAAGGAATAGTAGCAGCTATCGGTAGGTTTTGATCTGTCGTTAAAAATATAAAATAAAATCTCAAAGAGAAGGAAGCTTGAAGAGCCACATATGGAAACTGACAGTTTTCTAAACGGATGGGACTCTCCCGTCATCGCGACGCTCACTCTAAAAAACTCTATTACCAATATGATTCTTATTTTCTCAGCTTTAATGAAATACTCATTCCACCGTTAAATAAACTTAAAAAACAAAAGTGAGGTAAACAGTGACAAAAACCCGTTTAAAATAACAAAACTAACACTTTCGTAGTTTTAAGCACTTACTTCTCCGACTGACATTGCCCCATCGAAATTTGCTTCAGAATCTTTTTTTTAGAGAATTTAGTAAGCGTTTGAATGGTTAAATCGTACTTCCCACGATTTCTTAACTGTTTTGAAGATATTAAGGGGGGAAAATGGTGCTAATACCTACCGATAGCTGCTCTATTCCTTCACTAATCGCACTTGAGATAAGAACGGAACCGCGCTAAGATGAAGCAGTTCCTGCGGGTCGGACTTTTTTTTGTCAGACAAATTAATGTATTATGTTTATATTATAATATAAATATTATGTTTATAAGAAGAGGAAATCACTTTAATTGCGGTGTAAAATATTGTTGCTAGCTAAATCTAAGTATTATAAAGCTCATAAGGAAAAAATGGTGCTAATGACTCCTATTTCGATACACCATAAAAGAAAAAAAAATTAAGGACAATATACAAAGATTCCGAAGTATTTCATGTCTGTTAATAAAATATTTTATTCTAATCCCAATAACGCAACACTTATGCACAAATAAAATTTTTTTAGGTACCTATTTAATACGTATAAAATAAGGTTATAATGAGCGATCCGCTGTGGCATATAACAAGTACTACCACCGTGTGGAGTGCAACTAGTATAGACCGGTACGTCTGTACCACTGCGGCTGTTCTGATACTGGCAAAAATTAGAAATCCTACATTCCTAAAGTTGTTTGGAGGCTTATCTTTATGACTCTAGACAAGGACTTAAAGATGACGAGGGTACACAGGGAGACGAGGGTACCTGGGGACAGGGAAAACGCCCCCCACCCTAAGCCTACTAGCTCCTCACCTTCGAATTCCTATGATTTTGTTCAATGAATTTAAACAAAAAAATTAATAAATAATAAATAGGGAATACCAAAAACAATTCTAAAGAACGAAATCAACACCAGTACAGTCATCTAGATATTCATAGGGCATCTTCGAATTCCAAGATACCGTTGAAACCAAATATTGTTTCTATATATACGTATCCTGTTTTATTGACTAATACATTTGACTACTATAAGCAATCACAAAAATAACGAGCAGTGAAAAAAAACTGTAGGAAACACACAAAAAGATTCGTTCAAATGAACGAAATTACCTATGTTTTAAGCACTTATTTCTCCAAATATGACCATCCCATCGCAAATATCTTCAAAACATTTTTTGTAGAAAATTTAGTAACCTTTCGAATGGTTATCTTTTGCTTGCCAAGATTCCAAACCGTTTTCGTGATATTAATGAAAATATACGAAGTTCCCAAAACTTTTCATGTCTAAAAATGAAATATTTTATTTTAATCCTTCCTTTACTCCAAACGTAACCAAATTTTCAACATATTAGTTTTGATGAAATTCAAACATGGAGAAAATGTTTCAACTGAAGCCCATGATTCTAAGTACCAAAATCAAAGACAAAAAGAACAGTTCGAATAAGCGAAATCAATTACTTTAAATTGGGAGGACATCGTTGACCGTTGATGATGCAAGGTAGGGATTGTCGGGGTTCGGTCACTGCTACTTAATAAAACTACATTTTATCATAAAAATGGTTTTATTGTGCCGACGTTTCGGCTTGAACTTCAAGCCTTCATCAGGGCTGTAAAAAACAAGTAGGACGGATGTAGTACTGAAATATACACACACATATATATATATATATATATATATATATATATATATATATATATATATATATATATATAAAAATATGCCTACAAACACAAATACACATATATATATACATACATACATATGTGGAAAAAGACAAAAACATAAAATACTAGAACATAATATATAGAAGAACAATGTGCTCTAGAAGTGTTTGGATTATATATATATATATATATATATATATATATATATATATATATATATGTGTGTGTATATTTCAGTACTACATCCGTCCTACTTGTTTTTTACAGCCCTGATGAAGGATTGAAGTTCAAGCCGAAACGTCGGCACAATAAAACGTTTTTTATGATAAAATGTAGTTTTATTAAGTAGCAGTGACCGAACCCCGACAATCCCTACCTTGCAATTACTTTAAAGTTTTAAGCACTTATTTCTCCGATTGACATCGCCTAATCAAAACTTTCATTAGAACCTTTTTTGTAGAGCATTTAGTAAGCATTCTAATGATAATCTTTTGTTTCACAAGATTCTCAACCTTTTTCGAGATATTAAGGAAAGTATACAAAGTTACCAAAACTTTTCATGTCTGTTCATAACATATTTTATTCTAACCCTTCCTTAACTCCAAACGCAACATAACTTTCTACATATTAGTTTTAATGAAAGTAGAACATGCAGATAATGTTTCAACTGAATCCCGTGATTCTAAGTACCCAAACCAAAAACGGTATTCAAAAATTATTTTTCCAATTTTCTCGAAAACGGTTAAAGCTATCGCCTTGAAAATGGTTTCATTCGTTTTCCTAGCCCAAGAAGCCTATAAAAAGAGTACTTACAAGCTTATGAACTCAAAAACGTAAGCGTTACGATTTTTTCTGCGCGAATTTCGCCCCAAACGCCATCTTCCAGTGGGCGGATTTTGCTGGTTAACGAACTTGACCTTTCAAATTGGACGACTGATTTTTGTACCAAATTTCATCAAAATCGGACCATTCGTCTTCTATTTAGAGAGCGAACAGACAAATATATATATATATATATATATATATATATATATATATAAATATATACATATATATATATATATATATATATATATATATATATACAAATTTGAACCACCGTTATTTTCGGTTTCTAGGGGTTCTGAAACGCAAAATTTTCTAGTCGGCACTTCCGGATTGTGTCATTGTATCAACCTTATAAGCGGGGTTCCTCCCTATGGGGGAGGGAGGAACCGCGCTAAAATCAACACGAGGTACTGCACAACAGCTGATGCTCTAGCAATTCGTCCCCCACGCAAGTAATCAATCATTAATTTAGTAATTAGTAAGTTGAAGGCCGTGCTTTCAAAAATAATAGATTTGCCGCACGCTTGGCAGGCGCGTTTCGACAGTTAGTCAGGCAGTGGAAGGTTTTTGTGTTGAGTGCGGCTGCTACACAAGAACTTAGCCGGTCATTTATTGAGTCCTAAACTTCGTACAATCTGTGTCGTCTGGTCGATGATCAGTGAAATATTTACAGTAGAGCGTGTTTTGACTTAACTTTGCTAAAATGTCCACGTCAGTTCGTTTTAGGAAATAGGGGTTCTTGTTTTGTGTAGTCTTCATTTTTAGCGCGGTTGCTCCCTCCCCCAGAGGGAGGAACCCCGCTTATAAGGTTGATACAATGAAACAATCCGGAAGTGCCGACTAGAAAATTTCGCGTTTCAGAACCCCTAGAGACCGAAAATAACGGTGGTTCAAATTTGTATACATATATATATATATATATATATATATATATATATATATATATATATATATATATATATATATATATGTATATGTATATATTTATATATATATATTTTTGTCTGTTCGCTCATTTCTGGCTTCCCTAATGGTCCGATTGTGATGAAATTTGGTACAAAAATCCGTCGTCCAATTTAAAAGGTTAAGTTCGTTAACCAGCAGAATCCGCCCACTAAAAGATGGCGTTTGGGGCGAAATTCGCGCAAAAAAGTTCATAAGCTTGTAAGTACTCGTTTTATAGGCTTCTTGGGCTAGGAAAACGAATGAAACCATTTTCAAGGCGATAGCTTTAACCGTTTTTGAGAAAATTGGAAAAATAGTTTTTGAATACCGTTTTTGGTTTGGGTACTTAAAATCATGGGATCCAGTTGAAACATTTTCTGCAGGTTCTACTTTCATTAAAACTAATATGTTGAAATTTTTGTTACGTTTGGAGTTTAGGAAGGGTTAGAAAAAAATATTTTATTAACAGACATAAAAAGTTTTGGTAACTTTGTATACTTTCCTTAATATCTCGAAAAAGGTTGAGAATCTTGGGGAGCGGAAGATGACCATTAGAAAGCTCACTAAATTCTCTACAAAAATGGTTCTGATGAAAGTTTTGATTAGGGGATGTCAATCGGAGAAATAAGTGCTTAAAACTTTAAAGTAATTGATTTCGCTTATTCGAACTGTTCTTTTTGTCTGTTTTATTCCTTGTTATTTTTAAAATTGCTTATAGTCAGATAATGTATTTGACAATAAAACAGATTAAGTAAAATAAGAAGATCAATTTATTGTTAAAAATGTAGCGTTCAAAGAGAGAGATCCCAAGGCTTTCCAAATGCCTCTGAGCGGAGGCCTTTCTGCCCGACTTATGGGATAGCTGACCCATACAGGTAAGATTTTAAATCAAGACCTTTCAAGATTGGTTTGTTTGAGATTTCATTTGGATAGGTGTTTCGCTATTGATCTAAACAAAGTAATAACTGTTTCTATTCTATGCCTTCATAAACACTAGAGATAAGAACGGAACCGCGCTAAGATGACGCAGTTCCTGCGAATCGGACTTTTTCAAACACGTATGTAATAATTGGGAGAGTGCTGCAGTATTCTGAGAGAGAAAACCAAAAACTCTATGTGTCTGAAAAAGGTGTGCTTTGTTTCTCTTCTTTGGTAGATTTATATCTTTACTGTTCACTTTTCCAAGCACCTTTAAACACCAATTGAGAAAATAACCTCTAAATTGCCTCAAGGGACAGTGTGATGGACCCGATGCTGGTGAGAACATTATTAAACGGTTTGGAAGAAAACGAAGGCTAAAAATGCGAGGCTGAGAGGAGGTAAAGTTTATCAGGAAATGAAGACTAATGAAGCATGAAGGAGAAGGAAGAAGAAGATAGCCTTATCTTCCAAGGACCAAGCAGCCTTCCAAGGCCTCGCCTAATGTCTTAGCCTTGTTTTCATAGACATTAGCAACATCTAGCGGCCATTCCACTCTCTTAGAATTCCACTCTCTTAACACAATCAACATACTCAAATTGGTGAATATATGTCAACATAATTTTAGCGTTTCCCGGAAAAATGTTTAACCCCGTGCCACACACATAAAATTCGCGTCGACGAGTCCAAACGACGTATATCATAAACAAAACAAGATTAAAGTTCATTCGTGGCGGCAGCTTTTAACGTAATAAGATATCGTGAGACAAGTGCGAAAGAAAGGACTTGACGTCTCAACAATATGACATGAAATGAATGACGTCACTTAGACGTCAATGCATGTCAAGGGGTTAAATAATTAACAAAATATAAAACTTTTCTATTCCAAGGTACCCAAATGAGTTTAGGGATAAGAGTTTATAGAAACGCGAGAAAATGATGCAGTTCCAGCGAATTGGACATTCTTATATTTTTATTTTATTTTATAATTTATCAAAGGACATAAATCTATATATTGGTCAATTTTTATGAAAAAACTGGCTTGTATTGTGGACACTCCATAAGTGTCGGATCATTAGCAAGACACATTATTGACATCTGAAAACGGATGCAACCTGAAAACGGAAGAAAATGAATGATTTTCACAAAGTCATTTATCTGTACCGTTCACACAAGGCCACAAGCACCACACCCACACACTCAAGAAACAGTAGGGAGTAAACATAAAGTCCGTCAAAAGATGAGTAATTAGAAAAAAATCCACATTTAAAAGATTGGAAACAGACCTAAGCAGAAGTGGAGGAATTAACAAAGAACAGAGATTTTTTGAACGTAAAAACAACTTTTGACATAAGTCAAAATAATGCTTGAACCTAAGAAACACAGTAGATAAAGCGGTGATCTCGAACATTTCATTAGGAATTTGTGTTTGCCACAATATTGATACAGATTCTGGCGAACACCAAATAAGTATTTTACAACTGAGGTAAAAGTGTGAGGACACCAGACAGAGTCCAGTCTCATCACCTAAACACTAGCTTGTCAAATACTTACTATTTGCTCCCCTCTGAGTTTAGATTAAAACTGAGGAACCGCTCCTTGTGCGGTTGTGAATGATTCATCAAACTTGATTTATTCAAAATGCCTTAAAATAGACAATGATGTTCATCGAGTCGTTTGATATAGAATAGAATCGCCCCTGTCTCTGCCTCTATGTTTTCAAGACTTTTTCTGTGCTTTCTAATATTTCTTTTTCTTCTTTTCTTCTACCCACATCCTAGAAGTACCTGAGCGAACCAGACTATTTTGTTTGGCCTAACGGCATTCTCGCAACAGCGTCAACCATATCTGCACCAGAAAGGCGAGCAGACTTAGCTTAAAGTCCTAATAATTTGTACATACAGCTCATATAGAAGGTATAATCACTGGCAAGACAATCCTCGCTGAAACCACCCCTTAGAGTAGGATTAAAAGGAAGACTCCATTCCTGAGGATGAGCCAAGACAAGTAGAGAGTCGGCGAAGATGAGGGCATTAAGAGGCTTTAGGACCTTCTGAGCAGCTCTGCTGAGTGCAGTGTAAGGGTTTTATATACAAGTCCCTACACTTTGTTAAGCCTCGTTCCCGATCCTGTTTTCGAGGGATTACAAACGAGAAGGCATGCCGAATGGATTACAAAGCCATCTCGCGACTCCTTTACATTCATTGAGTGTAAATTTTTCTCTCGAAAATATATACGACCCTTACAGTTATAGCAGGTGTGAAAACAAATAATGAACATTTAATACAGAACTAGAATGCAATTATGAAATTTCTATAGATCTAAGTTCCGTCGATCTCGTAAATCATATAGATGATCATGAAATCTAGTTGACACTACACAGATTGGCTTCCTCACTATTAAATAGGACTGCCTGAAGAAAGAATGACAAGTGCTCAGCCTTATCAAGACAACTTCTCTTCTTGATGGTGTATTCTACCACAAAAGATTATGTTTGAAGTAGTATATTCCCAGTCTGTGCCCATTTCCGTTCCTAACAAGCCACAAAGCTCGTGTTCGTACATGCTCTTATATCCGTGATGACATTTCATATTCAAGATGTACGTTAAAAAAAAAGAAAATTAATATTTTGGCGCAATTGTACCTAAACTAAACATATTTGTTCCCATTCAGCAATATTATGATTACGTACAGAGACGGCAGACCAAATAGGGACTTTTATTACAAAATAACAAAATTCGTCGAGCTGTAGTATTGTGTGAATAATGTCAACACGTCGTCGAATATTGGTTGTTGCAGATCATTTAATTCTGTGTTTATACTTCAAATTATCATTCAAAAGTAGGAATTTAGCAACTCCCTACAGGTACGCCACTCTTCGCGGTTGATCCATCGAATTCACCCGCTGTGCTTGATACACCAACCTGGTCCAAAGTAAAACTGGCTTGTCCAACGACGGGCAATGCTTCAACTACTCAGCTATCTGTGCTTCTTAAAACAAGACTTGTTATAAGATACCCTTAGGTTGTAAGGTGGCACAACACAAAATATTCTAATTATACATTTTGAATAGAGTTGACTACATCTATAATGAAATAATGAAGGGGGCAAAGCCCTGATTTTAGTGATGTTTGAGCTGATTGAGCGAGAAGAGTGACGGGCACGGGAGCTTCGAAATGAAGTTTGCCGAATGAGAAAGTTATAATTGAGTGGAAGGGCATTCACTCGTGTGAGCTCCTCGTGTACTGTTGAGTAGAGGCCAACTCCTCTGCTAACATCACTCAATGTTCGTATCAACATTCGCAGCATATTTAGCAAAGACCATAATTAGCTTGTTGTCAACTGATATTTATTATTCTCTCACATGGAATGGAATGATAATTTCAAACCAAAAATGTATGTCATTTGATAATGGAACGATTTTTTTAGCGACTTTCCTCCCTCCCTGGGGGAATAGGGAAGAAACCAACTTACATATGTCGTCGACCTTAGATGTCATGAGTCAGAATGTGCCGATGATAAACGTCCACGTTTTCGGCCTATAGGTAGTGGTACAAATTTGTCAAATAAAGGATCAGAAATTAATTCATCACAGTAGATGCGCGAGAATTGTATACTTTTTAGAAGTTAGCTAAAACATTGATTTTCTCACAGTTTATGCGTTTATTTGTATAATTATTAATATAGTTAACTTTTAAACGTCCATTATAGTTAACTGAGAATTTTAGGACGTGATATCTATAAATTACCACCCTTTTCTAGCCAGGATAGGACTAATGCCGTTTCTTTTTTCCAAAGAAAAACCAACACTTCTAAGTGGGAATCAAACCTAGTCCCTTGGAACGGAGTGTTAAGTGTTTACGCCTTAACACTCAGGCCACCGGACCTCCTAGTATAAGTATTATATTTTTGCTTGTAAATTTATGTAATTAAATCATGCCATTACAGGTGTGCCATTACAGGTTAATGGCATAGGATGCCAGTATTTACAAGACTAACCGCAATCATGTTGTAAAATATCGACAATATGACATATATTTCCGGTTTATTGTTAGACTGACCTCTGAATTTTGAGCTAAGCACTGATGAAATCACATTTAATGCGAAATCAGATCAGCGTTCTGAAACGCAAAATTTTCTAGGCCCTCCCGGACTACGTCATCCCTCCAACGTCGCAAGGAGGGAGGAGAGAAACGCGCTAATTTGTACGTCACATTCGAGTGAACATCATAAAATGTTGGCTAATTTTAACTTATTTATTTTAATTGGATATGACAACCCAAGGATCAATTGACAGCAAGTAATTTCCTTTTCTCTCCCTTGTAAATTAGGTGCTAGATCCCCTCCCCCGTATTGACTGAAGATAAAGAGCCCTTACTTGAAGGATCTTGTCAAGGATTAGCACCAAAGTCTGAGGAATAGATTACGATGGACACTTCACTTAATGCTCTCATCAAAATTTAAATTTAGACCGGGGAAGTGAAGACCTAAAGGAAGCGGCTATTGGTATTCCACAGGTCCCAAGGAAGCGAATCGAAGTCAATTTGAAATTTAAATTGACCATGCTCGTTAGTTCTAGATGCAGCTGCATTAATTTGCTTAAACATCCCGTTTTCCGGTTTCCGAATAGGATATTCATATTTCCGATCGGCCGAGACAAAGGTTCGATTCACTAATCATAATACATTATCAACGCAAACAAATCGTAATTTGAAATTGATTTACAAATGTTCGTGCTCGTATGAGATTTTCCTAATATCTAAATGTTTCGTTGCCAAATTTCCACGGACTCTGCGATCTGTATTTGACTAGAAAGTGTTTAGGTGTGAACACTTAATGCTTGAGATTGTGTGTTCTAATTGTTTCAAGAAAAGAAAATACATCAGAAAATATTCGATGTAGAATTATGAACATTTCCAGTTTTACTCACATCTAGTAGTATAATACCTCTGTAAAATTTCATAACTTTATTTTTACCTGGTTGAACGTTATGAGAGGGTAAAAATCGGCGCTAAGACCTCCTGTAATATACACACAGTATGCTTAGGCTGGAACTTGGCCTGGCGAATTACCGTGCGCCTAGATGTAGTGCTGAGGTCGATATGGTTGGATTAGAAAAAAAGAAATAACTCTCAGCACCAGAATATAAAAAGAAAGACTTATTTAGTTCAATATATATTATTATTATTATTTGTTTGCGGCTGTTGAATAATACTCTTTTCCACAGACGGTCAAATATGCAAGATACGAATGACGTTTAGGATCATTGGGAAACGCTCTGTTCAACATGGCTGGGTGCATCATTATGGTCATTCTCCGTAAGTAGTAGGCAGGATCAATTATAACATGATGACGTTGAACAATTTCTTCTCATTCTGTCTTCAGTAGAATCTAAATTTCACTTTTTTTTGACATGTACTAAAAATGAAATTTTTCATTCTCTTATTATTTTCTTTTCAGCATAAAGCGTTTTTTGAGCATTTGCTCATAATGTGTAAATTATCATTTATTTAGAATTTAATTAAAAATATATGTGCCAGAGTAAAGAATGAATATTCTATTTACCTGGGAAGTTATATCAGATAGTTCGTATAAAAACCTCGTTCGTTTAGCTATATGTTAATTATTGGAAGATACTAAGCATTATTGAATAAAAAAAAAAAAAAAAACATAAAAGATTCAAGGAAAATGTCATTAATGATAAGAGGAGTAGATTAAGGAAATGTCTAAGAAGAAGCTGGAGTTTTAGGAACCTTAAAGCGGATGTTGGTTGAGAGAGTTGGACCCATACCAAGCCTTACCATGCATATGTCTAAGGGTGGGTGCTAACATATAGTCCAACCTCCACTCGGATTCTATCTCAAAACAAATAAAACACTCGGCACTTTTATTTTCTCTTCCTTGGAGTCTTCTTTTAGTTAAGAAGTCCAAAGTGATAAACAGAGAGATGTATTATTGTCCGAACTAAAGTTTAATGAATGAGATATACAGTAATGGTTTCTTACTAATGTATTACTCTTTTGGAGTGGCTTATGTACTAGTTCAATGAACTGGTTATTTGGAATGAATTCATAGATAAATATTATCTGTTGATTATTGAATATGTATTTATAATAATAATAGAGGCAAACAACCTGTGGATTGACCCAACGCCAATAACCCAACAGTTGATACGCTGTCAAACAGTGGCTGAGTTGTTCTTCGGTGTGCTCCAATAGTACATTTTCTAATATTAGTGAAAATATATAAATCCTATGAGATTTGAGAAGAAGGATAGAATGCCAAAGGAACTATTTACAAAAAAAAAAAAAACATGGTTCCAGAAGTCTAGAAGATCCTAGTCTAGAAGACAGTATATTAAAAACTCGTCCCGAAGTTGGATTCTTAAATACTTGAAACTTGGGTTCTCTTTTTACAACACCCTTATATACTCGAACGTTTTAGCTTTCAAAACTCGTGAATCGAGTCTAGAAAAAGAGCTCTTATAGCCTTGTCACAAGTCTATGAGTCGGATCTTTAAAGGCTCAGCATAAAGTATTAGTCTCTTAGACTCTATGCTCGGGTTCCATTTCGGAAGACTATCATAGACTTAATCCTTATAACATTCAAAATTTGAGCAACTAGACTTAATCAGTGTGCCTACATGAGTCAGGATTTCTTCTCATAAGTCTTAAAACTCTCTAATCATTCTGAAAGTAATGCTCGTTCTCTGTAAAAACAGATTTATTAATATTATTTGTACAAATTACTAAAATTCCTTTAAAAAGTCCCCCCGTGTATCTAACTTGCGGAGGTGATTCTGCCAATCCTGGTAGTGCATCTTGAAACTCCTTGACTGGAATGCTTCTCAGGAACCTTGTAAGACAGCTTGGTGCTCTCCATCGGATCCCAGTGCATTCCCTTCAGCTCTCTCTTCAGCAAGAAGGAGCAAGCTTACGGCTGTAAGGAAGCTGGCGCAATAAGGGAATCTTGCTCTGGGGCAGGTACTTAATGACATTCAAGGGTTTTCCAGCAAACACAGGGTCTCCAGATACGTTAATGCACTAAATCCCCTCCTACTCCACCATGAAAATGTAGGCAAAACGGCCAACTATAAGGCTGATTCACGCTAGACCGGAACTCGTCCGGGCCGGGCCACTGCCGGGGCCCGCTCGGGACACGGTGAAGAAATCACACCAGCATTTTCAATGGACTCGTTCACGCTACACCGAACCGAGTCCGAGTTTTGTGCGCTTGTGATTGCTTCACCGTGACCCGGCCCGGACCCCACACTGTCTAGCGGGAATCAGCCCTTAGTTAGTCAAGCAACAATGTGCAAGATGCATATATGTTATTAAAAAAAAAAACGAAGAAAATTCCAATTCATATGTTATATGTAACGTTTGTCGGATACTAAAACATATGACTTATATTTCACATATTTTAGTTAGGCGCCATTCTGCAATATGATAATGGAAACTGCCTTTATCATCTCTGAGGAGGTTCTTTTATACAGGAGCTATTATACGAAGGAGAATAGAGAAGCGAGGAAGGACCATTTGTCAAGCGTCGTATGAACGATAAAGGTGGTTGGTGGTGTAAAGAAAATCTAAATAAATGATTAAATACCAAGTCTGGCTTCAAGGAAACATGGCTAGAGAAATAAGGGAAGCTTTCTAAATTCTCCTTTAGTAAAGCTCCTTTGTGTTTGGTTTAATTAATTAATGCATTTAAGGCGAAATCGCGTCGTAATTTTCGCTAGCTTTGTGGCAAGCAGAGGTACTTTCTTATAGACCGAATTTAGTGCTTTTTACTGCATTCAGTTAGCAGTTATTTCGTGAGTCTAAATTAATTTTGATAAAAAGTCATAACTAATTTGCCAATTGTTCTGTTGTCAATCCTTAATATAAACTAAACATTAGGAACAAATGTAGATTTGAGCCAATGTTATTATTTCTTCGAAATAAAATAAACTGCAATCTAAGTGTAAATAAGCCACATGAGACATGGCATTAGTAATTCTAAAATATTTTCTTTAACTTTGCATAAAAATTTTGTTATAATAATTACTTAACCTTGTAGGCATCGTCCCAGAGAAGTTATATGAATTATGTTGCCTACCTGATTTTTAATTTAACATCTAAGTGTTTTTTTTTTCAATTAAAAATGGCGCTTAGGCTTCAAATAGACTTTAGAATTTAATAAACGCTGTGTGTTTAAATATACATATGACCTTCCACCAATTTGAAAATAAATTGTTTGGAATTATATTGTATAGGTTGAAATATTTCTGTAAATAAAATACGTTCATATAAAATATCTTTAATTATATAGGTTTGTTTAAGCAAACTCTCCTTCATTTCACGTTGAAAAAAAAAAAAACAATTGGAAAATATATTGACAATTTTCATCTATCTCTTATTCCAAACTATGAATTGTTTCCAGGAAAAATTCCCTTTTTTAGTAAGAATAATTACTTTTTTGAAAATAATTAACAATGTTGAATTAAAATCTTAGTTTTATTTTGTGAATCGCCATAGTAGGGTCCTTACAAATATATAAATAAATCATGTAAATTCTTCATTACTTGGGCGTTTAGTTTAGGTAGTGGGGCATTCGTCGTTATACGTAGATTTTTATTTTTTGTTTCCATTGTTTATTAAATTATGTGTATATAATTCATGAACTTTTACAATTGAACATAAAATAATGTTTTATTTTTCTTCTAAATTAATATAAGCAGTGATATCGTTGAAATTAAACATTAAAATCCTGATTAGACTTGAAAAAAAAAAATTAAAATCTATTTTCAAATCATTCAATAAAATATTATTTCAATTAATCTAATTGTTGAATGAGGATAAATTTACGTTTTATGAAGATGTCAGTTCTTTTCCAAGTCTATTATTAGACTTAATTTATTAAACAAAGGAAACAAAATTCTGGCTAGACAAAGTTGTTTTAAATTTTATTAGGTTTCATTTAAATAAAAAATGCATTTAAATCGGTTAAGATTTAGAGGGTGTAGCCTTTTTTTAATCACGAATGTTTGGCTCCACTGTGCGAGGTTTAGGTTTATTCCTAATACTACACTCCTTTTTGTGGATTGCACTGACAAGGGGAGTATACAGCGATGGGGTCACCGATTTGGACCAATTTTTTTCAGGTGATTCTACATCGAAAAATAGTCGACACGTGTTCGAGCGTTCCGTCCAATGCGCCTTAGGAGCCGAGAAATAAAATAAAATAGGTTGAAAGTCCTTTATTTTTTATATCGAGTTTAGAAAATTATATCGACATGATTCTTTCACCAATTCCTTTGTTTTATAGAGTAGATTAAAAGAAAAATATAATCGATAAAAAATAATTTATATTTCCTCAAATATATTCAAATATATGCTATCGTTTTCATGTAAACTAGTATTACACATTTTTTTTACACCAAAAATAATAGCAGATTTAAAATCAACACCTCAAGAAACCCTAATATAGTGAATATCATTGAAAATAAAAAATAATGATTTTTCCTAGTCTGGAAGAGACTCAAAATTTGTAAGCGAAAAGGTAAAGTAACGTTTTGAAATTCAACATCTCCCCTTGATAATCCGATTTTTACATCATGGGAATCTTTCGAAAGAAGAAAGACTCCTTTTTCTAACCATATAAATGACTATTGTATTATCTCAAAAGGTACTTGCGAAAAATGGTTTTCAAAATAAAAATAGAATGTAAGCTTTTTTGTATATAACGTCAATTCCAGAACACGTAGAAACACCCCGATTGGACGGAAAGGTGTTACATTATGGCCTTTATTGACCCTCCAAGTTTAGTTTGAATCGGGTAAATATTCTTTGAAATATGGCCGGATTCTTGAATCTTCAACAAAATTTTAAGGGTCC